>CM068962.1:95903864-95929939 GCA_035128595.1 Eptatretus atami | reverse complement strand
CCAAGGGAAAGAGCTGTTTCCATAGGGTTCTGAAAGCTGTTTTTCCAAAGGTTTTGAATTAATTGTTGTGCTTGGTAGACATTGTAATACATTACAGAGAGAGTGCGAGGAGAGAGGAGCGGGGAGAGAGGGGGAAGTGCAGGAGGGGGAGAGAGGGGTGAGAGAGAGGGAGGAGAGAGGGGGCGAGAGAGGAGGGGCGAGAGAAGGGGGGCAGAGAGGAGGGGGCGGGAGAGGGGGGGGAGAGGGCGGGAGAGAGGGGGGGCGGAGAGAGGGGCGCAGCGAGAGAGGGGGGCGAGAGAGGGGAGGGAGAGAAAAGCGTCACCAATTCAGAGAGGGGAGAGAGGAGGTGGCGAAGAGGGGGAACGGGAGAGGGTGTGAGAGGGGGCGCGCGCCAAGAGAGAGGGGCGGAAGAGGATGGCTGAGAGATGGAGGGGAGAGAGAGGAGGGGCGACTAGGGGTAAGAGGGGGAGAGAGGGGGGGAGAGAGAGGAGCGGACGAGGGGGGGAGAGAGGGGGGCGTCACAATTCGTCTTCTTCTTCGTTCGATATTGACGTCACAATTGACGCCTGGGGACCTGAGTATTGTTTCCCAGGTGTTTCCCAGTTATGGCCTATATGAAACGGTGGTCCGATCTAATTGAAACAATTGCCCCAATCCAAGTCGTCGTTTACGAGAGCGAAGGAACGAAGCTGCACATACTGGCAGCACCTACGGGCACGCACTACGTGCCCGCACTAGTTACATAAAAAGGTGAAAAACAAATCCCCTTACCTTCCAGCTCAATTTGCTTAATGGACTTCCAAATCATCAGCAAAGGTCATGGAATCCATCTCATAGCTGACAAAATCATTCCTTTTCTCCAACAGCCTAATCTCAGATCATCAATTCGGATTCAGACATGGTCACTCTACCTTGGGACATGCTGCTCGACACTCCTAACAAATGGGGAGGCAGTCAATATCAGACATGAATCAGGGCCGCTCTCCCGGACATACTATATTTCTCAGCTTTTGAAAAGTTTTGGCATCCTGCCTTTCTCTCACACGGCTGCCTATGGAATCTAAGGCCAACTCCACTCTTGGATGAACTGACTTCCTCCACTCTAGTAGCCAACGTTGTGCGCTCCAACGGCGAAAACCCTTTCATCTCCTCTCCCTTTTCAAAGGGTGAGTAACCCCAAGGCAGTGTTCTAGGCCCCCAAATTATTCCTATCCTTCATCAATAATCTCATGGACTATGGAAAATCCTCTTTATTCTCTTTGCCTAATGACTCCCCCTCTGGCCATGAAAATCTGTCATCCTTCTGGACAGAACAGGCAGCAGCCTCTTCCCTCTCTCAGACCTTCACCAAAATCACAAAACTGGTCAAAACATAATTTTGCTTATGTATCCATATTGTCCACCCTTTGTTTCTCCCTTACCCCTCATCGTTTTACCTGTAACCCATTGTTTGTCCATCTCCATCTAACTTCTCCCTCCACCCTGCTGTTGGTGTTTCCGCTTTCTCTGCTGTTCCCCTTGTTATGTTATGTCCTGATTTGTTTGGTGTAATCGCTCTTTACATGAGCCTTTGACATTGTTAAAAATATAAAATAAAATAATTTTAAAAACAATGCCCCGACATTCGCAGATTGCAACATTGCGTCATTTTCAGGAACCGAAATCCACCGCGAATAGTGGGGTCTGACAGTACTAATATTATAACAAACCAATAAATAATTAGGATAATTTGGCAAGAATAATAACGAATGTATAACTCCGTGCTGCCCAAGCTATCTGGGCTTTCAATGAAAAGGCAGGCAGGTATGCTACAAAGCCATGAAGACAATGAAAAATTTGGTCCAATGGACCCACTAGTTTACAAACGGATGTTATGGGAGAGAAGGGATACACAAGTTACCTGGCAGTAAAATTGCCTCCCACCTGAACAACAGGCACGTGTGAAACCTCCAGCTTCTCCATAGAAACCATTAAATTCCCCCTCATGACACATTAATATACTCGGGGATAATTTCCACCATGCTAACTGCAAGAGATAAATAAATGAAAAAAAAAAGAAATGTGAAAAGGTGCCAGAACATGGCCTGTCCATTAACAAAAAGCAATGGAATGTGAATGTAATGGTTTACTATAAATTACGATGCCACAAAGATGAATAACAAAATGAGTGGAGGCAAACGTCAGAAGAAAACGGCCCAATTCAGTTATTTATCCTCCGTAGTAATGTTATGCCATCCCAAATCCTGCCCAAGGCTAGCTGCCAGTTTTCCAGAGAATGCCCAATAAGCCTGCGTCGACTGGTAGGGCGACCAAAATCTCAAATTAATGCTTGCTTTGTTGCGATTACAAATTTGTATTTTAATGGTGCGTGTGATGGGTGTGGTGACGCTGTGTCTGTGGGATGGGGAAATGGGGTGGGATTGGGGATAATCTACTCCGGTATTTATCCCTTTCATTCAATAATTTTCATCTTCTTCTATGTTTAGATTATACAGTATTTGAATAAATTTAGGGGAGCACGATGGAGCCAATTATGATGGATAGGCCTTAAGGACACCCCGTTGCATCCTTTCCTACGGACCATTCCTCCCCACACCCAAGTCTCTCTCCATTTGTCCCTCCAAAAAAACCAGCTGTGATGTTTCCCCCTCTCTTTTTACTGTTTCTTTTTGTGGCGTTTCATCATTGATCCATTCTACAGTCAACTCTTCCACGAGCCCTGACTTTGTAATCCAAAAAAAAGCGGAAGAAAAAAGAGGTACGCGCCATTCGCCTGTTAAACTGTCAGCGAGGTTTAAAGCCCGACCAGCTATAAACTGTCATTCCGATGTTTCGCCAGGCCGGTGATTCATCAAATGTGCGCCATCCCTCAGATGCACGTTAAACTGGGCGTCACATTTGCCAGCATTCGTTGGTGGATGTGTAAAAGATTCCCACGGCGTCCTTCGTGAAGAATAGGCAAGCTATCGCGGCACCCATGAACAAATTCCAAGTTTCTGCCTTGACCAGCAGAAGGCATTACATCAGTAAACACAGGTTGCACCCTAGCCCAATGATGCGACCCGACAGCCTTGTGCTGCATTTGAAATATCTAACCAGGACAGCATTACCGATAAATACCTTCCTTACTGTTAGTCAGGAGAGCATCTATGTTTAAACGACGAATGTGGTCATCATTGGTGCATATTTATCCGGTATGCCGTCCTTGATGAGGCACATAAAGCCTGAAAATCTGGATAGGCAAAGCTCCGTTTGATTAACTGATGATGATCAGATAATCTTTGTCTGTTTGACAAGAGTCGCCGGCCGAGGCCTCTGGGTTGGAGGTGACGCTTATTGAGTGTAGGACTATTCCAATGGAGATCTGGGTAGTACCTCGCCACACTCCACTATGTTTTATATATATTATATATAATATATATGTTATACAGAGTTGAGCGCATGAAGAAGCTATAGCAAAGAACGGACCAGGATTGTTAGCAGAAATGAAAGAGCAACGAAAGAGAGGGGACCAACAACAACAGCGGGTAAAGGAGAAAATAGAGGGAGAACTGCAGGAATAATGGACAAGGAAGAAAGGCAGCAAGGGAAGAGAGAAGGGGACAGAGAGGGTGAACAAAGCTGGATACAATTAGCTCAAGTACAGCAGCGAATAGAAAGGGAAAAGATGGCCCAAAATCATACAAGTAACTCCAGCAGAGGTGCATAATGAAAGGCGTGGAGACAGTGGAAGGAGGGTTAAAAATAGGACACTTGAATGACAACACGACCACCACACCATTGCTGTTGGTTTTATTGAATGTTTCTGGAAGGCTACATTATAAACCTGCGTAGCCCGATAAATATTGATGAACTTTTTTTACTACCCAAGAAGAGAAGCGAAAAATGGAGCGAAGCACTGTGGGAAGGGTGGGAAGGGTTCAGAAAGGACTTGGGAGCATGGTCTGAATAAACAGGATTCACCACAGTTCATGTGAGGACGCTGGTAACCCAGTCGTAAAATGTGAGGAGAAGTGGAAAGGAAAGAATGCAGAAGATGAAAGCAATGCAAGGAGGGGTGAGAAGGGTTGGGGGGGGGGATGGGGTAGATAAGGAAGGTATTCATAAACGAAGGAATGAAATATAGGTGAAAACAAAGGGAGACGGTAAGTAGCAAAAGAAGGCAGATATATTGAATGAAATTTTTATTTTAAAATAGATTTATTTTGGTATAAAATAACAAAATTAAGAGAGAGAACTGCAAAGGTAAGCAGAAATGATTACAGATGTCTAGGAAAGAGAAGGAGGGGTTGGGTGAAGAACCAACATGGCCAATACAAACAATGGAAGTATGAGTGAATTAACTGTTAACACACCAAAATACCCAAAGATGTAAAGGGTGGAACGCAAAACAGATGTTCACAATGTTAAACGAACAGTTTTTGGTACAAAAAGATAACGTTGGAAAAGCAGAGAGTGAAAAAAAACCCAAAGAAGGAAGGAGCTGGAATCAGGGCCCACTGGGCTATGTCAGAAACATGAACCAGTTCTAAAGACTGGTTCATGTTCAAGAAAGACTATTATAAACAGTGAATCTCAATGACAGCAGGAGGACACAGTCATGCTTGACAATCGTAGCCAAAAGAAGACAATTATAACAGGGTGACCACTATAATTAAATGGTAAGACTTAGCTATACAGGTGCAGGCCAAAAAGGCCTTGAACAGAAAAAGCGAAATGGACTAATGATTAAAGAAAATAAACCACAAATGGTGTTTGAACACCATATTGTTTCGTTAAGTAAAGTAAAAAAAGAAAGTGAAGAAATGCAAGTTTTACATTAATGCAGCTAGGGTTTGAGTGGATTAAAAGCCTCACCACTTTGCTTCAATCCTGGTAGGCCTCAATAGCAAGCCATTTTGGGGTTATAGTATGGTGTTCAGTGGTCTTTTGTACACTATGGGAAAAGATGCTCCCCGAGCGGTTAAAGGCAGTTGTCATCAAACCCAGTCCAGTCATCAAAATAAAAGATTAACGCACTGTGAACAAAAATGAAATTACAATTATTTCCATGATCGCGCCTACATTCGGGAGTATGATCACAGGGGTCAAGGCATCTTGCCGCCGAGCCAGCCACGATCTTGACGTTAATCATTGAAACAAAGCTTCTTTGGGACCTGACAGAGCGTCGCATGAGGAATGAACCCGTTAGCGGCAAGCTGCTTAGAGCACGTCCTTTCTTTAATGGGGGTTTGGGACTTCATATTCACGAACAAATTTGATTGAAGACACGACTGCATTTGACCAAACTTTCCGAAATTCCCACTTTCAAAGAAAAAAAATAGCATTTTTAGCTAGTCTAGCGTTGAAGTTCGAGAAGGCCGTGAAGCCATAACGATGTTCCTTCAGTCAGTCAGTCAGTCCTTTCGCAATGCGGTCCATTAACATTTTTTCGTTTTCCTCCATACTCCTCCGAGGCGGCTCAAACGGATTCGTTTTGAAACTCGCTATGATGTATTAATGACGTCGTATAAGCAAAAAAAAAACAGAATGGAGTCCTTTTTTAAAATTTATATCCAGGTGGTAAACATAATTAGCCGTAATTTAACTCAAAATGTAAATCAAAGCATGGGAAAGAGTAGAGGGCTGCAAGCCCAAAAGAGCAGTAGAAGGCACAGAACAGTCCACGATCAGTCTTCCATTGGCCAAAGTGATAGGCCCATAGACTCAGCTTCATCGTGGGAGATTCCAATAATCTTTTAAGGGCCTTGGTTTTCTACAGCGTCAATTCTGAGCAAATATGAGCAGGAGCCAGCCCAGAGGAAAGAGCAGATACTCCATGAAGGTGCTGGATGAAGCCTAATATTGGATCGCTTATATATGCTAGATACCCTTATTGTCAGGTTTTCCATTCTGTCTGTGCTGTGTGTGTGTGTGGTGTGTGTTGTGTGTGGTGTTGTATGTGTGTCTGCAACGCGAGCTCCACAGCACGATCAGCAAACCGCATTTCGATGAAACTTTGCCAACAGTACAATATCTGCTGAATCGTTGCGCGTTTGAATTTCCGTTGCCTAGCAACCACCCGTGCTGTGCAGCGGCCAAAAAAACCGCGTACAATTTTCAATACTTGTCCTTCAGTTCTTGAATGTAGAGAAACGAGACTTCGGAACGAAACACTTCGAGATATTTAGAAAATTTTTCTCGAGCGATTTTGATTGAGGTTTTATTTTTTCAAATGGTCGTCCTTCAAAAATCAGTGTCATTTACCGTCATTTTTATGAGGGCTTAGGAAAAGTGGGCGAGCTTAGGGAAAGTGGCGTGGTTGATGAAAAAGTGGGAGTGGCGTAGAAAGTGGGGCGTGGCTATGAAAAATATTGTGTGGACTCGGGAGGTGTTGGTCAAACAAGAGCTTTGAGAGAAGTTTATCGGGTTTTCCGTGTGTGTGTGTGTGTGTGTGTGTGTGTGTGTGTGCTGTGTTGTGTGTGTGTGTGTGTCTGCAACCGCGAGGTGCCACAGCACAAACCAGCAAACGATTATTTTTAAAATGGTAGTTCCTTCAAAAAAATAGCGGTGTCTATTTACCTCATTTTTTTTATGAGGAGTGCCAGTTTGGCAAAATACGCAATAGGAAAAATCTTTGCCAGGCAGAGGAACAATGCATGTGAAACCAATTACGTTCTTAGGCAATGAATCCTTGGTGGATCGGTTCAGAATGAAAAAGCATCGTATCCAGCGTTCGATCCTAGCGAATTCCTCGCTCGCCTACCGGGCTTGTGGCTGTATATTAAGTTTCAGGTGTGTTTTAATTTAAATCTCTTAATTAATCTCTTCATTATTGTCACCAGAGGAGAAGAGTATTGCACTTTCCATCCATTTATTGGATTGCGTCATATATGCTAGATATCCCTTTTGTCGAGTTTTCCGTCTGTCTGTGTGGTGTGTGTGTGTGTGTGTGTGTTGTGTGGGTGTGTGTGTGTGTGTGATGTGTGCCGTGTGGTGTATTGGTGTCTGGCAACGCGAGGCTCCACAGACGGAACCACGCGAACCGATTTCGATGAAACTTTGCCAACGTTTGCAATATGTGCGCGTTTTGAATGTCGTGACCTCGCAACCACCCGTTGGCTGTGCAGCGACCGAAAAAACCGCCGTACAGTATTTTCAATACTTGTCCTTCAGTTTGAATGTAGAGAATGAGACTTCGGAAAATGAAACACTTCGAGATTATTTTAAGAAAATTTTACTCGAGCCGATTTTTGATTGAGTTTTATTTTTCTCAAATGGTAGTTCCTCAAAAAATCGGGTGTCGATTTACCGTCATTTTTGATGAGGGGCTTAGGGAAAGTAGGCAGAGCTAGGGAAAGTGGACGTGTTGATGGAAAAGTGGGAGGCGTTAGGAAAGTTGGGCGTGGCTTATGAAAGTGGCGTGGCTTATGAAAAATATTGTGTGGCTCAGGAGTGTGCCGTCAAAACCAAGAGCATTGAGAGAAGTTTTATCGGGTTTTCCGTCTGGTGTGTGTGTGTGCTGTGTTGTGTGTGTTGTGTGTGTGTGTGTGTGTGTGTGTTTGTGTAGTGTGTGTCTGCAACGCAGGCTCCACAGCACAAACCAGCAAACGATTATTTTCAAATGGTAGTCCTTTCAAAAAATAGAGGTGTATGGTCTAACGTCATTTTTTATGAGGAGTGCCAGTTGGCAAAATACGCAATATTGAAAAATCTTGCCAGGCAGAGGACAATTGTATGTGAACCAATACGTCTTGGCAATGAATCTTCGTCGGGTGGATCGGTCAGAATGAAAAGATCGTATCCAGCGCTTCGATCCTAGCGAATCCCTCGTCGTACCGGCCTTGTTGTTTGTTGTCGGCACAGAAATGAGTTGTGTATGAATACATCTATTGAAAACCTTAAGACCTTTAACTCTAAGACCTTTGAAGACCCCAAAAACTTCTAAGACCCCGAAGAACCCATTAGAACCCCAAGACCTTTAAGGACAACCTAATACCCTTCATAACCCTAATACCCTTTAAGACCCCTACAGACCCTTAAGACTCTTTAGAACCCAAGACCCTTAAAGACCCCCTAGACCCTTTAGAACCATTCAAAACCCGACCCCTAATTGACACCTAAAGCCCTCTTTATCAAACTAATTGCAGCCAGACTTATGACCACCCTCCATTGGAGACAAGTGTCTGTCTCACTTGAACTTGATTCATTTCCATGTACCTTTTTTAGCAAATGTTTGGAAAGAAACTTTCTTGCAATCGGTGGCAGTTTAACAATTCAACTTGGAATGTTTGAGATGACCATCTTATGATTAAATACAGTACAAGTGCTCTTTGAAAAAATAATCTTTTGGCTGGCTTGTTTTAGTATTCCCATTTGAAGTGAATGCTTTATGTACTCAGAGCATAGTTTCAAATCCCCATTTACCACATGTATTTGTCCATTGTCTATTAATGTCCTTGTAAATCACTTTACGTACACTGATGTCGACCCAAATTGCCTTTGCCCTGCATGTGTTTTTTTATCGGTTCAAGCTCCATTATGACGCCATAGATCGATGTAAGAAAAACTTTTAACCTGGTGGATACCTCCAGAAGTTTCTCATAAGATCTGATAAATTTTGGGAGTCTGGGAAGTTTCATATAAATCTGGAGTTTATATAGAAACTTGGGATGGATACAAAAAAAAAATCTGTAAGGAGAAAACTAATGGTGAAGCAGAGTCCTCTTTGAAGAACATCATACCAAATAGCAGGGCACATCCATCTTGTCGAAGTGATGCCACTGAGGTGATCCAATCTGTTATTAGCTTGTCTACGCACAAAGCGAGATGAAAAGCTGTTAAAGCCATATAATGTCTTTCAATCCATCAGTCAGTCTATAGAAACGTGTTATCGACTTCTGCTCACGCCAAAGTGATGACTTCGTCCAGTCTAAGCGGTTGCTCCCATAAGCTGTTAAGCTTGAGTGCGGGTGAATACAGTCACAAGTTCAACAAGTGGTCAGGGCACAACAAAATCCCGCCATTTAAAGCCATAAAGTTATTTGGGATCAAATTTAAAATTTGATTACATCCTTAACCTGAATGTTGATTATAGGGAAATAGAATAAGAAATAATTTAGTCTTAGTATTGAAGTCAATTAAACCATTTTTTGACGAAGTTATGCGAAAAACGATTTTACATTTTCGTTACCTGACCTTGACCTTTGCCTAATTGACCCAAAAAGTTAATGGTCATCCGAGGTTCATTACCCACCTGCGGATACAATTGACAGTTTTTGAGCCAACGTTTCCGTTAAAGTTGGTATTTTTGTAACCATGTTTAGTTTTAATGGAAAATTTGTATTTTGATCGTATGACCATGACCCCCAAAAACTTCAGACCCTACGATCTTCACAAAATATGATTTTTCACTATAGGAATGGTTAGGATTATAAGGACAAATAGAATAAGGTTCACTATAAGCTTAGTAGTTTAAGTAAATCAGATCATTTTTTGAGAAGTTTTATGAGCGAAAAACGATTTTGATCTTTTCGTGACCTTGACCTTGACCGGTTATCCCAATTGGACCAAAAAAGTTAATGGGGTCGTCAAGGTTCATTTGCCCACCTGCTAGATTAAATTTGCATAGTGTTGCTAAAAGCCGTTTTGCCGTTAAAGTGCTAACCAGACAGACAAACAAACGAGACAAACAGCCGGTAGGCGGACATGGTAGTCGACTCCCCAATAGTACCTTTACGCATGGCCCGTTCGATGGGAAAGACCTGAGGATTAAGCACAAGTAAATTCATGATTCAGCTTCAAGGGTAATTGCTGCAGATTGTTTTTTCGGGTAAAATACCCCCACATTCAGAGGTTTTTCGGACCGTTGCTAGGCAAACGATCCCATAGCAACGGTTCTTTCTCACACATAACTAGGACATGACCATGAACTACCATACCAGTTTCATGTATATCGGACATAGTCTCTGAGATATAACGAACTTCGTATTTTATGTCTGGTTTTCGACCCAGATTCATTCAAAGTCTATGTCTTCTCTGACAGTTTATAGGATCCGGCTGGAAATTTTGACAATATGCTGAATGTACTGCCCACAGTCGGCTCATGGCCCGATTTTTGATTTCGAAAAAAAATTTTTTATGATTTTCAAATATTTCAAAGTCCCGTGCTAGGCAACGGTGTGGCCATAGCAACCGGTTCTCATTTGCACACAACTAGGTCATGTATGAACCTACCAACAAGTTTCATCGAATTGCCATTGTATTAAACGGAGCACTGGGACCGAACAGAGGCGGACAGACAAACATATCGCGCGAAATACTGATAAACAAGCCGGAGGCGACATGGCTGCTTTGCTCTCGATTGGAAAGCTAGGCCCGACGCCGACTAGCCGATATTCATTTACATACTATCAATCAATTTAGCACAAATAAATATGGATTATCACAGCCCTCTTAGTTTTGCCGCCCAGAAACCCCTTTGTTGAAATTTCAGGCATTGTCTTCCAAAGAGACTCTAACAAATGGCAGCCCTGGTAATTCCATTATCTATTCGCTAAAGATGTTATTTTTTATATGATGCTGTAAGACATTCTCCTGGGCACAAAAAAAACAGGTCCCTTCGGAGGTTCCAGTTTCGGAGGTATTGATTTTTTGTACAGTCCCACCAATAAGTGTACGATGTACGATAAAGTATTTTAGCTGTAAAGCAACGGAGGTGTGATAGCAAACCATTCATTTTTGTGCACATGCTAGCCACATGTACACATTTCACCCCCAAGTTTCATCAAAATCAGATCTTTCTCTTAGAATATCGGCCAATTAACCGTTTCTGAAATGTTCAACATGTAACTCGCCCAAAACCTATCTCCTCCTACAAATATTTTTGTGAGGGCTGCAAATTGCATGAAGGGAGCAAGATAAGATTGCGCACAGAACTCTAAGCTTCGGATTTTCGATTTTTTCTCTTTCGATTTTTTGACCACTTTAAGGGCCGTTGGCTATTGCCGTTGCTAGGGCCGGGGGTCCCATTATTCGAAAGCAACACGATTCCCAGAAATATTGGTCCTACTACCAAATTTCATTGGAATCGGTTGTCGGTTAGGCCCCTAGGCTTGACCAAAGTTCCGCGGACAGACAGACAGATGAAATGTCCAGAATAAGGGGGTGCTCTAAAAAGCAGCCAATAAGGGTAGAAGAAAAAAAAAATCTCAAAAAAAAATTTTTTCGAATTTTTTTTTTTTTTCGACTAGATCGAACTACCCAACAAACCGGACGATTACAATATCACCGCTCCCTCCCTCCGGGGGGCGGGATAATAAGAAGCAAGAAATAGCGTATCACCAATGCGCCAATTCGACGTCCTGTCCACAAAATAATTGTCGATCCACTCGATTGACTCAGGGTAACATAAAATGACAGTGTCCATGAGAAAAGCTGCTCACCAAAAGGGTCGATGATAGTAGTCCAGTGGTTGAAAGGAGTTGAAACTCAACTGAAGATAGTGTGAACAATGCAACGGTACGAAGAGGGCGGGTTTTTTTTTTTGGCCCCTTAAATCCAATTAGACCCTATAGACCCCATCACTCTAACGCGTCATTCCTCATGAAAGAGCAAAGTACGCTGAGGGATAGGCCAATGAATGGTGTTTAACTCCAGTGAACTTTAGTTTAACTCGAAGTTGAAACTCAAGCCCATGAGTTATTTCCACGGCGGTTTTAAATTAGCAGCTGTCAGCAGGGAAGCATCTCACACTTGTTAAAGCCTTCCTTAATGCTCTTCCCTCAAGAGTGGTCGAAGAGCCCGGAAAGTATTGGGGGCCAAAATGATGGTAAGAAACCAGATTATTGAAAAAAAGCACGCGACAACGTCCTGCCATTGATTGACAAGTAAAGTGGAACAAAAATCATGATGTAAAAGACTACTAACAAGTTGGCACTGTAAAAAGACACGGACAGTCCTAGATCCATGAACATTTTTTCTTTTTCTCCCGACTTGGTGGCTCAACCATTAATTTGAAACTCGCTATGATGATTCATGTCATTGATGGCAAAATTAATGGAGCCCTTTTTTAAAATTTCCATCCAAGTGAGAGATAATTAACTAATTAACTCAAAATGTAATCCGATGTTCTGGTGTGTCCATCATACATCGAAAGATTCCATCATCTTACTAAGTTGTGAATTCAATTAAATAAAAAACAATGTTCCTTTTGTGAAAATATTTTAAACCTTCTAATATATTATTTGATCTTAATCATAATTTATTTTAACTCTTATTAAAATTTTAACCTCAATGTCATCAATGCCTCTGCTTTGAAGAAGGAAAGAAGGGGGGGGGGGGAGACGAGAGTTTGGCGGGGGTGTCAGAGAGGAGACCAGTCCCTTACATCTTTTATCCTTTTTAAGACACTTTAGATATTGGTCCTCTTAAGGACCATTAAGATCCCTTTAGAACTGACTTCAACACTTTATACGCATAAGACTGCTTTGCCTCCTGACCCTTAAAACCAATCCAGAACTGTCTAAGAGCCTTTTTAGACATTTAAACCTTAGACCCCTTTAGACCTTTAGACTCTTTGAGACCCTTAGACCCATTAGGAGGCCTAACTACTTTTTGGAATGTACTCTTTCGACCTTTATATCCCTTCGACATTTTGGCCCGTAAAATCCCTATAGACCCCGTACAACTGGCATTACCGTTTGACATTTAGACCCCTAAGACCCTTTACCTTTTAAATGTAACTACTATTGGAAACATACCTTTAACCTTTCGACCGTCTTTATACCTTGAAATATGTTATTTCTTCTAGACATTTACTATCCTTAGACCTTTATAAACTTTTAGAGCAGTTTTACCTCCACTAATTTTGGAACATACCCTTTTAGACTTTTAGACCCCCACAGACCTTTTGACCCCTTATGACCCTTTAACCTTTTGACTTGGTTAGATTTTTACAGACTCTTTCATTTACTTGTGACCCTTTAGGACAATTACACCCTCAAGACCCTTAGACTTATGACCCTCACTATTATTGGAATACTACCCTTTAGAACCTTCAGATCCCTAGACATTTGGAAAAGTGAGCGAGGTGATTTATTGGTAGCTCTCAACCACTTGTAACAGTTCTAATTAGTTCTGTTTCCCAAGTGGTGGTGAATGGCAGTCTTCGGCTATGAAGCCAAATCTAACTATTATTATTTAATTTTATTGGATTTTGTCTGTCAATATATCATTTTACCAGAGAGTGGTGTTCAAAGCCACCCAATGTTCGCCTGTTATCATTTATAGTTTTTAAAAGACTGAGCCTAAAGTAATATTTTTATATAAAGCATTGCAGTGAAGTACTATCAAATATTTTTAAAGCAATATATGTATTGTATTTGTAATCAGTAAAAAATAGTTGTGTAGATAAAATATTAGAAAGAAACTAACTTGCACCAAAAACTTTAACATTTATTTGGTCACGATGACGCTGACGCTCCAGCGCTCACGCGGGGGGTGATCGCTATGCTCTCTGTTCTTCGAACAGGCGAAGCTAAAAAACTTTATCATTTGTTAATATTCAACTTCACCTACTACCAATCAAGTTATTCCCAAAAGGCAACCTCCATGGCCAAAGATCGGCATCTCCTAGTACACATATTAAATGAATGGCAAGCTTCTAAATAAACTTGCACTAAAAACTTTAACGTTGATGGCTACGAAAAAGTTAAGCTTCAAACAGGTCAAAAATTTTAAAACATTTGAAATTATTTTTTAATTTCAACTTCACTACATCAATAATATACCCCAAGAAAACTTCCATGCCAAATATCAGCATCTGAGTACACATACTAATGAATGGCAAGCTTCTAATAAATAACTTGCACCAAAACTTTAACGTTGATGTGCTACAAAAAAGTTAAGTTCAAAACAGGTCAAAAATTTAAAACATTTGAAATTATTTTTTAATTTCAACTTCACTACATCAATAATATACTTCAAAGGAACCTCCATGCCAAATATAGCATTCTAGTGCACATATTAAATGAATGGCAAGCTTCTAAATAACTTCACCAAAAACTTTAACATGTTCACGCTCATGCTGACGCTGACGCTCACGCCGGGGGTATCGCTATAGCTCTCTGTTTCGAAGGCGAGCTAAAAAATAGTGTGGTAGATAAAAACATTTGAAAAAGAAAAACTTGCACCAAAAACTTTACATTTTCACGCTCACGCTGACGCTGACGCTCACGCTGAGCCTCATGCTCACACTGACGCTCACGCTCACGCCGGGGGTATCGCTATAGCTCTCTGTCTTCGAACAGGAGAGCTAAAAATGGAAGCATTTAACATGTACACCTTACACACATAGTAGTAAGATAACTATCCAGATCAAACTCCCTTTATGGCTCAGAAAACTGATGACAATGTTTGGGACTGTAGAAACAGGAAGTAACCTATATGGTGATTCTTGTGAGTAATGAGCCTCTGCAATAACATAATTAAACAACAAAAACGAAGACACTTTCCGGGAAAACAAACAAACAAATATATATATATATACAATACCGAGGAATCCTACCCACAAAGTCTGAATGACAGCCTCCAAAGTACAACCCAGAGCACAACATCATAGCCCTGACCTGTACATTTTGGTTTTGCAAACAGGCACTGACAAACAGACCATTAGAATAGCCTCTCCCATCCATTCACGAACGAGCAAGACTAATAACGCACATCATTCTTAACATCAAAGAGGGATAATAGCACTGTACCTCTCCTTACAAATTACACGTTTAATGTTCAAATGAAGTTCCTCAAACAAGTACTTAATATCAATATGATGAATGAAAAACAACTCTTTTTAAGACTTGAACCATAAATTTTTATCGTTTACTGTCTCTTGCTAGAACAATATTATGAAAAAATTAATGCGAATACATGAGAAGATAAAATCTTGGCGACATTCAAATCGGAAACTGACTATGGTTTCAGAGCAATACAATGAGATATACATGTATTCCTGTCAAATCTAAATAATAGCACAACAACTCAAATTTATTGTTTTGTTGGATTATTACTGACATTATAATGATAAAAAATAATTATGTTTAAGGATCCAGTCAGGACTGCGAGTCCTCATCAAGGCCAGGCCTTAAATGAATGAACTGCATAGATAGAAAAGATGAAAAAGAGAGAATAGTCTCAGAATTTTTGAGGGAAATAAAAAATCTGCTTTTTGAAAAAGGGAAGATCATAAGTGTAGGAAAGAAATGAGAAGTAAGAGTATCCAGAGTTTGGTAGTGAAGGGGTAAGAAACAAACATCGTAATGGCCAATGCAATGGCCACACAAGATCATGTGAAGAGCGGCTTGTCGAGTATTTGTGTCTCGGCAAATGGCGGAGGTACACAGCAGCATGTTGTCAGTAGCAGAAATTGAAGTAATTATCTATAGAAAAGAGAAAAAGAGAGCCAATTTTGCGGCGTAATTCGAGTGGGTCGAGTTTTGAGGTCAAATTGGGAGAGTTGCAAGAAGTATGAACTTTACAAAAAAGAAATCTCATCTTACTAAAATATGTAATTTGGTATCTATCTGTTTTTTAACCGTGATACATTCGGTGGTTACTTATCCAATCGCAACCAACCAAACTTGATCGGAGGAATAATGGTCACACAATGGAAGTGGGGCGATGTTACCTTCCTCCCTCCCCAAAGGGGGGGCTTGCACCTTGCACAGACTCCATGTGGGTTATAATAGGTTATCATGGCTTTCATGGCACACTTTTCAAAGTTTTTTCCAACTTTATCAAACTTTCTTGTCATAAATTTTGCTCTTCTTGTCACTATGAATTACCATGGAACTGATGGCGTGATTAATGCAGCTTCATATCGCTTTCTGATGGGGCACACTTCGACATAAAAAGGTTACAACTATAACCACAACGCTGTCAATTTTCTCCACATTACATTACATTTTTAAGTATCACTATTAAACTGATAGAAGTTTCGAGGAAACTTGATGCGCTTCAGGCATCTATACGCATCGGCTCCTCAGATGAGGTCAGAGCCGTCTCAAATTACTTGGCCTCTAAGTAAGCGGCAATGATCTTTAGCTCAAAAAGCTGCTTACATGAGTCTTTACGCATGAATGATGGAGGTTGAATGAGGGAGGTTGTAGCGAATTCACTTGCCCCCCCCCCCCCTTCCACAAGAGGGTTCTCCACCTTGGGGAAAGTCTGTATTAAGGTGTATAGCTGTGTTAAGATAGCTAATGGTGGCGTTTTTACAAGGCCGCTTCTCATAACAAAAATAAAAACACCACCAATGATTTATAATCACGACACGGCTAAAAGTATGTGGACACCTGCTTGTCCAACATCTCATTCCAAAATCATGGGCATTAATATGGAGTTGGTCCCCCCCTTTGCTCTCATCACAGCCTCCACTTCTTCTGGGAAGAGTTGGAACATTGCTACAGGATTTGCTTCCATTCAGCCACAAGAGCATTGGTGAGGTCGGCACTGATGCTGGGCAATTAGGTCTGCTCGCAGTCGGCGTTCCAATTCATCCCAAAGGTGTTTGATGGGATGAGGTCAGAACTCTATGCAGGCCAGTTAAGTTCTTCCACATTTGGTCTTGCCAACCATTTCTGTATGGACTTCGTTTGTGCACGGGGGCATTGTCATGCTGAAACAGTAAAAGGCCTTCTTCCAAACTGTTGCCACAAAGTTGGAAGCACAGAATCATCTAGAATGTCATTATATGCTGTAGTGTTAAGATTTCCCTTCAATGGAACTAAGGGGCCAAGCCCGAACCATGAAAAACAGCCCCAGACCATTATTCCTCTTCCATCAAACTTTATAGTTGCACTATGCATTCGGGCAAGTAGCGTTCTCCTGGCATCCGCCAAACCAAGATTAGTCCGTCAGACTGCCAGATGGCGAAGCGTGATTCATCACTCCAGAGAACAGATTTTCACTGCTCCAGAGTCCAATGGCAGTGGTCTTTACACCACTCCCGCCGACACTTGGCATTGTGCATGATGATCTTAGGCTTGTGCGCAGCTGCTTGGCCATGGAAACATTTCATGAAGCTCTCGACAAACCATGATATGTGCTGACATTGTTTCCAGAGGCAGCTTGGAACTTGGTAGTGAGTGTTGCAACCGACGACAGACGATTTTTCCATGCTACACACTTTCACCACTCGGCAGTTCCCGTTCTGTGAGCTTGTGTGCCTACCACTTCGAGGCTGAGCTGTTGTTGCTCTGAAACATTTCCACTTCACAATAACAGCACTTACAGTTGAACGGGGTAGCTCTAGCAGGGCAGAAATTTGATGAACTGGCTTGTAGGAAAGTTGGCATCCTATAATGGTGCCACGTTGAAAGTCACGGAGCTCTTCAGTACAGCCCATTCTACTGCAATGTTTGTCTATGGAGATTTGCATGGCTGTGTGCTTGATTTTATACACCTGTCACATGGGTGGCTGAAATAGCCGAATCCATAATTAGAAGGGGTGTCCGCATACTTTTGGGCACGTAGTGGAGCATAATATTAATGTTATGCAAAACATTATCCCCCATCACCAAGGGTTTTTGTGAAGTGCGATATTGCACGCCCTGACACCATCACGGAAGTAAATTATATTTATGGGAATTCAGAATGGTGAGGCACGGTTCCAAATGTCCATTATCAGAATGATTGAGTAACATATTATATTGACCTGATCTAACATATTATCATTTCATGCATGGTCTGATCCTTCAATGACCTGATCTAACATGTAATAACGTCATGCATGGTCTGATCCTTTCAATGACCTGATCTAACATGTAGTAACGTAATGCATGGTCTGATCCTTTCAATGACCTGATCTCACATGTTTGAATGTCATGCACGGTCTGATTCTTCCAATGACCTGATCTAACATGTTATGTCATGCATGGTCTGATCCTTTCAATGACCTGATCTAACATCTTATCATGTCATGCACAGTCTGATCCTTCCAATGACCTGATCTAACATGTTATCATGTCATGCACGGTCTGATCCATCCAATGACCTGATCTAACATGTTATGCCATGCACGGTCTAATCCTTTCAATGACCTGATCTAACATGTTATCATGTCATGCACGGTCTGATCCATCCAATGACCTGATCTAACTTGTTCGAATGTCATGCACGGTCTGATCCATCCAATGACCTGATCTAACATGTTATAATGTCATGCATGGTCTGATCCTTCCAATGCCCTGATCTAACATGTTATCATTTCATGCACGGTCTGATCCTTTCAATGACCTGATCTAACATGTTATAATGTCATGCACGGTCTGATCCTTTCAATGACCTGATCTAACATGTTATCATGTCATGCACGGTCTGATCCATCCAATGACCTGATCTTAACATGTTATGCCATGCATGGTCTGATCCTTTCAATGCCCTGATCTAACATGTTATAATGTCATGCATGGTCTGATCCTTTCAATGACCTGATCTAACATGTTATCATGTCATGCACGGTCTGATCCATCCATGACCTGATCTAACATGTTATGCCATGCATGGTCTGATCCTTTCAATGACCTGATCGAAAAAGTTATCATGTCATGCACGGTCTGATCCATCCAATGACCTGATCTAACTTGTTCGAATGTCATGCACGGTCTGATCCATCCAATGACCTGATCTAACATGTTTTAATGTCATGCATGTCTGATCCTTCCAATGCCCTGATCTAACATGTTATAATGTCATGCACTGTCTAATCCTTCCAATGACCTCATCTAACATGTTATAATGTCATGCATGGTCTGATCCTTCCAATGCCCTGATCTAACATGTTATAATGTCATGCACGGTCTGATCCTTCCAATGACCTGACTAACATGTTATATGTCATGCACGTCTGATCCTTCCAATGACATGTTATCATGTCATGATCTAACATGTTCTAACATGATCTACGATCTAACATGTTATCATGTCATGCACGGTCTGATCCTTCCATTGACCTGATCTAACATGTTAGAATATCATGCATGGTCTGATCCTTCCAATGACCTGATCTAACATGTTAGAATATCATGCATGGTCTGATCCTTTCAATGACCTGATCTAACATGTTATCATGTCATGCACAGTCTGATCCTTTCAATGACCTGATCTAACATGTTAGAATGTAATGCATGGTCTGATCCTTTCAATGACCTGATCTAACATGTTATCATGTCATGCACGGTCTGATCCTTCCAATGACCTGATCTGACATGTTAGAATGTCATGCATGGTCTATCCTTTCAATGACCTGATCTAACATTTAGAATGTTATGCACGGTCTGATTCTATCATGTCATGTATGGTCTAACCCTTCCAATGACCTGATCTAACATGTTATATCATGCATGGTCTAACCCTTCCAATGACCTGATCTAACATGTTATATCATGCATGGTCTAATTCTTTCATTGACCTGATCGAACATGTTATAATGACATGCACGTCTGATTCTATCATGTCATGCATGGTCTGATTCTTTCAATGACCTGATGTAACATCTTGTTAAATATTCAAGCGAGCCACTTGGTGAGCACTCTCAAAGCTGCTGGTAGTGGAACACACCCCTTCTCAACATGTCGATCTTCTCAGTTGACAGGATTTTAATCTTTTTGAGGATTTCATAAAGATCATCATTTTCACTTTCCTTCTTTACTGTCCACAGCAGTTTCATCAAGTCCTCTTTACTTTCTGCCAACAGAGTGGTGTCATCAGCATACCTTAGGTTGTCGATACATCCTCCTCGAATCCCGACTCCAGCCTCCATGTCATCAAAGTTATATTTTTCGTCAGAATTATACTCACCACAAATTATTCGGTCAATTCCATCCAACGATAATAATATTGACACTGGGGTTGGCAGGATGGCTTCGAGCTATGCATCTCTCCTCTAAGCTATCTATCCTGGATTTAAATCCTGACCCAGCTGTCATGCCTGGTGTTTGCTAAATGGTTAGGGTGGCGGACTTGGATCCGAGGGTCCTGAGTTAAAATCCTGCTCAGCTGTTGAATTAATACCAAGTGGGGTTAACTCGGCCTGTCATCCTTCCGAGGTCGGCAAAATGAGTGCCAGCATGCCGGTGTACTGTGTCGCAGTGGCGACCTGTCCAGGATTGAGCCAAAAACCAAGGAGACTGCTTAAGCAGCACCAACGCTCTGCACAGTGTGGTCCCAATCAACTCCTCCAGCTGTCATCCCATCATCCCGGTGTTTCACAGGCAGTTTGATTCATCAATGTGTGCCATTTCTCAGATGGATGTTAAGCTGGTGACTTGTCTGCCAGCATTAGTTGTGGACGTTAATATCCCACGGTGTCATTCACAAAGAGCAGGTGAGCAATCGGCAGCACCCTGAACAAATTACTAATTCCTCCTTAACCTCAGTCGAACATCAGGCCTGGCCAGCCGGTTCGTGAAAGACTTGGGCCAATCTTCCCCTTCCCCGAAGTGAGCGGGTGCACGAGTTTGATAAAATTCGATATTAATCAGGTTGAGAAATGACATCTCTTCGTTAAAGGAGCCAATTGAAAGAATGGAATCCAAATGTCTGTGATGGTAAGTGAGGTGTGGTTAACCATTTGAGTGGTTAACCCTTTGTCAGAGTAAAAGAGGAGCAAAATAAATAAATAAACAAGAAAGATGTCATGCAAAGCACAATATTTGTGTAATCCAAATAGAAAGCAGTTACCGTGGAAACAGCAATTTGGCAATTTCGAAAATTGGACCAATCAAGTGTTTTACATTATTGTTATGCATGACAAGTTTGGTTGATACATTTTTTCTAATTGTGGCCGAAAAGGTGTTTTACATATTTCAGATGACCTTGACCTTTGACTAATTTTGACCACATATACTACAAATGGTACAGATAAGCTCAGTAATTTTCATTTTGATATCTTGCACACGTTTGGAGATATGGCATTAGTAATATCGCCCCATTTGATTACAATAGAGTGAACTTCTTGTCCGGGAAAACTGTTGACATGTCAAAATGGCTAAATCGATTGTTCTGATTTTTGATTAATCAATGTATTAACATACATACAAACAGACAAACAGACTTGACCAACCAATATATTCACGAACAATTATAAACGCGAACAAGTTATAAAAGTGTCCTCTGGTTTGAGAAGCACGAATGCTTGAAAAGGTCAGCTCCACCTTACTCCCCATGGTGGTTTCAATACCCTTATTAGCCTGTCCCCTGTGCAGCGGGAGACAAGGTTTTGCAATCACTGTGTGTGTGTGTGTGGTGTGTCTGTGGTGTGTCTGTGTGTGTCTGTGTGTGTCTGTGGTGTCTGTGTGTGTCTGTGTGTGTCTGTGGTGTCTGTTGTGTGTCTGTGTGTGTCTGTGTGTGTCTGTGTGTGTCTGTGTGGTCTGTGTGTGTCTGTGTCTGAGCCGTAACTCTTTTTTAACCATTGAGCTTTTGTCATCAAATTTTCAGCAAAGCTTTATTATGAGAATGTGGAGAAGACAATTTTATCAGAAAAAAAAACTTCCTTTTTCATGCAGTAAATCATAGGTTTGAATTAAAATTATACCTACTTATAGATATATACCGAGACGAATGGGATAGAGTGGCAGATGGAATTGGCAGAACTGGTAAGTAGCTTAGGTATGGTCTTCACCTCCCCCCCCTTTGCCTCTAAAAATAAATAAATAAAATAACTCCAGTACCGGTAATCTCCCTGTATCTGTCCCACTGTTCTCCTCCTGACTCCCGTCTACCCAAATCAAATCGATAAACTCTTAGATTAAATTAGCATGGTGTTGATACAGCACATGCATTCTGGGCTACTTCCTCTTGTATCAAAGTTTCTTGAATAATGAACAATTTACTCACCAAGCCAAAACAACTTACCCAACAACAAGGCATCCTCGAGAGTAGCATGTGGAAGCCATAATATAACATCGAATGCTCGGAACACCTATCGATTCCAAATAAGTTATAAAATTGGATATCCCAGGCAAGGCACGAGTCAGAGTGAAGAGGTGATAATTATATCCATTTGCAGAAAATAATTTCCACTCCTTCGATGGTTACAGTGATTATTTCTGAGGGTCCTTTACAAACCTGAATTGATAGCCACTGGACTTTGGCACGTGTTCTATATATAGGAGATGCTATTCATCATTGGTTCAGCAAAATTTAAAAATTCCTCATAAGAATGAAAATGAAAAACGACTTTTTCTCATGCCAAAGCATTGCAGCGTGCAACTGTATAATAACATGCAACAAGCTCCAATTCAGGTTTGTGTCTCAGCAAAAGTGCTTTGCAAACTTTCCACGGCAAGCGTTAACACTGCCGTCAAGCTAAGGAAACAGTCACAGAATTATAAACAACACACACGGAGCCTTTCGACAATGTAGGTCTGCCATTTCCAGAAGCACTTTCACCATCATGTTAAACTTGACTCGGTGACACCGAAAGATCCTTCTTTACGAGTGGCTTCCCGCAAAACATGTTTTCTAACAAACTGTGTGAGATGTAGAAATAATAACTAGAGCGAAGTTGATGGCACACCATCGCAAATCCCCATGCTTCCCAGCAAAAGCAAAATTGAAAGATGGCAAAGTTCCCACAAGAATGACCAAATAGCAAATTTAAGTTAACCCCCCCCCCCCCCCCCCCGTTTTGACCCCTGAGACCTTAAGTCCCCACCTTTCTGGGGCATGAAGTGGGATCAAATCCAAACAATCGTTACATATTCACACGTCTTCAATATTGATTGCATATACAAAGTTTCATTAAAAATGTTTTAAAATGTGCCCGTAACCCGTAATTTTTGGACCCCCCCCAGGGGGCAGGGCCCAAAAATGATGCTGTTCTCGCGCATTCTTGCCATGTAGTGATTCATAACTACCAAGTTTGGTAAATTTCTGCACAACCATTTAGGAGAAGATAGCGTGACGGACGGATAGGCGGACAGATGGATGGACAAAGATTTGATTACAATATCCCCCCATATTATTCAAAAAAGCGTGGGGATAATAATATCAAACAATAATTGAATAATAATAGGCACTTATTTTTCATCACGGGGTGTTGGACAGGTGTGCATGGCAACATCGGCACCACCATTGCCTTTATCTGAAAATACAATTACACGTGTTTCAGGCTCCTCCACTTTAACACACGCCACCTGGTCCGGTATCACACCAGCACTCACGTGATGCTATTCAGAAAGAGCTCTCAACCTTCTGACAGCTCGATCTGATTATCTATTTAAACAGTAGGTGTTCCATTCACCTTTCTAGTTGGCAGTCTCTTGGGTACTGATCCAACAAAAGTATATTTAAATCAAAAGTTACCGCACATCCCCTTCCCACTCACAACCCTCTCCCAAAGGTGCCGTCGAGACTCAATATGCAATTCCAAGCTTTGTGTCTGAGTAATTAAAATAATAATTTATGATAACAAATATTCTACCTTATAACAGCTTAGTTTTTATAAAGAGAAGATTCCTTAAGAAGGCTTTATTAGGGGTGAATATATTTCATTTTGCAGGGTAAATGCCCTGATGCCATTGTGACATGTTCCTTTCGATTAATCAGCATTTAGATAATGAAATGAATCTTCTGAAACATTTTATGTGACAATGATTTAACCAATATGGAGCATAAAGAACGAATATTCGTTTTATTTCAAGTACAAACGACATTAAACAGTGACAAGTCTGAAGACGACGATGGTTCACGAGCGGTATTTGACGATGTAGATTGTTTCAGAAGTCAAGGATGAGACAATGTGATAATGTTTGACCAAGTTATAAAAATTATCAACATGATGTGGTACGAGTGACAGGTTATTAGCTGCAAAATGTCGAAAAAACCGGTTTCGTTCAACAACTTTAAAAATTGACCTTTACATAACCTTTAAAGGTCACAAAACAATGTTGTGGACATTAAAATAAGGAAACAGGATACGTGCTATAGCTTATTGGAGTTAGTTCGTCGAAGAAGGTCGAAAACCCGGTTCCATTCCCACAACTTTGAAAATTTGACCTTTGTGAACTTTAGAGGTCAAACGTTAATGATTATGACCTTTGGTGCAAAACTTCCTCTGGAACATTCCAGGAACAATATAACGTCATTAGGCTATATGGCATTTCGCACTCCTCGGATTATCAGACTTTGATGAAAACTGCGCAAAAACAAACTTGAAGGGGCGCCACGGGCAAGGTGTTCGAGATAGAGCGAAATGGTTTCAAGACTTTAGGTGTGGGAATGACCTCAAGATTATGCATAAAAAATATTGTCATCCTCGCTCTCAAAGTTTGGGCGGTCGTATGATTTTTATGTCAAATTCGCAATTTTCTTAGTTTGTGACCTTGTGACCTTGACCTTGGGACGAAAATGAAAAAGTGAGCTCCGTGGGGCTATGCAGGCTGCCATTGTGCTAACCAAATACCGAAACCCCTGCCAGATTTGACAAACCCCCAAGGAGAAGATGCAAATTGAAATCAGCTACCCCCTAAAAACACATGTTTTTGTGCGTGGCTCCGCCATAATGGGCACACCACGCCCATTCTCAGAAAAACACAACGAGATCGTGATATAACCTCCCACCAAAATTTTATCAGGATCGGATCAAAACCCACGGAGCTATGCTCGGGACAGACAGACAGACAGACAGACAGACAGACAGACACACACCAATAACGAATATCGTGGTCACTTATTTTTTCGTGAAAATATTTTTTCGTGACCCAACGTAGAGTATGGAAAAATAAACGGCTCATTCATTTGTAAAAAGAGGAATCAGAGTGAAACTTGGACAATAGAAAACAAAGGTATACTATACTATACATACATATATATATACATATATACATATATATATACATATATATACATATATATATACAATTATACATGTATATATATATGTTATATATATTATATATATATATATATCGAACCTCTTCTTCTTCTTCTTTCGGCTGCTCCCGTTAGGGGTCGCCACAGCGGATCATCCATTATGATCCGCATAATGATTTGGCACAGGTTTTACGCCGGATGCCCTTCATTACGCAACCCTGGTCGCCTCTTACGACACAGGGATATGGTACACCTATTCTAACCGGGGCATACACCGGGCCAGTACACTTGTACTCACTTCGCCCAACCTCGGAAGGATGACAGGCTGAGTCAACCTCCTGGTGTGTATTAATTCAAGCGGCCAACGGGGCTTGAACCCAGGACCTTTTGGATCCCAAGCCGCTACCCTAACCCTACGCCAACACCAGGCTATATAGACATCTCAACCAATTTACCTAATTAACCAGGCGGTTGTCGTCTACCGTGGAACCACGCCCTCGGTACGTCTCGCCCGAACCGGATCACTCTTCCAACTACCAACTACCTTTCCGGTTCGGATGCAGCGAGTGAACTACCAAGAACATACCGGCAAGGATGAACAGATTATTATCGGAGATAAAGACCCGGCTAAACTCAGATCCGAACCATGCTGGTCCAATGAAGGAAAAGACGAAAACGAACTGGAACATTTCTAATAATGGTTATTTACAATCAACTTACAAAAGGACTCAGAGCAGACTTATCGCGGGATATAAGGTAAGATTTACAATGATCAAACAACTTATACAGTTCTACTTAAAGACGGCGCCACACACTAAGACGAAAATAAATCCAGGTGTATTGCAAAGGACACCCGCCAGCCAGAGAGGGAGGTGAGCTGAGGTCGCAGTTCTTTGGGGTACCTGCACGTTGGAGGGAAGGGATGCTCCGTGGTGCGGCACCTGTCAGTGGTCGTGCAGCTCGGCCCACAGCCACACGCGCGGAGACCGTGTCCGCGAAGGAGCCCGGGTGGAGCCTTCCCTCCAACGTGCAGGTACCCCAAAAGAACTGCGACCTCAGCTCACCTCCCTCTCTGGCTGCGGGGTGTCCTTTGCAATACACCTGGATTTATTTTCGTCTTAGTGTGTGGCGCCGTCTTTAAGTAGAACTGTATAAGTGTTTGATCATTGTAAATCTTACCTGTATATCCCGCGATAAGTCTGCTCTGAGTCCTTTTGTAAGTTGAT
>CM068962.1:95844881-95857456 GCA_035128595.1 Eptatretus atami | reverse complement strand
ACTCACATTCAACAGGCTCCGTGCGGTTACGATCTCCGCGGAGGGAACATAAAGGCCAACGGGGATGCGCAGGTTTTCCCGCCTGTTCTCCCGTGTAAATCTCCCGCGCTCGGTGTGGGGAAGTGCGATCCGAGCCGGGGTTCAAAGTGAGAAAGGTGGGGCCTCTTTTTGGGAATAATTCTCTGGCACCCGGAGCCAAAAAACTGACTCCCCGCCCCACACGTGCGGGGAGGGAAAGCGCAAGGGCACCCCCCTTCGAGAAGCTTCTCCAAGAAGCTCGAAGGGAGGCGGGCCAAAAAGGGGGCGGAGTGAAGGGCGAGCGCCGCGCTACAAAAGGCAGACAGGACGGACTTGAGGCGTTCGTCTTCGGTTGGTCTCCAGGGTAGTTGTTGTTATTGGTCTTCGGCTGGTTGAGCAAGTTAAGTGTCTTCGAGGCTTCCTGTGAACGAGGCGACGGACGGGAAGACGCGGCGCGCCGGTTGCAAGGTGACCTGCGCGTCGGACAAGGAGTGCGGAGAGGGTTCGCGGCCGAGAGGTCGGACCAGGCGCGGCCACGCTGACGGTCACGGGAGAGGGACTCACCAGCCAACCAGGGAAGTCGCCACTTCTTTTCTTTGGGGTTTTTGGGCAAATGACTGTGGGAGCCGCCTTGTCTTGTGAAGTAGAACTGTTTAAGTGTTGCCGTGTGTCGGTCTTAGTCGGTAGTAAATCTGCATTGTTTCTATTGTTTAACTGCTATATGTGCATTTGTGATTACTGTATGGCTTGATGTGTGCTTTATGTTTTGAATTAAATGTGCTTGTGTTGAATTGTTCCCGTTTCGCTGCGTCCTTTCCTTCGTTGAATCTCCATCTTGCTTCGCGTAAAAGGGTTTGTAGTGGGCCTGATATGCCCGATAATTAATCTGGAACCGTCAAGGTCGACGATAACTCTGCTCGGTCTGTATACCTGAGCACGGAACGAGCCGCTTAAGCTTCTGTGTCCGGAGTCGACCTGTGGCGTGGTACAACCCCTCGGTAGGTTACCCGTGCGAGTACTTAGTATCAGACTTCGGCGATTCACCCTATTTCGCGCAGGTAGAATGCGGACTGGGTGTGGTGAGTTAAACCCCCACCGTGACTAGCTCCTTGGCGATAGTTCCAAGAGGGTCACGACTGAATTGTCCGTCGTGTGCGACGTGCCGCGATTCGAGTCACGTGGCCGTTCGCACGCCGGCGGCGCGAATTCGCAAACATAATATATGTTTGTGTTGGCTTAATGGTCTGTGATGGGCTGGGGATCCGAGGATCCTGAGTTAAATCCACTCGGCTGTTGAATAATACTAGGTGGGGTTGACTCTGCCTGTCATCCTTCCGAGGTCGCAAAATGAGTGCCAGCATGCTGGTATACTGTGTCGGAGTGGCGACCTGTCCAGGATTGTGCCCAATAACAGGAGACTGCTGAGGCAGCACCAACGCTCTCCATAGAATATGGTCCCACTGGATGGATGGATATGGATATATATTATATATATATATATCATTATGAAGAGCTGATACATGCATTAGATGGAGGACAAAGACATATTGAAAAAACATCAGTTGTGCCTGTACTTTATTAAATTTCCAGGACATTAGGACACAATGGACAAGTTAACACGTATATGGGATTTGGACCTGGAATTCCAGCATTATAGGTCTCTCAGAAATGAGCAAACTACAGATCCTGAAGCTGGAATATAGACTTTATCAACAAGACCACCTTTTCCCAAAGATCAAGATTTTTTGTTTTTTAAACAGGCAAGTGTTAACAACAAGACAAAATCTACTTTATGCCCCTTTTGGAGGATTCCATTTTTAATTTGTGAAGCAACTGTTTGCTTGTGAAACAGCAATGGGACATTTGGATTAAATTATTTCATGAAGGAAACCAAGATGAGACAAATTAAACAAGGAGGGTGGCAGTTTCAGGCCACTTTGTCGATAAGTATTTTTACAATATGATACATACTACACCTTGTACAAATCGATATGATCATATACACTTGTACAAATTACTTTCAAAAAATCTCAATTGTGCCTTTTATTTTTGGGGTCGCTCTTGGTAAACATTCTTGTAAGGCCTGATTCAGTTATGCTTCCTGTGTTGTAACTTTTCACCCATGCAAAGATCCCTCACATAAATGCTGTCCATGCTAATCCTCACCCATCTAATGTAGACATCGTCTGTGTATCACAATTCCTCAGCAGTGTACGCTGGATCCTCGCCCGTATAACTCTGGATCCTCGCCCGTTAATGCTGATCCTTGCCCGTGTAACGCTGGATCCTCACCATGTAACGCTGGATCCTCCCCTATACGCTGGATCCTCACCCTATAATGCTGGATCTTCGCTCGTTAACTCTGAGCTCACCCGTGTAATGTTATCCTCACCCATGTCACGCTAGATCCTCGCCTGTGTAATGTTAGATCTTCTCCTGTGTAACGCTAGATCCTCACCTGTGTAATGTTAGATCTTCGCCCATGTAACATGAGATCCTCAATGTAAAAGCTGCCCACATATTCCAAAATGATATTTTTTATCTACATTATGTACACATAAATATGATTTGCACAGATAAGCAAATGAATGGATGCAATCTTCCTATGACAGGCCATTCTATTCCTCAGATGGTACCTACCATTGGACTATATGTCAGCATTCCATTACAATTTGCATCAAACTGGCTTATTTTAATGCATATTTCACACGTGGCTTGTTGCGGCATGCACAAGGCGAGTTGATATTTGAAAAACGCCAAGAACAATACTGATTTGTGAAATCCACAGTTTGTCACTCTTTTTTTATACACAATATCAAGGCTTGTGGAAGAATGAGTTGACAGGCTATTGAGGCAATGAACTTACAGTGTGGCAGTGGGTGTCACATTTGAATTAAACAATCAAAAGAATGAGTTTGAAGATTGATTGTGGGAGCGATTGATGCCTTTGAGTTGGGAGGAATGGTGAGGATTTCGGGTTGGTGGTGGGGGTGGGAGGAGAGCAAAGATGAGACAGTGTTGGGAGTGGAGGCTGTGGCTTTGTTGAGTTGCGTCAGAATTGCATGTTTAAGTTTACTCACAGAAAAATGTAATTGTTTGTGTGTGTGTTCACTGTCGATGGGGGAGGGGGGGTGATACAATCACCCTACGGTAATTGGAGTGTAGATAAAAGTTGGTTCGGTTTGTGGACTGTCTGAATTGGGGATTGGCAATGATGGGGGTGTAGAAAGTGCAGGAAGTGGCGGGTGGAGTGAGTGCAAGAGAGGCAGGATGTACGAGCAGGCAGGTGGTTGGTGTATTGAGTGCAGGCCGGGGTGAATATGGAGCAAGTGCAGGCTAAGGTGGGTTGAATAATTGTAGGCCGAGTGAATATGGAGCAAGTTCAGCAGGGTTGAGGTAAACAAGTGCAGGTAGGAGTGATGGTGGAGTGGAGGGAGTGCAGCAGGGGTGAGGGTGGGGTGGAGATACTGTAGTAGGAATGAGCCATGGAGATGTTTTTATTGGAAAAAAACTATTAAATATGGAGACTCTTCATTCTGCAGACGAATCATAGACAGAGAGTTGTGTTGCTTGAAGGAGTGGAGTAAGGGATATTAAAGGAAGGTTAATATCTTCATGTTGGATCATCAGAGGAAGATGTTTTTGTGTACATGTCAGAGCAAAAATATAGGGAAGGTTTACTTTCTGATTGAAAATGGGTGCATGATAATGGAAAGCTGACTGAAAGCAAAGTCTTTTCTTTTTTCTGGAAGACTGAAGCTCATGGTAGAGTAAGGTTGAACTCACATACTCATATGGGTTCGTTGTGGCCTGAGTTTGCCGAAGATGGCTGCTACGCTAGTGGCTTGTGTGCTTCTGTGGCTGTCAGGCACTCCCCTGTACCTTTTTCAAGACAGGTGCTCTATGGCTGCTGCTGAGATCATTATTGTCATGAAATGGAATTTATATGTTGTGTTATCTGCTTTATCCCCATGCTTTTTGAAAAAAACAGGTGGATATTGTAATCGGCTCCGTCTGTCTGTCCATCATGCTACCTCCTCATAAATGGTTGGGCAGAAATTCACCCACTTGTGGTATGTGATCACCATATGGCAAGAAGGTGCGAGAGCAGTATCATTTTTGGCCCTGCCCCCTGGTCGGGTCAAAAGTCAAATTCCCAAAAAATGACATATGGGCACCTTTTTAACTGTTTCATGAAACCATGTATATGCATTCAACCTTGGGGGATGCTTGAAATGTGCAACGATTTTTTTGGATTTGACCCCCATTCAAGCCCCAGGAGGTGGGACTTGAGGTCATAGGGGTAAAAATGGGGAAAAAAGTTAACTCAAAATTATATTGTTTATTCTGGTAGAACTTTATGCCATCTTTCAACTTTGCTTTAGGTGGAAGCGTGGGATTTGTGATGGCATGCCATTCGACATTGTTCTTAGTTTTATGATTGTGATCATCATCATGATTATTAATTATTATTTTATAGTAGTAGTAGTTGTGTAGTAGTAATAGTCGTAGTAATAATAGTATTTCATTTTGATAGCTTTCAATTTAATGTTAACTGAACATTTTTAGTCCTTGGACTACTTATTTAGTATGCAGTATTTTCAAATATGAGTACACGGTCTGCTCCCTACGGAGCACAGGGTTATGCATCAAATAAATACAACTGGGCCATCGTGTTTCCAGTAGCGACTGTTTAAATAATCATATGTGTTTTTTGGTTTATAATTTATTTTTTTCACTTCTGGTCGGTGTGCCCCACGAAACGCCCCGAAAAGCTATTTATGCATGTTAATATGACATTTGTCCATGGAGTAAAAAAACCCTTTAGACGGGGATATTATTATTAAAATGTTGTTTTGTAAGCATTTTTTCTGTTATTTTTTTTTATAAGAAGCGACTTGGAAAAATGGCATGATTAGCTATCTTAATACGATATACACCTCAACATGGATTTTCCCAAGGTGGAAAACCCCCTCGGGAGAAGGCAAATGAAGTCTCTTCAACCTCTGTCCTGTACCTTTAATCCTCCTGCAAGTTTGAATTAGATAAGCAATGACCGAATGTATCACGGTCAGATAGACAACAGACAGACAACAGACATCAAATGGTGTATTTTGGTATGATAAACAAATTGAATGAATAATGAATGAGTTGAGGTGTACAGTCGATCTGAATTTTGGAAGTTTAACAAGGAGGGGTTACTAGAAGAAAGAATGGGTGCATCCTGTAGCTGCTGGAGAAGTCGGATGACTGAGCGTGCAAGGGAGCTACGTAAGTCAAGGAGAGGCTGCAAAAAATAAACATCAAGACCACCTACCTCTGTATGTTTGTGGAAGCAACAGACCTTGTGCTTTGGCCATCATGTGATTCCAATATATAAAGAGCTTAGATTCCACAGAATCCAGGAAAGATAGATGTGATGCTGGGGCACCAGCCCATAGCAGATAGCATTACTCCATTGAGCTATGGATAACAGCCTCGAGGCTGTGAGTAGTTATAATTTTTCAAGCAATTATTTTGAACGAGGATGACAGTTTGTGGTGGTTTTGGAGGCCATATGGTCAACCCAGGAGAAGTCATGTCTGATGGTGAGGCCTAGAATTTCAAAAGACTGAACCTTTCCAGTGCCTGACCATGGAATAGATAGTAGTTAGTTTGATGATCCTTATGGAGCGACAGGGTTAGAGACAGTGAGAATTTCCAGTAATGGGAGTACAGCACAATGGAAGCTTTGTACTAAGTGCGAGTCCTGGTTTGACAGAAATGTTTTTCAAAACTCAAGTGCATCGGAAAATAAGTTGAAAGCAAATAAACACACTCTCCATTTGACATATTCTGCACTGACAATATAAACCCATTTGTTATTGATAATGTTGTCAGATAGTAATCACAACGTGATGAGCATTTGAAATGATGTGATCAATTTTAACATGACAAACTGTTAATACAAGTGCAGCCCATGTACCAGGATGGTGACAGTAACAAACAGCATCATGAAAGACAAACTTCTCGCTGCATTAGGGAATGATCATGGCATTACTGGTATGATGTCCAACACACTGACAGGTGAGTCAACGTCTATAATATCTTGTTCACACTATCGTACCAGTACTATCGTTCTCAGCCATATGTGACTCCTTTCACAGAGTAAACCACGCTTTAACGCTGTCTGCTGCCATGCTCCAGCAGAATGCTTTGTGATCTGATCTCGGCTCAGAATGATGAGCACGCCTTAAACAAATGTTTTCAGTTCTCTCGTCCTTGGCAGATGCTTCAAAAGTACATACGCACTTGCTGGAGAACCAGGATTTGAATTGTTTGTATAATAAGCAAAACTGTGAAATTAAATTGTGGTTTACTTCTGTCATGGTATGAACATAACTGGTTTTGAGCTGCAATAGTTTAGTTACGCTTTGTATAGCCATAGAAAGGCGAACAGATGAAACGACATGTGACAAATACCCCATTTGCGCATCACTGCGCCTTCCTGCGTATGTAATTTCCTTCACATCACATTGGTTCAAAGATTCCATTTATTTGTCATTGCGTCATGTGATTCACCTTCGCACAAGGTAATACACCTCAAAATGAAATGGCTGGCAGTGTGAATTGGCATAGGGGTATCTCCTACATTGATGGAGAACTTAATGGGCAAGGGTACAACTTCTGATTTTGCCGGTGAGTGTTTTTTAATGTGTCACGGGGAAGGAAGGGGTGTCATATTTCCTTATTATTAATTAGAATTATTTATAACGATCTGGATATCCTTTTCATGGTTCTTTAGCTCGTCAACGACGGAGTCAATGAGCTCTTAAAACCATAACGATGTCCTGCAGTCAGTCAGTGAGTCCATTAACAATTTTTCTTTTTTCCCTACTCCTAGGTGGCTCACAGGTCATTTTGAAATTCGGCATGATGATTCATGGCATCGATGCATAAAATCTAATGGAGCCCCTTTTTCATTTCCATTGAGGTGGTGAGATAATTTAAAATATAATTATGTGAATATCCGTACAATCGATATATAATGGAGCAAGTGTTTGTATGTATGAATATTTGCTCTATCCCCATTCATTGGACAGTTGGCCTGATGCCACCCGCAAATTTAACATGAAAAAAATCACAAGTCCGCCATTTTAGGAAGCCAAAAATACATCTTCGGAAGCGTCATCTTCACAATCGCCATGGCCCTCCCTATAAAGTTTTCCATTCAGTGTGTAAAACAACCAAAAACCGTTGAAAGGATCATCAGGCTTCAGGCCCCTGTGTGTCAGGGACCGTCAGCCTTAATGGGCCAGTGCAATGGATTTATCCGAGCTATAAACCACATCGTAGTACTTGTCAAGTACTTGTAAAGCTGTTTCTAAAAAGTGTAATTCTTCCTATGTTTGTGTTGTAAGTTTTTAGACGATGTGAAACTTTGTTTGTCGTGTGACAGGAAAGACTTTTGTTGTTGATTGTTAATGTGTTGGATGTAAATCAAGTACATTCTTTATCTTCTCACTTATGGAGATTGTGATTGCAATATGTTGGTAAAACTTCTCAATGTTTACATCAAGGTTTGAATGGACATAGGTCTGCTGTATCGTCTGTATTGAGACTTATTTACATTTTAGTCATTGTTCTCTTCAAATTATAGACTCAGTAAATGTTACTGGTTTTGGTAATAAAGAGTTAATTTGAGCCAGGATGCAAAGAGGATTTTTGGATCAGGACACTATGTGCGGATCATTCCTTTGGGCCTTAATGACAGAGTGCAAGGTACTGGGTCCGTTTCTCAAGGTAATGTTTTCAGGAACAAGTATTTTGCTATCCAATCAGAAGAGACACAGATGTCTTGGGCTTCGTAGTCGGTGTCGTACAGCTCCAAAAAATGGAATTTCAGAGATAATTAATATACTTAATGTGTGATTTTCCCAACAAGCAGGTAGATAGGCTCGGCTTCATTCTATTTTTAAGGATACTAGTGCAGAGTAGTTTATACCAGATAACATCAGGGAGCAAACCCATTGAAGGTTTATTTCGCTTTCACTAAGATCATAGGACAATCCTTATTCAATTACAGTAATATCTTAAAACTCTTAGTGTCGATGTAGAAAAGACATTTTGGAAACTGACTGTGCATGTTCGTCTTCACCTTTTTTATATGTCCTTGTGGGCACACAGTTTCTGGATTTGAATATCATTAGTAATAGTGAAATTCGGGATCTGACAAAAATGGAGCTAAATATAGGGAACAGTAACTCAACTTGTAGCTGCATTAGGTCTTCAGTTGTTAATTCTGTCTCTAATTTGTTTACAAAATGTGTACCAAGTTTAAGTTATCTGTAAACAGTTTTAACGCATGGTTGTTTCAGAGTGTTTGGAAGTCTGGATAATAGGATAAGTTTTTAAGTAGTTGGGGCTTCCTTTCACTGGATGGTCTAAACCAGTGATACAAGGCAAGTGTTCGTAAAGATATTCGGGATCTCCATGATAGCTACATAATAGTTCCAGCAGATAAAGCTGCAAATAATTTTGTTTTGGTTTTTAAAAAGTTTTTTGTAGAGGTTTATAAAGAGAGTTATATTGATACAGTTACTTTCACTAGTATAGGAAATAGTACATATACCTATCTATTGTCAGCCAAGCAAGGATGTACATCTATACCTATCTACTATCTATACCTATCTAACCATACCTTTGTCAGGTCAGGCCAGATGAGATCTGTGACTTGCTACAGTGTATGAAACCCTGTCCTAACTGTTTATGGTGTGCGGCGACTAAACTGTTCCCCCACCAGGTTCCTGGTGAGGAGGTGTATGGATATGGACACCCAGCAGGATGAAACAAAACCTGTCCAAAGGGCGGATGAGCTCCTGTGAGCCAACGGCCATCTAATATCTAGTGCCCAATTGTGTCTGCGGACATCCCCCTGCAGCTGGGTTACTTTTTTTTAGGTCGGTGGCAGGATTGCACTCTGTCCACCGTAAAACCCTTTCATCACAAAACAAAAACGCGAAGAAAATTGAAAACCCACTCAGTGGGAGTCTCTCGTGCAGCTTCCCTCGCAGAGGAACTCACCGATGACGGGAGGGCAAGCCTTTGGGACCCCCACTCATTGATGATCGAGAAAAAAGTGGGGGTAACTTCCTGTGTCAGATTGCGGTGTGTGTCTGAGGTGGTACTGAGTGTGCGTCCACCAAATGACGGTCTCCTTGGTTAACCTGAGCGGTCCTTTGGTTGGGTGCCCGAATGTTCGATCCCAAAAAGAGGATGATCACTGTCTCTCTTATCATCTGAGCTTCAAGCATTTGAACATCGTATTGCAGCACTTCCTGTTCAGAGACCCGATAGTGGCGAGGTCATGGCAGGTGTACACCTGCTATAGTCTGGTCGTTCTGATGGTTACCATGCCCAAGGAGTGCTGTAAGCTGTGTCCAATAAGCTGACTTCCATGATAATTGAGTAAACCGGTCAACGAGCGATTATAGACGAAGATTCATCACTCATGTTCATTTCCCTGGTCTCTGGTTATGCTCTGACTAAGTGAGTATCTCACTGTGAAGGAGACGTTCTATCAACACTATCTGTGGTGATAACACCCCAGGCAAATACTCTTTCTCTTCTTGAGTTTCAATGCATCGAATGGAACTGATAGGGATGGTTATAAACATGTGTTTCCCCATGGGTCTGAACTGTGAACCAGAATAGTATTCATCTAGACTTGCAAGAAGTCTGGACTTGAGGTGGCTGGTCATGGTTTCAGCACCTACAGGCTCATCAGTGACTTGGTACTCCAATGCTGATGTGTGGAAAAGGAGATGACCATGTGCTCAGTTGATGTCGTGAGGATGAGCGAACTGCAGGGTCGACCGGAAATCTTCAGTTCCTCAATACTACCACAGACTGTGTAGCAACTCTGACATTGCAGATTTAAATCCTGGAAATGGTACCATACTTGCCTTTGCTGGATTTTGCAAGCTAGGTGAGAGGGTGGCTAAGGAGTTTGCGAACAGGCTGAGTGGGGATTTGGGGTCTGTGTGTCTTGAGGAATCCTGAGAGTTGTAGATTCTTCAAGACCACCATCCTTGATGTTGCCGTGGATGTCTTCAAACTCACTATCAGGTAGAAGAATTTGACTCTCAACGGACACTGGATACCATTGAGCATGTAGCAGGGTCAGCTTAATGGCAGAGCTGATGCTGTCAGGTGAAGCGTAAAACTGTGCGTGCGCTGAGTGGACAAGGAGGCATAATGTGTGAGAATCGGGAGGAGGTAAGAGCATCACCTGAAGTCGTGATTTCTCGGACTGTTTACAGGGATTCACACATTCTTTCCTCCAAGACCATCCTGTCTGTACTGCATTTAGATTGGAGGTGGTGGGCTCTTGACAGAGGAGTCCGAATAGGCCCGCTGCCGGATACTTGAGCACTGCACCAGGCTGATTCACCAGGCTGATTCACCAGCAGTTGAGTTGGATGTCATGGGTGTTACTATCCTTATTGCTGACCCTCCAATCAACTGTGATCCACCTTCGTTTGTGGAAGAACAGGCTGAGATTAATTGGTTGAAATGGGGGTAAAGCTCAGGGATCTGTGCATCCATGCTGAACTTCTCAAGGCTGGTGGAAATGCTGTATCATGTCATTGCATGCAGTTCTGTGCTCTTCCTGAAACAGCATCATGACAATGACTGGAAGATAGGCTTGCTGTCCTTCCTGCAAAGGGAAGGCGTCATTGCCAGGACTGCAACAACTATCGAGGGGTGACGCTGCTCTCAGTGCCAGGCAAGATCTTTGCTCGGATAATTCGTTAATAGGTCTCGTCACCATCTGCTTGAGCACCAGTGCCCAGAGCAGTCAGCTTTACAAACAAACAGGTCAAGATGACTATATCCTTGCCTCAGTCCTCACCGAATGCAGATAGAGTTTCGGCAGGGGCTGCTTGAGCCTATTTGATATTCGCAAAGTGGATCGATTCTTGAATTGGGATCCCTCTGGAGGGTTCTTGTCTCGTAGGGTGCCACCAAACTGATCAATCTGATGTCTGAACGTACTGAACGGTATGAGATGCTGTGATTGTGGTGATTACCATTCTGACTTATTTGCAGTTGTTTGGAGTTCGTCAGGATGTGTACTCCCTACACTTTTCGCTTTATGACTGGATTCTGGAGAGGACGTCGAAGATCGAGCTGCGGTGCATCATTTGAGAATGTCAATACTTTGCCTTGATTTCGCAGATGATGCACATCTTTGCGTAAGACTGCACCTTTGGGGGTCCTCCAGGTGCTGAATGAGGATCGGAGCGCTGGATTACGGTCCTGCATCAAAACTAACAACAGGCTTTCCGTATCATCTTGATGCTGGCTATCTTGTCTGTACCTATTTGTATTGAGGTTGTTGAGGTCACAAGAGAGATTCCTCAAGAAATAAGAGATTCTCAATAAACAAAAATGGATGTCTGGATCAGGCCTGGGCAATCAAGACTTCAGTTTCTGGGTGTGGTGCTGGTTTCTACCTGTGGAGGGACCACAAGGTCTGAGTCTTTCAGGTCTTCGTCTTCCAGTCTGCACTAGGATGTGAAGCTCTGGACTCTGACCAGGGCATCTGAATGACGACATCTTAATTCCATTTTACAGTCTCTTGAGAATCCTCTAGTCTATTGCTGTCGACTTAGTGTCCACGAACGTGCTGAGAAAGACTCAAAATGAGATTTTTCCTGCATAGTCCGTTAGCATTCAGCTGCGGCTACGTGGCATGCTTTGTCATTTCCTGATGCTGATCCTGCCTCACGATTCTCAGCAGGCAGCCCGTGAGGGATGAGGGCCATGGCCACCATGTCCTTGTGCAGGCAGGGTTTTCAGCATCTCAAGGAGAGGGGTGCGCAGACAGAGCCCCTGTTTTTATTATTCTTGCGGAAATTATGCGCAGCAATGCGCTTCTCCGCGCAGCTCTTTCCTCTCCTGACATAGTGCTTTCATACATAAATCACTGCAAGATTGATATTATTTTCTGAGCTATTCAGGAGTTTTTAGTTATAATTCAGTATTAAAGATAAGATAAATTTGGATTCCTGCTTTCTTGACTCCCTTACAGTTTCATAAGACAACCGTGCAAGATAGGTTTCTAGCGCGGTGCCAGTGCAGTTCACACAAACATTATCGTTATGTTAACCAGGCTTACAAGTTTTCTGGAACAAACCAGTCAGCAAATATTTTGAGATGAGAAAATCTCTGATATTAAACTTTCTGGCATAATTCTTTCTTTGATTTTAGTAAGGATTAAATGCCTCAATATCAAGTCAGTTGAAGTTTTATTCTTCAACTTTTATACAAATTGATTAGTACAGAGATTCACTTTCAAGTAATTGACAATTTTTTAACTTCTTTTAATAATTTTATCTCGTGCGATCCGAGCCGGGGTTCAAAGGTGAGAAAGGGTGGGGGCCTCTTTTTGGGGGAATAATTCTCTGGCACCCGGAGCCAAAAACTGACTCCCCGGCCCCCACACGGTGCGGGGTGGAGGGAAAGCGCAAGGGCACGCCCCCTTCGAGAAGCTTCTCCAAGAAGCTCGAAGG
>CM068962.1:95820342-95830877 GCA_035128595.1 Eptatretus atami | reverse complement strand
CGCTTAATATATTATCATATAAAGTGATGTATGATTAAAATTAATCATATGTAGTAATACTTTAAATAAAAGTAATAATTAAATAAGTTTCAATGAGAATAATGCATTGCTGTGTTGACTGATTGGACACAACTTTGAGGCTGTGGGTCCATTGATGTTGAGTAATCTACTGACGTGGACCTGTGACCGGGGCTGTGGATCCGCCGTTCGGAGAGGTTCTGAGTTGGTTCAGAAGAACGTGTTGCACACTTGGAACAAGATCGCCCTGAGGGTGGGTACTCTGCTCTTGATGATAATTTTCCATCAAATTAAACTGAAAATCAACTTTATCACCAAATGCACCCCAACTACGATTATCCTCAATCAGGAGACTAACGTCTGTCCCACTTGGGAATGTTCATTTTATAATGTAGCATGATTTGAAACAATAGGAATGGATGATGCAGCATAAAAGTGTCCCCACCCCTCCTACTCCCATATAAAAACATTGCGATCTGCGATCTAAAAACAAAAAACATAAAAACAGAACTGAGACATTTCCAAGGAGCAGTCAAAATAAGTCCTGGATTTATCATTTTTATGTCCCCCCCCCCCCCCCCCATCAATACCTTTCTTTATGAGGAATCTACCAGTAAGTAGCATGTGCTGTGTTCTGTTCTGAAGTTATGATCGTGAAACCCTGATAATGGCTTAAAATGTGTGTAAATGTACCCCCTCTCCACCCTCCTGGAGGGATGACCCAAACAACCCCACCCCGTCCCCCCACCACTAAAAACAAAATCCTGTTGCCTCAACATTTCTAGGTCTGAGAGGTTACCGTAAAGGTATTACATGTGTCTCTACACAGAATGGTTTCCAAGTTTACTTTCACACACACACACACAACACACACACACACACACACACACACACACACACACACACACACACAACACACACACACACACACACACACACACACACACACATCCTTACAGAGAGTAGAGAAGAGAAAAAACCGTTATGACTCATGAGTGCTGATCACCCCACCCCCTAATTTTTCTCCACCCCATGGGTGTATGAGCCGCAGAGCGCTCACAGGAACAGCTGTTCACAGGCACAAACATTTCCCAAGACATTCCATAATCATAAGTGTGATTTGAATGGTTTTGTAAAGTATGCGTGTCTGCAAAAGTTATTCTCATAACCTCAAAAACAGTCGGAATCAAAACTACCCATCCAAGGATAGTCACTCTTATGCTCATGATGAGTGTGCAATTTAATTGCTTGTGGATAAAGCGAAGTGCGAAGGACAAGGAAAATTGATCTTTATCCCAGACATTTTCACTCAAAAAATCAAGCGACATTGGCAGAATGGCAGATTGGATTACAGGCCATTGCTGTTCAGCTTTCTGAATTTCATGGTTTGTTTCATTACATCCGATCCCAGCACTTGATGATGCCATACGTATCGTGGCAGCGGGATTGAGAAAATGCTGACGGATGAACAGAAGGTGGCCCACATGGCATTGGTACAGATTATTTTTTACTCGCTGCTGACAGAGGGGAAATGAGACTTTGGCAACTTATGGACATTTGGTGTGCTTTTTATTTATTTATTTATATCCCATTAATCTGATTTTGAATAACGCCAAAGTACAACCTCGTTGTGTCCTACCAGAAGAGGTAGCGATTATTCCAAATATGTTTTGTAAATATACAAGCTTATTTTATATGAACAACATTTCCTTTGTTAAAATATATAATGTAAATATATGTGATTAAATATTGATCAATTTCAATTAGAGTGCTTATTATGGCTTGAAACTTTACGTCAATGGAGGACTTCAAGCAACCAGTGGCCCCAATTAATCCCACCTTCTTGTGGGGTGGGCCACATGACTTTTCCTTTCCATATCACTCTATCTCGAGCATCCTCTTTCCTGCCCACTTATCTTATGTCCCTCTCCACCGCTTCCTTCAATCTCATTTTTGGTGTACCCCTTCTATTCTTGTCAACTGCATCCACATCAAACGCCTGCCTGAGCATACCCCTCACTCTTGAGCATGTGCCCCAATCAATGCAGACCTGCCTTTCATGCAATTTTTGCTCATGTCGCTTTACTCCTGCCCACCTTCTGATATCCTCGTTTCTCTTCCTTTGCCTTGGAGATTCCCATCAAAACTCTCAGCATCTGCAGCTCCACCCTCTCCAGCAATCGTTAAGCCTTTATAATAGGGGAATGCTTGTAGCTTTGTTGGGTTTGTTTCTACAAATAGTGCCCCCAATTTTTAATGGGACCATAGAGTTTCTTAGACCCCAAGGAGTATGAAACCGCCATGTCGAGAAAAAAAAATCCTTTTTTCTTCCTGCATTCCCAATACGCCCAATTTCTGAGATGTATCAAATATTAATGAGCTGACTGGGACTTTTGAAATAAATCTTTGCATCAATAATGTGAATCTAAAGTATGTGGGGTTGACTTTTTTGCCTTGACCTAATTTTAGGGTCATGACCTAATTATAGACATTTTAACATTTTTCACCATAACTTGACTTAGGTTTGTCCGATCAGACCAAAGTTGCCCTCTCTACATAGCCTAGAGCAAAGTGCATTTATGCTTAATTTACTGTATATCCCTAGAAGTTAAAGATCAAGGTTTTACATCCCTTGGAGTACTAAACCACCATTTAGAGTACTTTTGGAATGAAATTTTGCATTAATAATGGGAATAATAAGTGTGCCGGGTTGGCATTTTTTTGACGTTGACCTAATTTTAAGGTCATGACCAAATTAGAGACATTTTAACATTTTTCACCAAAATTTGACAAAGGTCTGTCCGATCAGAACAAACTTGGCTTCCCTAGATAGCCTAGCCTACAGCCAGGCACATTTATGCTCAATTTACATAATACCCCTCTGGGTTAAAGGTCAAGGTCAAATGGTGGTCTGAATAAAATAATGCACTTTTTTTTTGTCCTTGCCCAATTTTGCCAATGCAGAATCTCAAAGACTGCTTGGCCTTTTTGCATCATGAAAGTGGACCTGCACTGAAGTTGTACACCTGATATTTGTTTCATGTACCTGACCTACTTTTATCAGATTGTGACCAAATTAACAAAAAACACATTCTTGATCATAACTTGAATAATTTTCCTCAGATTTTCATTGAGTTGAGTTTCATGGATAATTTGTATATGGGGATACAGTTTCTTTATTTACACTGTCCAGTATCCCGAAATGTTGAATGTCAAGGTCATGTGGTGGTCCGAAAAAAATATTGCCATCAATGGATTGGAGGCCAAGGGTAAGTCTTGGTCGATGGTCAAGGGTAAGTCTTGGTCGATAGCCAAGGGTAATCACTGGCAATCGCCAAGGCTTAGCCGAGGGAGTCTAACCCATGGCAATCGCTTTGCGATCGCAGCTATTTAGTTCATCTTGCTCTCGCAAGATTCAGGCCTCTGTGCCATACAAAAGAACCTCTGTGCCATCCGTTATTAAATTTCCTACTTGATTCATATTTTTAAACCCCACTGATATATATATATATATATATATATATATATATATAAAATATGATATATGTATTAATGACATATATGTATTTACCTTGAATGGTATATGTATATATATATTATGATATATATTATGATATATATGATACATATATCCATCCATCCATCCATCCATTGGGACCAGACTCTGTGCAGAGCGTTGGTGCTGCCTCAGCAGTCTCCTTGGCTATTGGGCACGTTCCTGGATGGGTCGCCACTCCGCCACAGTATACCAGCATGCTGGCACTCATTTTGCTGACCTCGGAAGGATGACCAGGTCGAGTTAACCCACCTGGTATTAATTCAACAGCTGAGCGGTTTGAACTCAGGACCCTCGGATCCCAAGCCCACCACCCTAACCATTAAGCCAACACCAGGCATATACATATATGTATATATGATATTATTATTTGATTTATATATATATATTATTATATAATATAATTTATATATACATATATATGATATATATATATATATATATATTTATATATATATGATATATATATATATATATTTATGATATGAGTATATATATAGATATATATATATAATATGTAATATAATATATATACATATATATGATATATATATAATATATGAATATATATATATATATTTATGATATATATATTTTATGATATATATATATTTATGATATATATATATATTTAATGGTATATCATATATATATATAATATATATGTCATATATATATATATATATGATATATATATGGTATATCATATATATATATATGTATATATATAGTATATCATATATATATATGATATGATATATATATATTATATATGATATGTATATTTATATATATATTATATAATATATAACAATATATATCTTATATATATTATTGTGATATATATGATATATATAATATATAATATATATATATATATATATATACAAAATACATATATGATTTACTGTAATATATTATATATATATATATATATATATATATTATTAATATATATATAAATGATATGTGTAGATATCAAAACATGTGGAGCCTGACGAGAGCCTTCCCCGCTCTTCATTGGACATCGTCTAGTGTGCCCCCTTCTTTTGTTGTCAACTGCATCGATATCAAACACCTGCCTTTGTTCTTTGCAGATTATGCAGTTTTACCATGTGCAACATAATCGCGGTGATGCTCACCATAACAGTCAGGAGGTGTGTCTGTTGAAGTGTATAATACATATACATATATATACATATTACATATACATATATATACATATACATATACATTAATATACATATAATATAAGATAGTAATACATTCATATCTATATATATATAGTCGTGGGTCTGTGCAGTTAGGTTCATCCCCTACACCCAATTGTGGTGGACGGCGGTTAACACCAGCCTGCCCAGATAGCCGAGTGGTTTTCCTTAGGAGGCGGACACGTTGATCCTCAGATATTATAATGCACATGGGAGGGGTGGGGCGCGGCACTGGCAGAGCGACGGAGGCACATGGAAGCACAAGGGGTTTATACTCGAACCCCACGATAAATACACGGACACATCAACTTAAAATAAACACGGGAATTTAATGACAATATAAATATTTACAAGGGTAATTCAAAAGGTAATAATAATAGTGTGAAGTAAATAAATCCTAAAGTCGAGGCGCCTCTACACACAGACTTAAACACAGACAAGGGGAACACAAAATAAAAGAAAGATCCCCCCTTTATTCTGGCATTTAGCTTTGTCCAGAGATGGTCTTTATCGAACTTGGAATCGAGGCTTTTCGTTCTGCATGTGTCGACACGCCAAAAATGGTGCCAAGTTGCTCTCTCGCAGTGGGAAAATAGTACATCGGGCCATTTGTGAGCAGTATTCAACACCAGAGCTCAGAAACTGCCATGCGGCTTTTTGTGTCGATCGTCCTCACCGACGCCGTGGCTTTGCAGGATTTTTTGTTTTTGCAGGATAGGATGGCCTTGAGCTTGAACTCAGTGTATATGTGTGTGTGTGTACACACATATATATTATTATATATATATATATAATATATATATATATATATATATATATATATATATATATATATATATATCCCATGGCCTGACAGGATGGTCTCAAGCTCGATGTTTTAGTGTTTCACAGACAGGGTGATTCATCAATGTGTGTGCCCTCCCTCAAATGGACGTTAAACTTGGCGTCCATCTGCCAGCATTTATTGGTGGACATTAAAGATCTCATGGTACACGGGCATAGTGGCGTGCGCCTGTAATCTGGCTACTCGGAGGCTTTGGTTGGAGGATCGCTTGAGGACGGGTGCTCTGCGCTGGGCCACGCTATGAGAGGGTGTAGAGCAGCCGGAATCATGGCGAAACCCAATCCTTATCCCTGTGTTGTAAGAGGTGACCAGGGTTGCGTCAGGAAGGGCATCCGGCGTAAAACCTCTGCAAATCAGTATGCGGATCATAACGGATGATCCGCTGTGCGACCCCTAACGGGAGCAGCCGAAAGACGAACAACAACATTAAAGATCTCATGGTGTCCTTCTTAAAGAGTAGGCAAGCTATTGCAAATAACAAATGTCTGCTGATGCCTGCTGGAAGGCAATGGCAAACCACCTAGTATAACCCTTACCAAGAAACCGCTTCGGCGATACTGGAGCTGACTTCGGGCAGAACAGCAGAATATGAAAATATATATATATATATATATATATATATATATATATATATATATACACACCCCGCCCCCCCCCCCCCCCCCCTTTCTCTCACTTACTACCTCTCCTGTAGAAGCCCAGTAACAGCATTTGAATTCTCCCACCTGCTTTAACTCCCTGCCTGCCTTGTATCCAAAATATCCACATCCTCTCCTCCCTCGTTACTTGTTCCCCATACCTCTCTTTTCCCCACATTTATCCTGTCTCACTTTCCAAACTTTTCAGACATGCAACCATTGCATCATGAATTCCCTCCTCGGTTTATGATGTCACCACCAGATAATCTGCAAACAAGATTTCCCAAGATAACCGTCTGCTTGCACTCTCACTCAACACATCCATCACCACCACAAATAGAAAATGACTAAGACCCAACCCTTCATGTAAACCTACATGTATCTCAAATGCCTCTGAGCAGCCATTCCTAGTTATTTTTCATTGATGTGTTAGCTTGCTCGTACATCGCCTCACCTATCCTTACAAGTCTTTCAGGTACCTCCTCCTTCCTCAGGCACCAATACGTCACTTCCCTTGAAATGCTATCATGTGTTTTTTCCAGGTCCATAAATCCACTATATAACTTACTATTCCATCCATCCATCGGGACCATACTCTGTACAGAGCGTCGGTGCTGCCGAAACAGTCTCCTGGACTATTGGGCTCAATCCTGGACTGGTCGCCACTCCAATGCAGGATACTCTATTTGAATGGCTCAATCATCCTCTTCCTTCTATATGCCTTTTACCAGCTGTTGCTGACCTCTCCTAAACTGCTTTATGATGCATATTTAATTTATAGTGATCTGCTGGCAAATAGGTAATATTACCAATTTGGTAATATTCTTACACCTCAAATACACACACTAGTTATTATCCCCATTCTTTTTGAAAAAATAATGTGGGGATATTGCAATAAGCTTCGTTTGTCCTTCTGTCCGTCCGTCACGCTCTCTCCTAAATGGTTGTGTAGAAATTCACCAAACTTGGTAGTTATGATCACTACATGGAAAGAAAGTGCAAGAGCAGTATCATTTTTGGCCCCACACCCTGGGATGGGGTCAAAAGGTGAAATACCAAAAAATGCAATTATGGGCACATTCTAAAACATTTTTTGGAATGAAACTTTGTGCAATCAACATTTGGGGAGGCATAAAAAAATGTAACAAATTTTTGGATTTGACACCCGGTTCATGCCCCAGGGGGTGGGGACTTCGGGTCACAGGGGTCAAAACGGAAAAAGAAAAATTTTATCTCAAAATTTGATATTAGGTCAATCCTGGTGGAAGCTTTTGCCATCTTTCAACTTTGCTTTAGGTGGGAAGCGTGGGAATTTGTGATGGCACGCCATCGACTTCGCTCCAGTTTAAGTTTTGAAATTTGAGTTTAGTTTCCTTTTTAAGCTTACGATTTGTACTATGATCTTATGTTCACCTCATGAAAGGGTAGGAAAGATTTGAAGTTTTGCATTCTCCTTCATCTACTTATTTTGTTTAGGTCTGTGACTGTATTCATTGAAATGAAGAAAGGAGAAAAACAATATATGGAGTGAGAATTATGATTCTGTGCCAAGACAGGAGGAATGAGAAAGATCAGAAGATCTGAACATCGATTTGAAGGATAGCTCAGCATGTGGTTTCTTGTAATCCCCCAATTAAAGGACAACCGTTCCTTCCTGTCACATTAAAGTATCCACAATCCCTCTTGTTCTTCTTCAAAGGTCCAAATCCAACAAAGCTTATTGGGCCCATTGAAGTTTAATGATCCTTGGAAAGGCCCATTTTGAATTCATGAATGGTAATGGACACTTCTGGACACTGCTTCTACAATAAAGAAGTTAATAAGTTCATAAAATGTTGTTCTTTCAGCATGTATAAATATATTTAGCAAGAGAAACTGAATGCTGAAGAGCATAAATGTTGACGTTGGGCAAGTGAAGGGCATGTTGGATGGAAGGACAGACTTACAAAGAGTAGAAAAACATGGAACAGTATATATGCTCAGAAGGAGACCAAAGATTTTGGAAAGATGATAAAGAGCTGACAACCTCAAATTAATGAAGGGAGGAATGGCCTGGGACAGAATCTGGAAGAGAGTTTCACAAATGGGAGGAGGAGAGGTTGGTTGGGGGTGAGGAGTGGGGTGGAGGGGGTGTGAGTGGAAAAAGGATTTGAGATCACAAGTGAATGTGGAGACTGGACTGGATTAACATAGGAAAAAGTCATGGGTTGGATAATTAGCATGTTAGCTCAAGTGTGGCTGGAGAGGAATGGGTAGTTAATTTGATGTAGTTTGTTACCTCCACCACCAAAGATAGACAGCGGTTATGTTTTCACCCCTGTCTGCTTGTTTGTCTGTCTGTCTGTCTGTCTGTGAGTAGGATATCTCAAAAAGTTATGAATGGATTCAGATGAAACTTTGTAGACAGATTGGGTGTATGACAAGGATGAATTGATTAGATTTTGGTGAGGATCCGAATCTGGATCCAGATACTAGAATTTTTAAAGTGATTATTTAACATTGAGAGTTGGGGCCAAAACAATATATTGCATAATATTTCAAAAAGTTGTGGACGGATTATGAGAAAACTATGTGGATGATTTGGGTTGCTGAGAAAAACAAGCTGATTAGATTTTGGTGAAGGTCCTGATCGAGATCCGGCCTATCAGTGGGATACAAAACGTAAACTGTTTAGCCTGGCGGAGGTATGTGCTCTACCGAGTGCCATTCTCATAAGCTATGTTATTATGTACCAAAGATGTCGGCAGACAAATTTTGTTGCTCCTTCATGGACTTCAACCAAAATTGAAAAATGCTTTGAAATGGAAAAGTGGATTCTGCTGAGAGCATCTGTTCTGAGTTTATGGGAGGTTGGTGGTTCAATTCTGACACCGGCTGAGTCATACTAAAGACTTTTGAATTGGTACTTGCTGCTTCTTTGCTTCACGCTCTGAATTTAGAGGATAGAGCATGGACAAACCCCATGATTTGGCATTCCAATGAGGGGAGGGGCGTTGGAGGGGAATGGGGGAGATTTCTTCATAATTTCCTTGTGATTGCAGAGAGGAAAGCGACTCACTGATGTCATACCCAGAGTGCACGGGAAGTTACATCACTTCCCACAAGGTCACCAGTGAGCGTAGAACATTACATCAAAATTTCCTTCTCAATTTTCTCTCTCTCTCTCTCTCTCTCTCTCTCTCGTCTCTTCTCTCCTCTCTCTCTCTCTCTCTCTCTCTCTCTTCGGATAGTTATGCTCAAGTGATTGGGTCTTTAAATTTGACCAAATTATAGTACACAACCTAAAGCTGGCCATTCCATGCTTCTAAATGTGCGCTGATGAGCCAGCCACTACTGGGTGCTCCACTTCGAGCGTACAAGCAGTGGGTACCATCTGCCAGAAAATGTTTGGAGATCTCTCGGTGCGATTTGCTTCGGTTGTGCCGGGACAGACAGGCTCTCTTATTCTGCCTCTCGCTCGTCGTCTTGGTCACCTTGGCTACAGCACCCGGCTATCCATCGCCAGCACTGTGCACAGATTGCATGGCACGCAGAATATGTGTGCGCGCGTGCATTTGCCGCTCACTGTCGCAACAGCAGAAATTATGCATCAAGTCCTGTCCTTGGGCAAGGGTAGTCATCGCACATTCTGCTGTGTGTTGTTTCAAGCTGAAAGGGCTTGTTTTATTCGATGTTGTTTTTTTGGGAGGGTGAAGGAAGGTCAATGTGGAAATGGGTTTGTGGTGGAAGGTGGGGAATAAAAAAAAAGAGGGCGATGTACAACGATGATGTCGAATGTTTCGATTCTTAAGTTTGCATCAATGTGACGTTTATATGTCTTCAGTAAAAGATGTCCATTCTTCTACAAAGCTTTGTATTCTGCGTTTATTTTCCATCCATGTGAAGCGGTTATGGAATTGCCTGCACAGTGTGATTGATAGTTCAGGAAAGCGATCGCGTGCTGCACGGCAATCGAAGGTGTGTTTATTTTGCGCAATGAAATGCACAGGAAATCAGGTGAGATAATGTTGGTACAAGCAGGGCCAAGCAAAGAAGTCTTCATTGCCACACTTTGACAAAAGCAGCATTGTCGCATGATCACAAAATGTGCAATGGACTTTAAATAATTATCATTATCATGAGGCTAGGATAATAAGGATTATAATGAGCCTGTGACTTTTTTCTCCGAAACTACACACAATTTTGATGAAGCTTCACCACAACCTTCAACACCCGTGATGTACCAAAGTGCATCAACCGCATCAAAATCTGCTCTCATTAAAGGGGTC
>CM068962.1:95793352-95803695 GCA_035128595.1 Eptatretus atami | reverse complement strand
TGTTGGATGTTGACAAGAAGTTGCACCTTAAAACTCCTCAGATAAGTGGGGGAGATAATTTTTAAGTTAAAACCATGATTACATGCAGGTAAAACCTATTACACTTATTTTGTAACCTTTTCAAACAAAATAATTTGCTCCTGAAGTGATCAGGGTTAATTAGTCAAAGGGTTGAATACTTATGTAGCTGATAATCATCTGATTTTCTCTGTTAAAACTTATTCACAATTTTATCTGAATTTTTTGCTTTATCACTTTGGAGTAATTTGTGAAGACTCTTATATGAGTTGATTTGAAAAAAAAAATTGAAAAAAAATTGAGCACTGGGCAATGCTGGGTACCCCCGCTAGTAGCTAATTAACACAGTTGTTTAATTAAGGGGAAGAGTCTTTTGAGATGAATACCTTTAAAAAAAATGTGTAAGGAAAACAATATACAAAGAAGATTTTTTTTAATCTCTTTGCTGTAATTTCAGTGAAATTACTTTAAAATCTGTTCCTCTTTTAAAAGTTCTTAATTAATGTCATCATCTACAGTTGTTAAAGTAGATTATGGATTCAATGCCATTATTGAGATTATCAGAATGGCATGATTAGTCATCATTGTCATGATTTATTTTTTTTCCATAATCATCACCGTAACTTATCTCTTGAGCAAACTTTGCTCTCATGGTCCAAGTTGGACGCCCATTGTCAAAGGTCAACAACAAGCACGCTGCTGCTTTGTGAAGCGGAACAATAGAACACGAAGCAACCGAGCTTCATTAGAGCTTTAACGAACCTGCCGAGACAAATTATCATCTCCAGCAGCCAGGCAAGCATCGAAAACGACTGAAACCATCTCCCTGCCATGCTGCTTTGTTGCCCACGTTTGACTTTGATGGGATTTGGACAAGACCCAGGCTGGGAAACCCTGGTGGCAGCGGTACTGGGTCGGCACCCTGACGCACGACAATATTGCCATCTGTCATGCAGGCACAAACGGAGTGCGGGTTTCCATCGGTCACTTTTTGCGCCAGAAAGTCATTTAATGAAGCAAGTGTTTTCGCTCTGGCCGATGCCAGTGGCCTCTAGACGGAAGATTAAATTCCATTGGCATGCTAACAACACTTCGGAGCACAAAATAAAAAATAAAGTTTCTAAACGAGAATCCTTTGATTGCTCGTGAATAAATCACGCAACTGGAAACATTTGTACTACTTGAACACCGGTTCGAGCGGCACAAAATCTCCTCTCCAGGTTTTGTGTGGAATTGGCCTTTTGTGGTTTTCTCAAACACATCATCATACTCGCACCGCTGGGTGATCGTTACATCTTCCTCATTTACTCCAGTCAGCGGTTCCTTATAAAACTGCTCGACTTTACTTCTCTCAAACATAAATATAATGTCTGTTGCATTTTGACATGCATGCATGGTTTCCTTCGCAGTCGAAGGTGGCTGTTCACATGTGACATGCGAACAAACCTTGGAATACGAATTTCTTTAATAGTGAAGGTTGCTGAACCAGAAAATGACCATAACAAGCAGTGTGACCTGTGGCCGAGGGATATCCACAAAAACCACACCATTTGATACCCGCAGTCCAGGCAGGAATTTGCAATTTGTTCAGGGTGTTTGTGATGACTTTTCTACTCTTCCTGAAATTACACCGTGGGATCTTTACCTTCCACAAATGATCCACTGCTGATAGACGGGATCCTCCGGCTTAACATCCTTCCAATGGACGGTGCACACATTGATGCCTCATCCTGCATGTGAAACAACCAGGTGACCGTTTATGGTTTGGAAGAGATTCAAACCCAGGCGAGGTTGCTTATAAGGACAAGGCCTTTTAATATACAATCTCAGCTGTCGTTGATTCGATAAGCAATTGCTTTATTCTTTGATATATCCTTGTGTATGAATAAAGAGTGCCTCACTGGATGAGCTGACAGACCCCATCTAGAGATGTACAAAATCCATGTAACACATCTTGTTTTTTTTCACAGTATGCCATATGGATGGTGCTCTGGGTCACATGGAATACTTTCCTTGTTTGTTTTTACCTTGAGGTTGGTGCCCTTTCCAAGGTGAGATAAACTTCAATTCCCTGCCCTTTCATTTGTTATACCTTGGGATACACACGCACACACACACACCACACACACACACACACACACCTCACCTAAAGTGTGACCCTTTTCCTTAATCTGAACTAGTTATGTCATTTTGTTTGGATTTAGACCGATAGTTGACAGTCTCTCACAGAAAGCTTTACTGACTTGCTCTGAACCGTATGAACCGCTCAAGGTTTAGGACACTTCTGCAGTTTGCGTGCTTCTGTCCTGCCATTGTGAAATCATTGTTTTTAGTATTATGAACTCCAGATATGTGGAGCTTCTGTGTATGTGGTGTGTGTGTGACATCGATGTATTCCAGCCTTGGCAACCACAGTAATACCTTGTATGGCCTGGGCCTCTACATGTTTCCGAATGCCATCACCACTTTTTTTTTTGTGTTTGTTAGTTATTTATTTTTGGAAACATTTCGTTGTTGCTATTTTTGGCACACCTTGTCCTGAAAACAATTTCTTTACATAATGACCTGTTGTAACACAATTTCATAAAGGTGGAGGTAAAGGCCATTTGGCAATCATGTGTTGTCATATCCACTTTCAAGCCTTTCCCCTGAGTGCAAGCTAACACTATATTATCAAGCTAACCATGCAATTGGGAATATTTGGCCAGGTTATTGCCACTCAATGCCCACTCCTTTTCAAGAGGATATTTAATGTTCTAAGACCCAAAATGTGGATGAGACTGCCTGACTTACGACCCTGCTGGAACTATATCAGCACTGCAGTTTGAGTTAAGTCCGACCCTTTTGGGATTCCAAACCAGAGTAGACGATATGAATGCGTGAGCACATTACAAACTCAGCTAGCCCCTTCATTTAAACAAGTGATCTGCCGATCCTAACAACATGGGTTTGAATTCCATGACTGCACTTGTCTTGACTAGCTACTTTCAGTCCATGCCGGCCATGGCCTCCTTTCTGTTCTCTGTAATTTGTGGCCACGAGAAACACCGACTCCCTTCGGGAGCATTGGCAAGTCATCTTCAACCCCCTCCCTCACAGGGGGGGATTGCCCATGACCTGACCCTGGAGAATTTGGACCAACCCTGTTTTTTTCGATGATATTCCGGTGTACATACATCTTACACACATACGCATACAGGGAATTGCCTTATTTGATATAGTAGGATTGTACTCCAGCAAACCTCTTCAATTTTGTGTCTCCATCTAAGTCTTGGTTTTCTTGTGGCTTCTTTCAAGTGCTCTTGAGGTTTGATCAACGTATGCTAACCTTCGAGAGAAAGCAAGAAGCTAACGTCTTGGGCCGTTATCCCTTTCATCAGAGCAAAAGAGGATGGTTGCCTTCTCCTTGCTTCCCACGGTGGTTAGCATACTTTGATCAACGTTCTGTTGTTTCCATCTATTGTTTTACTGTCTGCTGAAACAGAATGCACTAACCTCACACAAACGTAGTTTTCCATCCTCCTTGACGTTTCCAAGTTGTAGTTATTATATCCCATTGGTTGCACGTTTCCTCTTGCAATGCATTTAATCCTGCATGCTATGTTAATTTGTCTGATGACATAATCTAACCCTTTTATCATTGTAAGAGCAAGCTCCTCCATAATTCATCATACAGTACTTTTTGTATGAAGAAAATAATACAACATCAACCTTAAATTTAATCAAAAACAAAAATTGCCAGTGTTGTCTCTGGAAATCATCTTTGTCTACATGGGTTTCAATTTTAATAACAACGACAATTTTGTAATCATTTTTTACATGGCCCTGAAGCATCCATTTACATATTACATACACAAGAAAAATATATTAAAATGAGGGAAAATGAATATGAAAAGTAAAGAAAAGGATGGAAGTGCTGGAGGAGTTGGTGAGGGGAGGATAAGAAAATGGAGGCTGCAAGGAAGGTGAGCAACAGGAAATCCATGACGCGTCCAGGAAGGTGAAGTCATAGATTTGAAATGTTTTGCACAAAAACGAATGATTTTAATTATTCAAGAAATCATGATGCTCATTTTTTTTGAGCTATAATCTTTTCTCAGTTTGGAATGAAATGATAAACAGTACAATGTTCATGTGTGCATCATCTGAGGAGCTTTGCTCATCTGCGTGGCTGGCCATCTCTCGCAACCGGGAACCTTTGCATTCATCGAGGGAAAATGTTACGTGTACAGAATTGCAAATGATATTTGAATGCTCCAGCTATCTATATCATGTAAAGCGATAATTTCAACCGACCTTTTCAAGTTGCAACATTTTCCCATCCTCCCTTCGCGTTGCTCCCACCCAGCCAATCATAACAGTTGGTTTAAAACGCTTTGGCCCATTTTGCATCCCTCTTTGAATACCTGGCTCATGATGCATGGAACCTGGATTCAAATTGGTTACACACTGTGTTTGGTAACCTGTTCTCTACTAATGGTCTTGTAATTTATGTTACACTAGCAGGGGTACCCGGCGTTGTCTGGTGCTGTTCTAATCCTGTTGGCATTTGAAGAAATCAAAAAAAAATTTTCCATTTTTTGTGGGGGCCTCAAATACTTCACTACACCCACCCACTAAACTAAGGAATGGGGTCAGGGATCATTTTAAATTACCTTTCACATAGATACAAAGGCTTACACAATATGGAGCAATTACAAAGAAAATCCAAGCTTTTTTTTTCAAATTTTTGCTAGAAACATTCCTCCCCTCACTGATGAATCTCTAGAAGTTTTATAAGATCCGTTTGGCCATCTCTGAGAAGATTGGTAACACAACACACACGCACACACACACAACACACACACACACACACACACACACACACACACACACACACCCACACACACACACACTTCTCTCTTATAGTATAGATTATGCCAATTGGTCTTATATCCTTGTTTTTCTTGTGACGTATGTACTGTACAAGTTCTTTACAAGTCTGAGACAAAGTAATAGTTGAGGAAGAAGAGGAGGAGGGAGAGATTTTTGCTGTTTTTCTGTACATAATATATAACATTGCCCTGGGACAAGTGGTGACAACTTGTCATTATATAATATTATATATTAATATATATATATATATGTATATATATATATATATTGTTGTAGATTTCCGCCCGTTCAGCGTGCAGATGACCGCCTTAGCCCAATTGCAGCCGCGCACCACCGAACGCGCAATCTAGTCGTAGCTTCCGGATCAACGCCGAAACCCAGCTACGGGTGTTTTTTTTAACACACCATAAAACCAGCCAATCCTCTGTCCACGCGCTACAGGGTCGATCGCCGAATTGTCGATGTACCTAATTATTCGCTCAGACAGAGATACCGGGAGTTTATACCTCGACGGGGCCTGCACGAAAACGAGCCGCTTAAGCAGCTCGTTCCGTATGCGATTGCCGAGCGGTTTTATATCGCCAAGTCCCGTCGACCAGATGTACGTTTTATCGGCTTGATAATCAGCCAGCTAATATTCGAACGCATCATGGCAGTCAATGGCAGAAAGTGACACAACGAGCAGGTTAACATTCAAACAATAGGGGTATTTATTTTTACACGTATGCAGTCAATGAAGCAATGGGGGCTCAGGGACAAGACACGAGCGAAAACCTACAGCGATGTCTATTACCATGTACACAATCATGCACTTAATCAGTTCTACTTAGGTAGACAAGGCGCCGACAGACTTTCATCCAAAACCCCAAAAAAAAGAACCGGGCTCGTGAGCCTTTATAATTACTCGGAGCCGGGATGACTGAAGGGGCTCCGAGAGACGGGCGGGCTACCTGGGCCACCCCTCGTGGTGACTCGCTGGGTCCCTCGTTGCGCGACCCTCGGTGTCTTTGCCCGGACCCCCGAGCTCCGACTGGCTCCCTTGGTCGTCCGCCTCCACTGCGGCCTGGCCTAGCCGACGACGCGCTGGAGGAGTGAATGGGTCTCGACTCAGGCCTCCTGGGTTGCGCCGGCGAACCCCCAGCGAACCAACTGCCCAAACTCCGAACTCTCCAGCTCTCAATGGGGCGTCTCTCCACTCCCACCGCCAACTGCAAGCCACGAACTCCAGCGCAGCACGAACTCGAAGCAACCAGCTCTCCGCTGCTCTCCACTGCCTCCGAGCTCCCCACACCAACTCAACTGCAGCGCTCAACTCAAGCGCTCTCCTCAAGCGCTCTCTCAAGCCTCTCCCCAACTGCTCTGTCGGCGAGCGAACGCGGCTTTTTATAGCCCCAAGGGAGGGGTCGCTCTGGGCTTCACCACCCGAAATCAGCGCCCTCCCCCTTTTCACCTTGAACTTCACCCAGGCTGGATCCGCCCCTCTCACTTCCGATTGGCCAGCTCTTTCAGAGGGTAACGCCCGTTTTGATCCGATCTTTGCTGTCAAACGCGGCCCGTGTTGGAAAATCACCATCAAACGCGGCCGTGTTGGAGATCACCGTCAAAACGCGGCCGCGTTGGAGATCACCGTCAAACGCGGCCGTGCTGGAGATCACCGTCAAAAGCGGCTGTGTTGGAGATCACCGTCAAACGCGGGCCGCGTTGGAGATCACCGTCAAACGCGGCCGTGCTGGAGATCACCGTGAAACGCGGCCGTGCTGGAGATCACCATCAAACGCGGCCGTGTGGAGATCACCGTCAAACGCGGCCGTGTTGGAGATCACCGTCAAACGCGGCCGTTGCTGGAGATCACCGTCAAACGCGGCCGTGTGGAAATCACCATCAAACGTGGCCGTGGTTGTGTGTGTTGTGACGATGTGTTTGTTTTAAAATAACGACAGAAAAGAATAACACTACCTCAAAGATGCACAGCCCGGCACACGAACAATTCCCGTTATACATCGGTGGGGAATTTCTAACCTGGAACACACACTTACCGAAATAACTGACCTCTGGGGAACATGAATGGTGTCTGTTGAATTCCACAACCGTAACACTATATATAATATATATATATATTATATATATATATATATATATATATATATATATATATATATATATATATATATATATATATATATATATATATACACGTGTGTAACTGTTATTTTTCAACATAATCTCCATTGCGTTCAATTGCATTTTTCCAGTGCTTTACTAAGGCCTGGATTCCTCGAAAGAAAAATATTTTTGGCTTCTTGTGTAAGCATTCGTGCACCGCCTCTCGGACCTCTTTGTCGGATCAGAAAGTGGTTCCACCAAGCGCCTCTTTAATTGGCCCAAAGATGTGATAATCCGAAGGGATGAGGTTTGGCGAGCAGGTGGATGAGGCAGACACTCAAAATGCATGTCCTCAATTGTTGCAGCTGTAGTATGGGCAGTATGGCCGAGCATTGTCATGCTGCAGCAAATCACCGGTAAGTGAGTATTCCACTACGTTTTGATCTGATTGGCTGGTTTCAGATGATTTTTTAAGGTCACAGTATGAATGCACTGGTGACTGTAGTCCTCTGCGGCAAGTAATGCTTTACAAGTGGGCCTCGGCTATCTCAGAAGAGCGTCAGCATCACTTTTCCAGCGGACGGCTGTGTGCGGAATTTTTGGGCTTCGTTGAAGTTGAATGACGCTACTCTTTGCTTTCCCTCTTCGTTTCTGGCTGAAAGAGAGGACCCATCTTTCATCCCCAGTCTCTACATGCTGTAAGAAAGCGTAGCCTTCTGTTTCATAACATCGCAGAAGTTCTTCATATGCGTCCACTCACCGTTCTTTCAGTTCGAGTGCGAGTTGTCTCAGCACCCACCTTGCAGACATTTTGCGGAACCCCACCATGTTTGTGAATGATATGGTGTGTTGAACAATGGCTAATGTTCAATTCGGAGATCACTTCATCCAGCCTAATGCGACGGTTTTCCCTTAGCACACACTCAACTCCTGCAAACATTTCTGGTGTGTCGGCTGTGTGAGGCCGGCCGAGCGAGCAGCGTCTGCCACACTGGACACTCCATTTTAAAACTTCCTGTCCTGGTCGTACACCTGCTGCAGTGACAAACATGCGTCACCATATTGCATTTTCATTCTGCGATGGATTTCACTGGGATTCACACCCTCACTTCTCAAGAAACGGATGACAGAACATTGCTCCTCCCTGGTGCATGCTTCTAAGGGAGCCGCCATCTTGGAACTGCTCTACTGACGTCACACGCTCAATGTTGCCAGATCTAAAACAGGCAAAACATGACTCTTACCCATAGATATAACAATATGTTGTCTACAACTACACACATTACATTCTCAAATTTATATCGCCATTTTAAGGTTACTTATTGACTGGCCCTTGTATATGTGTCAAAATAATAAAACCCATTCTTCTGATTATTCGCCCTGGATACTTGCATTGCCTTTTCTGCAGAATACAGTAGAACCTCTTGGCTCGGTATTTATTACCTCTGCCACCTACGGTGGACGGAGGTTATGTTTTCACCCCTGTCTGTTTGTTTGTTACTTGCAAAATCGAAGATTCGCAAGTATATTTGTTGGTTTGGTCTGTTATTATGTCTGTTTACTTGTATGTCATTCGCCTACAGGTCCCATTTTCACTCCGATCCTCACAAAACTTCATTGACAATCTGGAAGGCCATCGTTTTTTTTTTTGGGTTTGTTTGTTTTTGTTTCGCGCTCACGAGCTCAATGGGTCAAAACGTCAAAGGTCAATGTCACATAAATCGGCAATGTTCAACCGATTCGCTTGATAACTATGTATATACCTTATATAAAACTGAAAAACAGGTGGACAGTGAACCCTCGTCGAGGTGAAGTCTTGGTCGACCACTGTGAGTACACCTATTAATTGCTTATTATTGGACCTTGACTCCGTCTATTAATATACCTCTATTAATTACAGCCTATTGGAACATACCTTTTAGACATATAGACCGTGAGAGCCCTGACACCTTTTAAAGCCCTTGCACCTTTTGGACACCTTGTTTTTTTTTCAATATGTGCTCGAGGCTCGTCGAAGAGGTATGACACAGAACAAATCAGGACACACACAACAAATAAAACAGCAGGAGAAAGGGAAAAAAACCAACAGCAGGGTGGAGGAAGAAAGTAGACGGTGACGGACAAACGAGGGATGCAGCTCATGATGAGGCGTATGAGAGAACGCAAAGAGGGGACAATATGGATACATAAGCAAAATTTTTGGATTGGGGGGGGGGGGGGTGGGGGTGGATGATTTTACACGTGTAGAAAAGGTCATGATTTTGGATGGGGGATGGCTTGAGATGGTGGGTGAACGGCTTTCTTGAAGACCCGGAGAGAAGAATGAGATTGAAGAGAATATGGAAGGTGGGGGAAAAAGGGAAATAAAAGAGTGGAAGTGAGCAGTGGTTTTGAATTTGGGCAATTTCACTAGGAGGGGGTTGCTGGCGGACTGTGTGTTTCTTGCAGATACCTGGTGGGGGGGGGGGGGCGTGGGGGGGGGGGACAAAGCACGGAGAGAGCAGAGGGTCAAGTCCAGAAATGAGCCAGAATAAGAGACCTTAAACTGACCTCTCAGCGATGGTGAAGTGATAGGCCGATACTCAGCTTCATCGTGAGAGATTCCAATGATATTGAAAGCCTTTGTTTGCATGGTGTCAAGCTGAGCAAGATGTGAGGTAGGGGAGAGCAGTACTCCATTGAGCTGTGGATGAAAGCCTTGTAGGTGGATAGGAGCTCAGGTGTGTCAAGGAACGGCGTTGCACAACAGCCCAGTCGGCGACTGGCTTTTGAGGCCAATTTTGAAATGTTGCTTGCCCAAGAAGGATCATAGCTGAGAGAGTTTTAGTGACTGAACCTCTTTTGAGAGAGTTGTGGAGAAAGTAGATGAAGGATTTGTGGGACGGCCTTTTGAGAGAGAGAGAGAGAGAGAAGAGAGAGAGAAGAGAGAGAGAGAGAGAGAGAGAGAGACAGACAGACAGACAGACAGACAGACAGACAGACAGACAGGGATTTCTCAGGATTGAAAGACATGTTCCAAGTGTTGGACCAGCTTGTGATTTTATCCAGATCCACAGAGAGTGAAGAGGCTGCTGCCTGTCTGTCAGAGGGATGATGGATGTCACGGCAGAGAGTGAAGTTGTCAGCAAAGAGATAAAACAGACTTTTCCAGAGAGTCAGTGAGATCATTGAGGAAGATTAGGAATAACATGGGGCCGAGAGCAATGCCTTGTGCTACTCCAGCCTTAGCAGGGAGAGGAAAAGAAAGGGTTCCATTCAGAGCTACACGTTGACTACAAGAGTGGAGAAGTCAGTAATCAAAGACTGGAGTTGCCTTGGATTCCATAGGCAGACAGTTTGGAGAGCAA
>CM068962.1:95761943-95779910 GCA_035128595.1 Eptatretus atami | reverse complement strand
TCGCCACCGACCCCCGGCCCACAACAATATAACCCAAGATGCGGTCTCGGAATGTGGGAAAGGAAACTGTCTCGTGCAGTGAATTTTTCGAACAATTTCCACTGCAAAGAGTAAATTAATATCTTATAAGGTAAGTAAGCCAACTTAATATTGCGTAGCGTTTCAAAAAATTTAAACATAAAATCTGCAATGATTACATTTAAGAAAATGGTTTTAGTGTTTAATTGTTTCCGTTTTCGAAGTGTACTAATTAATACATAGTGCCAAAAATCAGGGTTTGTTAGGTACTAAACATTATTGAAAAAGATGGATAGCAATATTAGGTATTTTTGGTATCGTTTCTGTTGTCATTTAAATTTCTCAAATTCAACAACAACAATAACGGACAAAGAGGAACGATGTAGTTCTTCAAAAAGGGCGAAAATTCAAAGCAGTATTCACAGTTTAAAAAAAAAATAAATAATAAAAGACAGAATTAAAGGACCATGAAGTGGATGCAGTAAAAAGGTAATAAATAGTTAAACTGTTACAATTTTATTTTGCATCTGCACTAACTGGTGGAACCTTGTCAGCGAGTTGGGGTTTAGTAATGATGATTATGAGTGTAGTCATGTTGTTAGTGATGTTATCTTTTGTTGTTGGTTTGGTCCTTTTATACATCATGATTGTGTACTATCCAGTGAAGGTATTCATCACACACCTTCACAACCTTTTCTTCAAACTTTTCCTTCACTCTTCCCCCCTCTTCCCTAATTAATCTTCAAAAAAAAAAGAAGGTCTCTTACAATGAATGCTTCAACTTCCCCTCTTTGACCGGTTATTCTTCTTCAAAATCTTGTGTTCAATTTGACCTTTCTTTCATCCCGTGTCTCGAAATTCCATCTGTTACAACCCTTCCTTTCTCCACCCTGTCAATTATTCTGCACTCCTTCCATCTTACAATGTATTTAAACAAATCTCTGACCTACAAATTTTAAAAAATCCCATTTTGCAAGACTTGTTCATCTTCCATTATTGATGTTCTGTTTTTTTTCCAACTTCAGTGCAAATTCATCCCACCTCCTTAAATCGACATCCTCCGAACTCCTTCTCTGTTATACCCCCTCCTTACTCCTCTCATCTTGCCCCCCATCCTAGCATCGAAACACTGTCCTCTGCTTTGTGAGCAGCTCCTCCTCTGATATCCCAAACCGTATGGTTTTCAAACATCTGTGGGCTCCATTCCAACCTAACAAATGTCCCACACTGTCATTCAGCACACTCCTCAATATCTCGAACACGCTTTCTCTATCCTGTCATCACATCTCCTCCTCTTCCCACCCCCTCAAATCTTGTTCCTCCAACCACCTGCTCCCACCTCCAACTTACCACAATCCAGTCTCATCCTCCCCCTCTCCCCACCCCTCCCTTTTCTCCCTTCCTCCCCATGACCGTGCTGCTCTCATCATCTCCCCTCCTCTCAAAGCTTCCTGCTCAACCCTCCTCTCTTCAGCCACCTCTTCCCTCTTCAAATCAAACTTCACTCTTCCCCTCGCCAATCTTCCCATCACCTTCTCAAAAGCTTCCCCCACACCTTTCTCCTCAATTCCCCCCCCCCACCCACCCTTCTCCCTTATTCTCCTCTCTCACACTTCTCTCCAAAATCTCCCCCTCACCCTCCCCTTTCAAATCTCCCCCCCCCAACTTCCTTCTTCAAAGTCCACCCCCCAACTCCCCTGACCCTGTTCTTTTCTGGTTTTCATCAATGATCTCTCTGATTCTCTGAAAAACCCTCTTTATCTCTATGCTGGTGCTCCACCCTTTGCCATACCATTTTCATCCTCTGATCAGCAGGCCAGTAGCCTCTTCACTCTCTGCGGATCTGGATAAAATCAAGCTTGGTCAAACACTTGGAATATTGTCTTTCAATACTGACAAATCTCATTCCCTCACCATTCCTCTCCGAAAGGACCGTCTGGAACCCCCCCCCCCACCCCATCTACTTCTCAACATTCCCCTTGAAGAAGTCCTTTCACTCAAGCTTTTGGGTTCACTATCTGCCATGATCTTTCCTGGGAAAGCCATATCTTCAAGCTGGCTTCCAAAGCCAGTCGCCGACTGCATCCTACGTCGTGAAAAGTCCTTCGTTGGCACACCTTGAGCTTCTATCGACTTACAAAGCTTTCATCCGCAGTCTGGCGCAGTCCTGCTCCCCTCTCTTGGGTGGTGCTCCTGCCTCACACCTAGCTCGACTTCACGCTGTGGAAACCAAGGCTTTTAGGATCATTGGTTATCTCCCATGATGAGGCTGAGTCTTTGAGTCTCTCACTCTATCTGCAGGCTGGTCGGTGGTCTTTCTGTCTTCTACCGTCTCTCTCCAGCCTTGCCCCCCCCCCTTTGCTCTGTCTGTAATCTTTCCCGTCTATATTTCCTTAGGACGCTCAAGGTCCGCCAAAAGCCTCCTTCTGGTGAAACTGCCAAAATCAAGATCACTGCTCACCTTCACGCTTTCATTCCTCTTTTTTTCCCACCTCTGGAACAAACTCCCACACTCTCTTAAATCCCACTCCTCCCTCCAGATCTTCAAAACAGCTGTTCACCACCATCTCATATCTTCCCCCATCCAAAATCTTGATCTTTACTACCCCCGTTAATTGCCACCCCGAACCCACCTCCTTCAAATTCCCTGTTTTCTTCCTGAAAGTCCCTGTAATACCATCTTGTTTACCCCGTGTACCACCGTGACCCATCCCTCTCCCTTCCACATATCTCCTTTTGTGTTTGTTCCCTGCAGTTTGTACATCCCTCTCCCTCCCCTCTTGTCCTTGCCTTGTGTATGTTTCTGTGTCTTAGCTCTTACACGAGCCTCGACATGGTATACAAAAAAAAAAATAATACAACAACTTCAAACCCTGTTCGCTTTACTTTCAGCTGCCTGGCACTGTGCTGTGTGCTTACCCCCCCATGTCTATTCCCACCCCAACATTCTTCTGTGTCACATGCTCCAAGACTGCCCCTTTTCATTACGTAATCCCTGTTTTCGTTAATCTTGCCCAACCGCAGCACCTTACATTTCTTTATGTTAAACTGCATTATGGGTTCAGTACTCCACATTCTTCTGTGGAAGTTGCCCTGTTGAATGCCATGCATGGATGAAGAAGAAGCATCTCGTCTTTCAGTGTTGCTTCCATTACATCCTCTGCTCAAAATTATGCCAATCATTCTGGAATTATTGTTTGACATATTTGGATTTACATGAGTGAAATAAACGTGAAACGATGCTGGATCGTTGTGTATGGGATGATAGCTTTTGCTGCCAGCACTCCAATAACCAGGTATATTGACGTACAGTAGCCACATATGATATCCATAACACTGATGGTTCAGGATTACTGTATTTAACATTTGGTTCCTGAGCTTAATTTTCTCATCACAGATGCTTTTAATCTGGCACTTGATTCGAAACCACGTAGAGTTGTACTTACAAGTGGATGAACCACAGATAATTGGTTCGTTTGGAATATTTTTGAACGAAAGTCATTTGTTTCATCCTCCTTCACTCATTCAGCTGCATGGTAGCATTCCATCCTCTGGCATACAGCTCTTCTTAGAGTTGAGATATCTGTATAAAGTACTTGTATGGTGACTATCTTGCCTGGTGTTGGCTTAATGTTTAGGTTGGGGGGCTTGGGATCCTAGGATCCTGAGTTCAAATCCCACTTAGCTCTTGAATTAATACCAGGTGGGGTGGACTAACTGTCATCCTTCAGAGGTTGGCAAAATGAGTGTCAGCTTGCTGGTATCCTGTGTTAGAGTGGCGACCTGTCCAGGATTGTGTGCAATAGCCAAGGAGACTGCTTAGGCAGCACCAATGCTCTGCACAGAGTATGGTCTCAATGGATGGATGGATGGATGGATGGTGATTCTATTGAAGTAGAAGCTGATTCTACCTGTGCAACTAGAATGGCACTTGGTAGAGTGCATACCTCCACCAGGCTGAGCAGCTTACACTTTATATACCACTGATAGTCCGGATCTGCATCCGGACCTTAACCAAAATCTATTTGGCTTGTTTTTGTCAACTACCCAACTCATGCACCAAGTTTTGTCATCTGTCCAAAACTTTTTTTTGTATATCGTTTTTGGCTATATCTCTCAATGGTGAAGAATCACTTATTGATTAAATAAAATTTCTGGTATCCGGATCCGGATCTTCATCAAAGTTGAATTAATTTGGCCTTGTCACACACCCAACCTGTCCACCAAGTTTCATCTGAATCCATCCACAACTTTTTGAGATATCATGTTATATATCATTTTTGACTCGATCTCTCAATGGTGAAGAATCACTTAAAATTGTCGTATCCGGATACAGATCCAGGTCTTCACCAAAATCGAATCAATTTGTCCTGGACATACACCCAACCTGTCCACCAAATGTCGTCTGAATCTGTCCTTAACTTTCTGAGATATCCTGCTCACAGGCAGACAGGGGTGAAAACATAACCTCCGTCCACCTTCAGTGATGGAGGTAATATGGAATGTCAGGCAGGATACTGACCCTTTGTGTCATTGTGACAGTTTTTCTATCTCCAACTATTCCATATTCTCTCATCCCAACAGAATTCCTTTTCAATCCAACAAAATGGCAATCTGTTTTGCCCTCGTGCTTGAATGTCTGCAATGCCCTTGAAGTCACCCAAGTTTCCAGAGAGTATTGTTTGAATCTCCATTCAAAATTGATGTGCACTCTTGACCTTGTAATGCAGATACCAAGGGCACAAGCGTAAGCACGTGTAAGCGTTAAATCAGGACCAGAAGTGACTGGGTGAAATTTCCGAGTCACGTTGAGCAAATGCTCTCTACATGTCCCAACTTTAAAATTATACCCCCTGCTAAACCCACTTTGGGTATAAGCTTTCGCAATTTCATGTGATTTGATGCATTTTGTGTGTGTGTGTGTGTGTGTCTAATCACATTCACCACTTTCTTTGTCTCCGTGTCTCTTTGCTAGTCGCTTTATTTGCATCTGAAAGGATTATATTTATTTGTGGTAATTATTCCGAAGAGAGCTTGAGTGTGGCAAAAAATGCAACAAAGGTGCCCACTACTCTTGCATTCCTTTCACGAACATTCATTTCCTGAGATTTGTATTTGAATTAGATTAAGAATGTATTCAATGTTTTGTGCTGGGCTCAAGGCTGAGAATAAAAGGCCGCTGAGTATATGCAACTACCTGCTCGCATACATGCGAACACTCGCATACATCGCATACATGCGAACACTCGCATACATCGCATACATGATCGCACCGAATGAAAAACGGAGCAGAGCAGACCATTGATGATGATGGCGTTGCTTTAGGTCGGAAAACACTCCTTCATTTACTCTGCACATCAGCATGTGATTAGAAATGCATACGTCGTAACGAAAGCAGGCATGTGCAGAGTTATTTGGTATGACGAAATCCATTGGAAAAAGGATATGAAACGTCTTCTAAAACTTGGTCTGCTCTTGCCTTTTGGTTACAACGTCGGTGTGTGTGTGTGTGTGTGTGTGTGTGAAAAATGGAGGAAACGGAGACAGACAAATCGGGGATGTGGGTAACAATGAGGTAGAAGGGAGAACACAAGGGGTGGATGAGATGAATAAAAAAAAATTGGGGCGGGGAATTGGTTTAACATGTGTAGAAACGATCATGGTTTTGGATGGAGGGTGATTTGAAATGGTGGTGAATAGCTGTCTTGAAGACCTGGAGAGAAGAGTGAAATTGAAGAGAAAGTGGAAGGTGGTTCCATAGGTAAAAAAGGAAGAACAAACGAGTGGAAGTGAGCAGTGGTTCTGCATTTAGGCAGTTCCACGAGAAGGGGGATGCTGGTGGACCGCGTGCGTCCTGCAGATACCTGGGGGGACAAAGCACAGAAAGGGCAGAGGGTGCAAGACCAGAAAGTAGGCGGAAGAATACAGAGAGACCACCGACCTGTCGGCGATGGCAAAGTAAAAGGCCCATTGTGTTGCAATTTAGAAAAATATACGGCTGCATGTTTGTGAATCTCCATCTTCATCATGTAACAGTTGCAGTTTTTAAAAGTGCACCCTCGGGTAGCTTTGCTGTAACTTAATTGTCCTGAGATTTTCACGTGGTATCAACTATGCCTCTTGTTTGAAAACCTTTGCTGATTATTTGTCTATAATGAGTGAATACTTTTAATAATCTTTACCAGGATGGTCACATGAGATTGTCAAAGAGAGAAAGTAGATCTCGAGCATGCAAAACAGTGAAATCCAGGTCGTTATCAGTCGTGAAACAAAACATCAATTACAACACTTTGGAGGAGTAACTTCTCAGGCAATTTGAGATGAACTGATTTGTACATCAACTGACCTACGTCCTCCACTGCAAGACGAAGGTCTCCATCACCAATTTGAGGTCATTGTACTCCAGTTAATTTTTCAATTTCATCCATCCAGCTGACCTGTGGTCCACTTGTACTTCTTCCCAGACCTTCTCTCAGTTGCTAGTGTGTAATTCTTGTTGTCCATTAGTTGTCCATCCCGCTTGCTACGTGTCCGGCCCAATTAATTTTCAGTTTTTTTATTTTGACCAGAATGCTCAAGGAACTTTGTTTTCTGTCTGGTCCATTAGTTTCTCTTCTTGTTCCTTTTCACACAAGGTTTAGGATCAAAGTAGATCAAACAAGGTGTAGTGTCTTGTCCCTTTTGGTGGTGCAAGATGTAGATCAAACAGCGTAATAAATTTTAATTTCAGAATGGCATTTCCTCTGACAGAAAACTTCATCTCCCCCGCCACCTTTTTATCCTTGATCAGTTGTCACCCTGCAGAATCTTCTCTCAATTTGCTCCGGACTCACTGCAGATCCTACAGGATAATCCTCATAAATAAGTGGTGAGCGGTTATGCATATGCACCCAGAACACCATTGTTATTGTTTTTTGAATAATACAAATCATTGAGAAGATGCTTCGGCACAACGGACGAGGATGATGTTGAAAATCCCACGCAGATGGAAAGCCAGCTTTTCTGCGCAAAAACCTGGACCCTTAATCATTGCCCTTGATTACTTGAGTTCATCACCTATTTACCCTTTCTCCCTTCCAGACAGATGTCTGAGCTATCTATGTTTATTTACACATTGAGGCTAAGTGTTACTTGGAGGCAAACATTCACTGCTATTTTTTACTCGGCAGAGCAATCCCTGCAGTGATGACAGTTGATGACAACTGTGACGATGAAGCATGCTGGGTTTAAGCAGATGGGCCACATTCAGTGAAATGATGATGTTAAATTGCTTCAGCATTGCCTTGATGTCGATGCTTTTGAGCAAGCAAAACCCAACATAGAAAGTCTGCTGGAAACATTTGAATTGAAGTACAGACATGCCATTGTGGATATATATATATATATATAGATACATACGAGGTCCGTCTAAAAAGTAACGGGACTGACTTCACAGAAATTTTATGCCAAAAAATATATTGAAATCACAACTTGCCCCCTTCAAAATAGTTTCCCTGCAGTCTCACACACTTGTCCATCCTCTTCTTCCATGTTTCGATGCACTTCCGGAAGGCTTCTTCTGGAATCCTCCAGAGCTCCGTCGTCATGGCCCTTTTGATGGCTTCCACATCAGGAAATCGGGTCCCCTTGATCACCCCCTTGAGCTTGGGGAATAGGAAAAAATCACAAGGGGCCAAATCTGGCAAATCCGGGGGTTGCTCCAGAGTTGGCACGTTCCTCTCCGCCAGAAACTGTCGGATGCTCAGGCCACTTGAGCAGGGGTGTTGTCATGGAGGAGCACCTAAGTGTTGTTCTCCCACAGATACCTCCTCTTGTCCCGGACTGATCTTACGAGGCGCCGGAGGATCTCCTTGTTTACGTATTGATTCACTGTTTGACCCTGTGGTAGAAACTCGAATGTGACGATGCCCTTGATGTCAAAAAATGCAATGAGCATCACCTTGACCTTCGACTTCCACATCCTTGTTTTCTTTAGTCTTGGTGATGCTGGACTTTTCCACTGACAACTCTTCCGTTTGGTCTCAGGTCGTATTTGAATATCCATGATTCATCCCAGTAATGACTCTCCGAGCAGGTCTGGATCGTCCTCGAGGCGCTCGATAATGCTTTGACAGACAGTGACTCTTTGCTGTTTCTGGTCCTCGGACAACAGCTTGGGGACCATCTTTGCGAACACCTGCGCATTTTCAGATTTTCAGTGATGATGCTCCAGACAGTGTCCTTGTTGATGGAAAGTTCCTCAGCAATCATCCGCACCGTGAGTCGACGATCTGCCGCACCATCTGCTTCACACACTCGATGTTGTCTGCCGTTCTGCTTGTTGAAGGTCTTCCAGACCGTGATCGTCTTCAACCTCCTCCGTCTTCTTTGAACTCTTGTGCCATTCAAATGCACGTGTACGTGACATGTTCTTCCCTGCACACTTGCTGTAGCATTGCGAAGGATTCGGAAGGTGTTTTGCCAAGCTTGGCAAGAAACTTCAGATTGGCTCTCTGTTCACGACTCATAGCGTGACGACTCAGACAGACAATTGTAAAGACGACTGTAAAAAATCACACAATAGCGCAGTCAACCATCACCAATCACATATATTGCTGGAATGTTGCGAAAGACTGTGACGCAACCGTCATTTCAAGTTGTGTAAGTGGAGCAAACAGCAGGCTCAGTCCCATTACTTTTTAGACGGACCTTATATATACAGTATATACATGCATAATGTCACATTTCATTGATCCATTGTGGAAAATGAAATAACTTTATTATGGCTAGCTGAGTGCTATGATGGCCAAATGGGTGGGGGTTGGTGGTGTGATTCCACACAAGTATGCCATGTGCAAGGAAGCACTATTTATTACATCGCACGCTCAAACCAAAAAGTGGGGTGAAGCAATTGGTTCACTTTGTCTGTGTCTGCGAACAAACATCAGTTTATGATCAAGGAAAAACTTAATTTCAATTGAACGTTATATTTTGAACATGAATCCGAGCGTGAATTGGAACACGAGCCTGCAGTTTAACAGTCCTTTGGCTCTGAATTTGGCAAATTGTACGGATTCTCACCCCAACCGTGCATGCGCAGAGAGGAGTGAGATCATATTTTTACTCGATCTGCCTGCCCGGCAGTCAAACAAAATTGAAAATCATTCCAAACAGGAATCTTACTGTTTTTAGGGATGTCATAAAGGATACAAACAACAAACACAAATAACTAATCCATCCATCCATCCATTGGGACCATACTGTGTGCAAAGCGTTTGTGCTGCGTAAGGAGTCTCCTGGGCTATTGGGCACAATCCTGGATGGGTCGCCACTCCGACGCAGGATACCAGCATTCTGGCACTCATTTTGCCGACCTCAGAAGGATGACAGGCTGAGTCAACATTACCTGGTGTTAAGTCAATGGCCTGACAGGGGCTTGAACCCAAGACCTTCGGATCTTAAGCCAGCCACCCTAACCGTTAAGCCAATACCAGGCTAAATAACTAATGTAACATGTTAAATAAGGTGGTGTAAAAGAAGCTACATCAACGGCAGTAAACCTCCAAAATATTTTTTTCCTACAACCTCTAAAATCTTTATTTTATTTTCATTGAATTACATACTTGAACACTGAAGAATCCAATTCACCTTTTTGGCATTCAAATCCCATTCATTTAGCGGTACTTGGACAAAATATGGCATTTCACGTCATCTTGACCAATCAAATTTGCCGCTCGCTGACCCCACCCATGTCCTTTTTTTTTCCTCGAGACTGCATGGGGTAAGGTGTCCTATGAACTCTGGTGTTATTTTTTGGGGGGTGGGGGTGTCCAGATATAACAGGTTTTCAATGTAATGCCTAATAAATGCAACATATCCGTTTGTTATGAGAGTCACTGTATTGTACTCCCACAAGGGCTGTCTCAATATGAAATGTGAGAAATGTTCTGAAAATGACTAATTATGGCTGAGGCAGCCTAAGTTCAATGATTTATCCCAGTGATTATAGGACGGACATTACACCCCAATTTAGAACCATTTACTTCTTTTGAACTCTGTCCTTTCATTCATTTTCTTTGGTGAGCTTGTCCCTCACCTCTGATCCATCTAGCCTGGGTTTGAAACCCGACCCAGCTATCAACTGTCACCACAGTGTTTCACATGCAGAGTGATACATTAATGTGTGTCGTCAACAGGATGGACATTGTGCCGCCCCGTATGCCAGCACTGGGGACATTGACGAGCGTTAAAGATCTCGGTTTCTGTCACAATTCCCAGGCAATGTATCGCCAGGACTCTGAAGCAAATTATAAATTGCTGCCTAAAATTGTAGCTCGCTGTTGGTCTCTTCTTCTTGGGTACCCTTTGACACCAGGTTACACCGCTTGCTATCTAAAGAGTGTGGTTGTCTGGGCATCAGCTTCTGTACTATAAATACATTCACATTCCCAGGTCGTTCGTTCTTCCATCACGTGTGAACGGCTGTCTTCGGCTTGAAGCTGAGCAATGCAAGAACAATATTACTTATCCAAACAATGTCGATAATTGCTCACTTTGGCTGTTAGACACATCCCCGGTAAATAACACAGTAATGCAATAAGTAGCACGACAGCATTTGGGTCACCTTTTGGAGCACAATGCAATTTCAACCAAAAAACAAAACAAAACCCGTCTTTGAAAATCAAGACAGGGATGTAATGTCAAATATAAATTAGAGCAGTATTTTCATGAAGCCTGAATCCTGTTCTTGGCAATAATGGGAAGCTTGGCATCTTTAATATCTTGTGCTTTTCCTGTTGACAAATTGACTTTACGAAGCAAGTGTGGAGATGTGTGAAATATGTCATGCATTTCAACATCTTTAAAATAAGTGTGCTTTTTTTGTGTCCTATGTTTTTTTTTTCCACATCCCTTTGTTTTTTTAAGGTGGATAAAGTGATTTGAACATTATCCAAGATAAATTTTTATCTCCCATTATAGGATTGACAGGATGGCCTCGAGGTAATCCCACTCACCTCCAAGCCATCTACCCTGGGTTTGAATCCCGACCCGGCTATAAACTGCCATCCTGATGATTCACAAGCAGGGTGATTCATCAATGTGAGTGCCATCCTTCAGATGGATGTAAAATTGGGTATCTCATCTGCCGGCATGAGTTGCTGAACCTCAAAGATACCACGATTTCCTTCGCGAAGAGTATGCGAGCTCTTGCCGGCACCATGAACAAATTACAAATTCCTTCCATAAGCAGCAGATAGCATTGCATCAGCGGCACAGTCGTGCCCTCGGCCAATAATATCCCCGTAGCCTTATGCTGCATATGAATGAAGAAGAATATCTCCCATTATAACCAGAAATCTATGACGACGTATTGCCCCCAATTAATTCCACCTCCTTGTGGGATCAATTGCATGATTTTCTTTCTCCACAAAGCATCCTCTCTATACATCTCACCTCTCTCATGTTCCCCTCCACCACCTCCTTCCACATCAAATTTGATGTACTGCTTCTCCTTCTATCATCTGTATACATAAGAACGACCTGCCTGAGCACATGTCCCAACCAACCAAGACTTGCCTCTTGTTCCGTTAACTATAAGTAACCAGCGATGATGTCATCTCTCACAAAAACTGAAAATATTCATTAATAAAATGCCGTAACAATCATTGTATTTACTTGTTTAAGATAAAGTTTCAGGTAAAAGTTTTTTTAAATCGAGCAAGTTTTTAATTGTAACATTTGTGTTTCTCTTATTGCAAACTAGCAGGGTTACCCGGTGTTACCCGGTGCTGTTCTAATCCTGTTGACATTAATAAGAAATTAATTTTTTTTTCTATTTTTTTGTGGGGGGCCTAAAACACATCCCTACATCCACTATGGAATGGGGTTGTGGATCATTTAATGTTACCGTTCACATATAAAGGCTTATGTACTACAGAGGGAATTTTTTTTTTCACTGATTGAGTGCTGAATTTTCTGGTATGCAATACGAATATATGGTATTTTTTCAGGCAAACTGAATAAACCATCTGTATTGTTTTTAAGGCAACCAGAGGAACAAACACTTAAATAGGAACAAACAATGCAGATTGTTGAACAATGACTCATGCCACAATCCTGGCCAACAGCACTCAACCAGTTTTATTTTAATCAAACTTCTTTTTTTCAAAATTTTGAATATTTTTTCTTTCTTAAAACACTTCCTGGAACTCACTGATGAACATCTGAAAGTTTGATGGAGATTCGTTTTGCCATCTCTGAGATAAATGGCGTCAGACAGACACAGACAGACAAACATCTCTCTTATGGGTATAGACATAAGATGGATGCATCACTGTGTCATTAATTGCCATTCTGCGGGGGGCCCAAAAGTCCGTTAACTGAGATTACCATGTTTATATTTTAAGCTGTGTAATTATAATGTGTAATTACATATATAACCATGTTTATATTCAACTTGACAAACTTCATTTATTCACTGCAAAATTGCAATGCTCTCATCTTTGAAAAACACACAAAAGATAAAATTATTGAACTAATCAGATTTGTTTATCTTGGGAAACTAGCTTTCAGGCCACCCTTTCCATTCTTCATTTCATTTTTGTAAGGGAGTGGGGTGGAATGCAACAGATTGGTATGAATCTAACTTTCCTTGATTCAGAAATGTCAAAATGATTAATGTAGATCGTGATATTCACTGTAAAAATGGTTCCGAGTTACTGAACGACTTCATAAGAGAGGGATTAAAAGCTGTGACCCAAACCCATAGTTCTAATGGTATTCGGTCCGACTGGCTGATGAAGCAGTGCATTTATCATAATTTTCTTGTAAGAATCGGTCATTTTCCATGAACATGATGCAAAGCAAAAATCTCCTATATCAAGATAAGGTCATGCTCATTCAAGATGTATTTGTTTTTTGAAATAATGTGCCACAAGGATTTGGTATGAGCAACATGAGATTGTGAAAGAGAAATTAGCAGCAGTCTTCTTTCTAAGAAAGATTAATTCACCTTGGAGGAAGGAACATGTATATTTACCAGGTTGCTGTGATATTCCAATCGTGCAAATGAAGTGGATAATATCGATGTCAAAAAAAAATCAGTGCAAGTGAGCAGGCTGAAGGAGAAAGATTGTGGGATGAAAATGGAGAGAACTGAGGGTGGGATTGGAAGAGGATCTTGTAATTTAAGAGGATCTCCCCCTCCCCATTCCTTTTTCTGTGAGTGCAGGACAGCGACATACTCACGTTCCAGGCTTCTGTGCATCGGTCATGGTGGCGAGAGCACGGGCCGGGTTGTCACACGCGCTCTGAGGTCCTGCCGGCGGGCCGCACGACTCCTGGTAGCCTAGCCTACATTTCTGTGCCCGGCTGTTTGCTTGAATATCAGTACCTGGAAGTTGGGCACAGCGGCTTACAAATTGTCCTATCAGTAAGTTTATCAAAGAGAATTTGACTTTCTTTGGGGGTTTCTGAAATAGCTGGAGAATCCAACTGAGGGAGTGGGGAGGGGGGGGGAGTAGATAGTGGGGTGAAGGGTGAAGCTCACACTGACTTTGGGCAGATGTTTTTGACCTTTATTTTGTGCTTCAACAGGTTGGCAGGGTTGGCTAGTGGTATGTGCACTTGCCTTTGAGCTGTCTCTTCTGGATTTGAATCTTGACCCAGATATTAACTGTCACCCTGGCATTTTACAGGCAGGGAGATGCATCACCCTGTGTGCCATCCAGGATGTTAAACAGGAGAACCTACATACCAGCTATGCTTGTTGGTGAATATTAAACATCTTATGATGTTCTTCGCTAAAAGGAAGTGAGTTATCACTGGCACCCTGAAGAAAGTACAATTTCCTGCCCAAATCTCCTTCAGTTAAGTGTTCTGCATCAGAGTGGTGACCTGCCCAAAGGGTTGCTTCTGGCTTAGAAGGGACTCTCGACCTCTCCTGATATGTCGCAGAGCTCTATAAGGAGTTTTGACCTCCAATTATAATTAATTATTAATGTGTTTGACGAACAAGGAAATTTCTCCTCCTTCACAAGGAAAACTTTATCTCCTCTTAGATTTATCTCCAGCTTGTTTCAATTTCCTTTCTTAGCTGCGGGTTTTGGCAGTGCACGTCGCAGTGTATGTGCTCTTTGAAAAGACGGAACTCGAGGCTTCGTACCTTTGAAAGGCAAACAATATATTGTGCCATATCTCATCTCCTGAGCATAGGCAGGAGGAAAATCCAGCGCTTAGAATTGCCTTCATTGTGGTCTTTTCACTGTGACTTTCTCGATCATTCCGTCAAGAAAAAAAATCCATCATCCTCAATGCTCTGTTCTCGTCAAGCTGATTCTTTGAACTTTTCCTCGGTGTATTTGATTCCACGGTCATGCACTTTCCTGATAGTCTTCATATTAGGCTTTGTTTTGGAGTGAAGCACGTATACACTTCAAAAGAGCAGCATTGATTCGCATTCTTGCAGAAAGAATTGACATTTTCTGTCCAACTCTCTCCCCGATGAGCCACGACCATAATTATATTCATAAACGAGAAACGAGGCAAGATTGCTGACTGCACTGTTCTCTCATCATTGATGAGTTATTGATTCCTTTAACGGATTGCTGCAGATCTGCTGGTATTGCTTTCGTTTTATCAATTCCGTACCCATCGATCTATATATAGCTGCACAGTGATAGCTTGTGCCCTTTATTTTCTGCTCTGATGTAGGGGATAGGTAGTAATGCCGGATGGCAGATCCCTCTTCAAAATGCATTTTTTTTTTTATGGAAACGTGCCATCATTTCTCGCCTCTGAGCTTGCCTGTTTTGGATTCAATTTCTGGTTGCATTGGATTCAACATATTGGGCTGCACTGTAGAGCAAGCCTTCCTTCGGAGGTGACTGCAAAGGCAGGTGGGGGATGGAGGGGGGTTCGGGGGATTGTCTTGTCTGCACAGCCAGCATGTAAGCATCCCTGAATATTTTTCAGTCATAAGGAATACCTTTCGGTGGTGGCTTGGAAAAATTCGAAATTCCCTTCATTGGTCGAATTTATTATCCGCCGCCTTGCCCCGTTAGCACACCTCTGCGTGGATAACCCCCGCAGTGATCTGGCTGAACCCCACGATTGACAGGGTTTCAAAGTGAAATCGCATTGTATTCATCATCTCTCTTCTCTTGTCCTTTTCCATGTGTAGTTTTCTGATTATTCTCACTAAATCAATCATCTATTGGTTGAGAGTTAAATACACTTTCTTCTGCAAGGCAGAAAACATTTTCGATCATCAAGGGAAAGAAATTTTTAAGCCTTGTTTTTCTCCTTTTTGTGTTTCATCTGGATGATGTGAAGATAGGTAGAGGGGGTGTAGAGTGCAAGTGGGTGGTGGAGCGTGTGGTTTGCAGTAGCATGGCACCTTCTGTAAGCATATAACATACTGATCGTTTAGGTGTCATTAGGAGTTACCTTGTGATTTAGATAATTGGAGTATTTCAATCCCTCAGATTACATCCTTTGTTTAAGAGGAGTTCAGTACACCCCCATTCTCCATATGTACATAATGCGGAAGTACACAGACATGACAGAAGTAAACAGACACCATGATTTTCAAATAATTTATTTATTTAACATTTGAAGAACATTTGATCCATTTTAATACATCCACTAGTATTTGTAGACTTGCCATTGCTTTCAATTTCAATTTTCTGTTTCAGGCAGAGATAAGGAAGTTCTAAATTTTCTCGTGGGATTTCTGCCCAGGCTTCACACAAAAGGTTGAGGAATTCTGCCCGTGATGTTGGTTTCGTGGACTTCGTTTCCGCACAGCTCGGAACCAACAACTGGCAACCCAAGGATTCATGTCAGGAGACTGACTTGGCCATGGAAGTCGCTTGATCCCATCTCTGTCCTGCCATTCTTTGGTCTTTTTGCAGCGTGACATGGAGCTCCATCTTCCATGAGCAGAGTGTTGTTTTTGACCATCTGACCAGTGGAGAAGATGGGGAAAAGTCCATCCTCAAGGATAGAATTGTATATTGTTGAGTTGATGCTGCCAACACACTCCACAAGCTCTGACCGACCAGCGGATTGCTCCCACACATCACTGAAAAACCACCGGTTTTGACAGTTGGCTGCAATTGGTTCAAAGAAAACTCTTGACTGGGAAGTCTCCAGATCCATATGTGTCCACCGTCAGAAAATTGAGCAAATGGGACTCATCTGAAAAATGGCAGTTTTCCAAAACTCCAATGGTCTGTTGGCCATCTCCACTTTTTTCTCCTTTGAATGTTGGCTGGTCTCAGAAGAGGTTTTCTCCAAGCTGCTCACCCATAGTAGCCCAGTTGATGAAGGTACCGCACGACAGTTCTTGAGCTAACCTAAACCTCCTCTGCAACATCTGCTGCCTTGCAATGGGGAGTTTTCTCAATGGACCGCTTGACACGAAGACATCTTTCTGAGGGCCCAGATCGATCAGAACGGGAAGCTGTGGATTCCTTGCCTTCGCCGGTGAATTGCACAATCATCCGATTGACCATAGAAAGCGGAATGTCAAGGTTCACAGCTTGATGCTGGCTGACTCCACCTTCGGAATGGCCAACAATTCGTCCTCTTTGAAAATCGGAAAGTTCATTTGCTCCCTGAGTTCGAGGGATAGTTAATTGTCATACAAGACCCAGGAACTCGTTTCTGCAAAGAAATAGTCCAATATTAGTACAAATCACTGAGTAAAACGTGCACTAGGAGTGAAAATGGCAGAGAGAGGAAGTGCAAGAGAACCAGAGCAGGTTTTTCGGACACATGAGCTGATGCCGTATGGTCCAGTTGTAGAATCAGAGTTGAGGGTTGCCAGAAACTTTCCCCCCTTTTCAGGTGCAAAAGACGCAGAATTCAAGAGCAGTTGGGTACGACTGGGAAGGGTGGATCCAGAGAGGGAGAGGGTTAGGGACACAAGATATTGAAGCAAACACAAAATTGAGGCATTCAGCCTTCTCACGAGCAGACTCTGCTGTGGTGCCATTTGAAATGAAGAAAGGGATGGAAGGGGACCATACTGTTGCGGATTCGCGCCCGCCGGCGTGCGATCGGCCACGTGACTCGAATCGCGCCGGCCTCGCCCACCGGACGGACAATTCCGTCGTGACCCTCTCGGACTAACGCCGGGATCCAGTCACGGGTGGGCCTTTCGGCCTCACCACGATCGTGCCAATCGGCACCGCGTGGGATTGGGTTGTTCGCCAAACTCGACCTACCTAAGTACCACGCGGATGGTAAACCGGGCGACCGCACCTCGCCGCAGGTCGACTTCGGACACGGGTCGCTTAAGCGATCCGTTCCGTGCATTCGGGATAACCGAGCGGTGTTATCGTCGGCCTCGACGGTTCCTGATTAATTATCGGGCGTCCCGCGCCCACTCAAACCCTTTACGTAAAGCAAGATGGAGACCCACAAAGGAAAGACGCAGCGAAACGGGGCAACAATTCAACAAGAAAGCACATTTATTTCACACCCACATAGAGCACACATATAGCACGTATTTACAGCCACAATTGGCAAAATAGCACAATAGTACATGAACAAAAGCAACACAATGAAAGCAACGCAGAGCTACGACCGACTAAACGCGAACACTCGGAAACACTTATACAATCTTACTTTCCAAGACATGGCGCCAACACACACGTTCACACAGAACCCAAAAGAAATGAGGAAGTCGCGACTTCATCTATAGTTAGCCCAAACCCAATGTTTAGAGGGAATTAATGTGATTCATTCGGGCTGCGACACTTTGAGTTATGTCGTTTTTTTCTGTTCTTCATTATTTTCGAACCAACCACACTTCAACCTCAACCACGCCACCACTCCAACAACGCCAGCACCGCCATCTCACAACAATCACCACCATCTGCGCCACTACCCACACCAACGAAACGACATCCTCCGCGTCCACGTACGACGCGTTTCCGGCGCTGGAAATTCTCTCTCTTTGGT
>CM068962.1:95736705-95757843 GCA_035128595.1 Eptatretus atami | reverse complement strand
GCTCCACTTAGTGTCTCTGCAAGTCGGTCGATGTTTATCCAGCCAGGGTTGTGAACACACCAGGGTAGTAGATGTTTGCTGCAGTGGAATGTTCACCTTTGAACATTCCAGCTTCTGGATACAAAGGGCTGTACGATCTCCTCAAACATTAAGTAGGACACACAGTGGCCAAGACGATTACAAGAGTTCGGATCAGTTCTGTGTTTCCTGTCCAAACACCAAAACAGCATTGGACAGCAGTACATGCTTGGGTGGGCTTGTCTTCCACTGGAACAGCAAAAGACCAAGTCACTGCCGAAGGATGTGGCAAGACGTTGAGCTCTTTCAGAGGGGAGTTTTGACACTTCACACTCTCCTTGTGCAGCAGGGTGTGCAGGAATTTAGTGACTGCTGCAGGATGACATTCTGATCTGTATCGGGAGGCCATGGCTGACTCACATTCTTGCTTATATTGATCTCATTCCTCAGCTAATGCATTCCTGCTTTGGGTTAAGATATCTTCAGAGTTAGTGCTCTTGCTTCTTGCAGATCTTGTTTCATTTTGTTGTGCTTGTCGGGCAAGGGTCGTCCATTGGAGGCTGCGTGGATAGATTAGGAAGCTTTCCTTTCTCATCTGGACAAAGCGTTAGTGATCCCCAAACTCGGTTTCATCTTTCGGCGAAACATGTTTCTTTGTCGCTGGTTTAGTGGATATACCACGGGAACATCATGGGTTCTCAAGCTAGAATGTGAGGTTTATCATAGGCAGTACCTCTGGGTTGGGGAAATAATTCAGGTCCTATATACAAGAAGAGTCCTCGGGGCTTTTTTCTATCTCAGCTCTTATCGTAAAGCGTGCTCCCCGCTTTCTTCCTGTTTTCACCTGACACCAGACCTGGCGGCCGCTGGGGAATCATCTTTTGTGAAGGGTTTTGTAGCACGAACTTGTGGTAGTGACCCTCTGCAGCAACAAAGGGTCTCTGCTTAGTAAAAACAGGATTTCTCTAGTTGAGGTTTCCTTGTTGGCCTTGCTCTGCAATCCTTCTCATTGCTCGTAGGCTCCAACACACTGGAATGAGTGGCTCCCTTGTCTTTTGCTGCTTCATGTACTTGCTTTGACATTCTCGCGAAGAGACATTACTTGGCATACACCCTGCTAGTACTAGGGGCATCCTCTTGACTTTGCCCTCCTCCTGGGTCGACGCTTGTGATTCTATCTTGACACCTTGGCAAGGATAGAATCCAGTGGACTTCTTCATTGTAAAGAGATACGACCATTTACGGTTGATAATGTTATGTGTGGTATTCCTCCTTCTTCAAGGCCTTGCTGCTTCCAGGACTGGATCATGCTGCCTGATCTCTGCAGCCTGAGCAATTGTGTCAGGAGTCCAATCCTGTGGTGACACCAGAGCATCGCTGTCATCATCAGAGCGTGGATGATACAGTCTGATCCGCATGCTCTCTTCCTCGCTGATGGTTGCATCATGCCGTCAGACAGTCAGCACACACCTGCAAAAAAAATATCACCATTAAACAATTACATGAACAAACAAAAACAAAACACATTTTACATGGAAACCATTCTACATTATTGTTTGCTCCTTCCATAATAAAATTTATCCCCAAAATATCACAAAAAAATTCACCAAATATGAAATAAAACCCCTAAATATGGGGAAACTTGAAATATACATCAGAATTAACTTCTTGTTAAGAGTAATCAAATTAGCTACAAGAGCTGTTAGAATATATTTTTTCAATTTCTCCATATTTAGGGTTATTTTCCAGATTTATGGGAAAATACCCAAAATTAATTTTTTTTAGGGTAAATCCAAAAATATGAGGAAATTGAAAATCCTAGGAAACAACTCTTGGATAGAGAATCAAATTCTCTAGGTGTCCAAAGTTTCGCGTTGATCGTGTTGATTGTTTTTAAAGAAAAATGAGGAAACCCGACGTCACGCTGAAAATCTGTTTTTATGGGGTAGCACCCCATTGCATCCAAAATCAGACTAATTCTACCAGTGCGGGAAGGCTATCAATCTTAATGTTTTAAGTCTTATAACATTTAGTTACACATTCGTGTTTAGTCTCAGGTGTACGATATCTTGGCCGGCTCATGGACTAGTCTACTCCCTTCACCACATTGGCCATTGCTCCTTCCATTGGGCTTCATTCTGTAATTAATAAAATTAAAACTGGGAACATGTAACATATAGGGCGATGGACAATATGTTGCTGATTGTTTGAAAAATTTCAAGCTAATGAAGGCTTTTGAACTCGAAAGCTCTTCAATTTAAAAAAAATACCTCCATAAGATATGAAACCTCTGGAAAACAAGAATGTGAGTAAAGAAATGGACTAATATCCAGGGATGTGCATTCCAGTGAACAACTGCCATGCCAGGCATTGTGCGGTTCTCAGTAACACTGAATCCAGGGGATTTGTGGATTCAGTGGAACAGACATCCCAGGGATTGTGGTTCCAAACACGCTAGACAGGGTCGAACACAAACATCAGGGATTGTGCGGTTACACTAACACATCAGGGATTGTGGGTTCCAGTAAAACTGATCCAGGGATGTGGGTTCCAGTAAACTACATTCAGGATTATCGTGGGTTCCCAGTAAACAACATCAGGGATTGTGGGTACAGTAAACAGCTAAGACCAGGGATTGCTGGTACTACAATCCCGGATTGTGGTTCGTTTGCCATAAACATTACTCTCCAGGATTGTGGGTTCCAGTAACACTGAATCCAGGATGTGTGGCATCGTAACACTTGAGCATCCCAGATTGTGGTGTCAGTAGACACCTAACATCCAGGATTATGGGCCCGTAAACACTCGAATCCAGGATTGTGGATTCCCAGTGAACACTGACATCACGGTGGTTCAAGATTCGGGATGTGGAGTTCCAGTAACACAATGAAATCCCAGGGATTGTTGGGTTCAGTAGCACTGAATATCAGGGATTGATGGTTCCCGTACCCACTGACATCCAGGGATTGTGGGGTTCCAGTACATTACAAGTGTTCAGTACACTAACATCAGGGATTATGGGTTCCAGTAAACACTGAACATTCCAGGGATTGTGCGTTCTATTAGACTGAACATCCAGGAAAACACAGATGGCTGATAAAGACATTCGGGAGGAATAATTGCTGTCTACCTGGTTGCGGTTAAGTGCAGTCCTTGCACTGTGTTGACGCTGATGCTCTTCACAGCAACTCGAGAAGAATGAGCGATGCTGTCCATTTTAAATGGAATGAACTGGAAGATTCTAATTGCAATCGTTTGTATCTGCTACAAAATAAGGAACATTAAGTGGATCAAAGAGATTGGATTGTGGAAGCATGGAATATTCATTTTGTCAGGCAAGTCGATTTGCTTTTGAGTAAAAGAGGTAATTATTTACACAACAGGAATGGGGCATACCGTGCTACCAGACTTCAGATTTGAATGAAATGTTTTTGAGGTATGGCTAGGTGTGTGACCTTCGTTCATGTGCTATGGTGAAATGTAGATTGTGAGGATAAAGAACACCTAACCAGGGGACCATCAAAATGTGTAGATACTGTTGAGGTCAGTATGTGTTTGCCAAATCTAATGTTACATGCTTCTTGAATGTTGAAACATTCATCCTGCTTCACCACAGGCTTTACTTGATTTGAGATTAAGAAGGATTTCGAGCACTCCATGATTGTCAACCCGATACATGTTTGTGGATGGTGGTTTTTAGAATCATTTGACCATGCAAACTGCAATCTTTTGGCAATTTTTACCTTCACACCAAGGTGGACAGAGTTATGTTTTCACTCCTGTTGCTGTGAGCAGGATGTATCAAAAAGCTATGGAAGTTTGGACGAATTGGTGGGACAGGTTGCTGTGACAAGGACAATTGATTGGATTTGGTGGTCCGGCCATCCGCGAAACGAAATTTAAATATCGTTCAGGTGATTTTCACCATTGAGAGATCAGGCCAAAAACTTCACAAATTGGAACTTCACATTATTCACATTGAGAGATTGGGGTCAAAAGTGTGACTGATGTCGACGTTGGATAATCAAGAGGACAGGGCGTGTCTTTAAGAAGACACGATCATCAGTCGCCCCAGAACTCCTGCGAGTTCCACGACACGTTCGTGTTACATTATGCGAAGGACCGCACAACAAATGAGTATCCCCGTGCCGATGATTACGATCTAAATGTTAAGCTAGGTTGGCCGAGCGGGACCACGAGTCCTGTAATCGTTTTTTAGAACTCTACCAAGCTGATTACCTTCAATTATCCGATGGCTGTGGATCATTTAACAGACAGATATAATGTCAGGAAGCAGTTCTTGAGGAAATGCTTTTAGTGGCAGCAATCAAATCAAGTCATAATTAACAAGGAGCGGGACATATAAGTGGCACATTGTGCACCAATTAATTAACATTTCCACATATATTTTCCCATACATGAGCATATCCCGCTCGACACGTACAGTGACTTATCTACTGAGCAGTTGCAGGGCGGTACCACAGGCACACCGGGGAAAGAGATGGACGTCGGCATCTGGATAACTTAGAGAGGTGACGTTGTCTTGAAATGATGTGTGATGGACATATGGATACGTACTGGTGACAATTGATGGGATGTGTGACCGAATCGATTGAAAATTACATTTGACGAATTGAATTAGGTTTTTGATGAAGTGCGGGTCCGAAATTTAAGATTGTTCTCAAGTGAATTCCTCACACAATTGAAAGATGCGACCGAAAAACGATATATATATGATATTTTCAAAACATGTTGGAGGATTCAGACAAAACAGGTGGGATAGTTGGGTTAGGTGACAAGAAAAGCCGATTAGTTTTGTTAAGGTCGGGATGCACTCCGACCTACACGTGGGTTAAAAATGTAAACTGTTCAGCCTGGATACGTGTATGCGCTCTACTGCAAGTGTCATTCTAGTTACTCTGCGACCGAAGGTGGGCGATGTTGTGTTTTCAATCCTATCTGTCTTGGCTTGAAATAGGATATCTCAAAAAGTTGTGGACGATTCAGACGAACACTGTGGTGCAAGGTTGGATGGAGTGACATGGAGGAATTAATTTCAATTTATATGTGAAGATCCGATCCAGATACAATTTTTTTTAAATTCTCACACGTGCTCTCTTCACTATTGAGAGACAGGGGCGAAAATGAAACTGTCAGCCTGCTTATTCACTGTTACAGGCGCCACATATTCAGGGTATAAAGATGATTCTTACATTCCCCTTCGCATATTCACAGTTTTTTATCTTATTATTTTTTATATACACTTTTACACGGTTCGATTTTTACACTCACTATTACTTTCTATAATATACAGCAACTGGTCTTGCTATATCTACTGGGAATTGGAATCAAGCAAATCGAAGCATACATAACATGGTGCAAAAACAGATCAGACCTATAAACTACAGTCCCAACTGCTTACTTCCAATCATAGCAGACAAGGTCATGGAATCCATCTCACAGTTGGACATACAAATAATCCTTTTCTCAACAGCCCTCATCTCGAGATCATCAATTTCAGATTCCGCATGGTCACTCTACATTGGACATGCTGCTTTACTCTCCCAAACATGGTAGAGGCCCTCAATATCAACATGAGATGCAGGGCCGTCTCTCTGGACATATTCATAGCTCTTTGATACAGTCTGGCATCCGGCCTTACTCTCCAAACTGTTGCTATGAAATCCAGGCCAACTCACTCTGTGGACTGCTGGACTTCTCCACTCTATAGTGGCCAGCTGTGGCTCTCGAACGGACCCTTTAACCTCCTCTCTTTACTAGAGGCTGGAGTACCCCAAGGCAGTGTTCTAGAACCATAGTTTGTTCATAATCTCCCGATGTTTCTACTTCTGGAAATCCTCTTTATCTATTTGCTGTTGACTCACTCTCTTGCCATGGACATTCCAATACTTTGGACAGACAGGCAGCAGCCATCTTCCTCATCCTCAAGACTTTGCAAAATCACAAAATGTTCAAACACAATTTTGCTATGTATCACATATTGTCCCCCATCCTTTTTTTTTTTAACTACATCCTTATTGTATCACATTACCTGTATGCTTATTTTGTCCATCTCCGATACTTTCTCTCTCCACCCTGCTTTTGGTGTGTCTCCTGTCTCCTGCTTCTTCCTTTGTTATGTTGTCTCCTGATTTGTTCTCGTTTCACAAGCCTGACCATGTTAAAAATAATAAATATAATAATTAAGAAAACGCAATGCCCTAACATTTGTAGCATTTTTTCAGGCAACGTATCCTCCCCGAATAGGGGGTTCCGACAGAATAGCCATGGTTATTCTCAAAATTTATGAGCGGATCTTCGGACGAAACTTGGTGAATGAGTTGGGTAAATGAGAAGAACAAGTCAATTAATTTTGGAGGTCCGGATCAAGATCCGGCCTATCATGGGGGATACAAACATAAACTATTTTCTAGTAAGGCATCTCAAAAAGGTTGTGCACGGATTGTGGATGAAAATTCGTGGAAGGTTGGGTGTTGTGACAGGAGAACTATTAGATTTTGCGTGAAGATCGAATCCGGATAGACACTCGGAATTTTTTAAAATGTGTTCTTCACTCATTGAGAGATCGGGCAAAAACGAATGGTATGTTTAGCATGAATTTTCCAAAAAAGTATTGGGCCTGATATGTTCTCATGGTCATAGCATTGCGTGGTGGAGGTGGCGTCTACAAGTGCCCTTCTGTATTATTGTGCTATTGAATATAGCACGCACTGCCCAGAAGGCATCAGCTACCACGCCTGCAGCATTGGAGTCAGAGATTTCGACATGACATTGTGTCTCGACTGTGAGATAAGGAGAAGGAAGAATTGATAGATCAGCGACTCAACCATTCAATTGAAAATTCCTTAAAATATTAAACTCTATTAAATCATTTTCAGCCAATAGAAAAATTTGTGTATTTCAATAACATTCATACTAGAAATGAGGATGAAGAAAAGAGGAAATAAAATCACAATTGGCTTGTGATAAATTACCTGAGCAGGACGAGTCAATGTTCGGTTTATCATGTACAGACATAAAAAATTGGACTACAAGACTCGATCGCTCGTCCAGACCTGACCCTTGAGATTCATCTCAGGAAATGTCAGCTCACGACTACGGTGTGGATTCCACGCATCTGTATTCTTCAAGCCGAGAAATATCCCTGCATTCATGCATCCGTCTGGCGTCTCAAGGATAATTGCATGCTTGCAAATTGGTCTTTTACGGCTGCATCGGCAGTACTTTCCAAAATAGTTTTCATTCAGACAGATGCAAGATGCGCTTTTCGGTCCTTTTACAAATAAGACTCGAATAATTTGATATGGAGCTAGCATGTCTGAGTATCTCAATCATTCCAAGGATGGTTTTTGCAGAAAACCAAGAGGCTGTGATGACATAATGAACAGCATCATCAAACATGTGCTTGGAGCAGCAATTTATCGCGAAAGAAGCTGACTTCAAGTCACGCCCTTTGGACATCCAATTGGATGTTGGTGTGTGTGGGAGTTAGTTTATGCTTCACAAATATAATACAGCCATCCATAAGCTGGGAGATCGGCCACGTTAATATCTATGACAATCAACGAAGACTCATACAGGGCAGTTTATGAGTGCGGTGATCGAATATTAATAGCCGTAAGTTATGTTTTCAGGCTCATAATTAATTATTGTCCATCAACTATCTGCCAAACGATTATCGTGAGGAAGTATGATAACGGCAGAGGGCAATACGTTTGATGTATCTGTATTTGTATCCTGAACTTTCAAATGAACTGCAGTAAAATGGTGGTAGTAGTCATCCAAGGTGGACAGGACAGACTCTGAGACATAAGCTGGCGTACACACCACACAACGTACGCACGCACGCATCACGCACGCACACCACGTAGGTAGATAGTTTGTACATTAATTAACTTGTATAGAACACAATTTTGTGTTTGTGTATTTGTTTGTTGTGATGTTCTGTCCCCCTGTCTAGATTATGGAGGGTATTAAAGGAAATCTTTTTGAACATGACCGTCTGTTCAACTACGCGTCTATTTTTCGGATCAAAAAACTCGAAAAACTTTTCATTAAAGAGTAATACGTCCTCTTTGGAAATGTGAACGGGACTTGGCAAGGCGGGGCTTCATGGCGGTGTACAGGAAGTCGTTTTAAAACAACAATAATAAAGGTGGAGGGAAGTGGAAATTCCACTGACATGATGTGATAGCCTGCAGAGTAAAGCAAGTGTTTTCATTTACATACATGCATGTCTAATAATAAAGAAGATGAAGCAACCTGCACTGATGCGAGTGTCAGGCTTTGGCATGCTCTGAAGCTGTACACCTCGAAATGAAGTCCCAGAAGATAGTAAACAAGTACTGGTACATTCAAAGTACATCGGCCCCATGCCAAACTAAACAAGTAAAAATCCTTCAGCAAGGCCATCGCCGGGGTGCCCGCATTGCGCCTTGCAGACAATGGAGTCTGAATTTAGGAGAGCAGTGCTTACACTGTACTAATTAATTGATTAATATTGTAGAAAGTAAAATTTAAATAAAATAATAATCGTAAAATAATTAATTATTTCTAAATAATTGGCTGTAGCATCACCTAACAACACTGTTCATTACAAAATCTGTAACTTTTTTTAAAATTATATACAATGTAATTGATTCAATCATAAATCAAAAACCTGTATAGCCAAATGCTTTCAAACAAATCTCACACTCTCACATGTCTCTCCGAAAGGACCATTTGAACCCCCCCATCACTTCTCAACAATCCTCTGAAGAAGTCCTTTCATTCAACTTCGGGTCTCACATCTGCACGATCTTTCCTGGGAAAGCCACATTTCAACCGCCTCCAACCAGTTGCCAACTGGGAATCCTCCATGTGCAAAGTCCTTCTCGGCCCACCTGAGTCCTGACCACATACAAAGCTTTCGTCCGCAGCCTGATGGAGTAGTACTCTCCCCCTCTGGGCTGGTGCTCCTGCCTCCACCTCACCTTTCTCGCTTCACACTGTGGAAACCAAGGCATTTCGGACATTGGATCTCCCGGTGAGGCTGAGTCTTGGGCTCTCACTCCTCACCGCAGGCAGGTCGTGGTCTTTCTGTCTTCTACCGTTTCTCTCTCCGGTCTCGCCCCCCCCGCTCTGTCTTCCGATTTGTCCCCACCCATATTTCCGCAGGTCGCTCAAGGATCACAGCTACCCCACATTTTTTTATATTTAATATTCTAAATAAACAATAAAAAAATAAACACAACACAGAAACAAACAACAGCAGTCATAGACTGTGGTACTTACGAAATCGTCAACTTGACCTCTGACTTGTCTAATAAAAGCTGTTTCTAGAGAAGGTAGTCGACGCGCAAACCAGAAGTTTCTACGATGATTCTGTACACAACCTCTCATAAAAACATTTCCGATTTTTACCAGAATTTCGACAACGGTGTTTTAAGCATGACTTGCCATTACCAAAAATTGAAGACAGATTGAAATTGACTTTAAAACACGAGCGCTAATTTGCATGGGTTTACAATTCCCACTCATTAGCATAAATCTTCAGTTAACGCTCAGAACAATCCCGACATAATCTCATAAAACATCGATTTTTACCAGAATTATCGACACCGGAGTATTAAACATACTTAACCATTACCAAAAGTGAAACCAGCGAATTGCGATCCGAGTTAAAGCGACCTCGTAACGATCGACCGAGAGCAAAAATTCCATTTCCCACGCAAATTATTTAATATATTTTATCAAATCACAAAACCGTAATATTCGGTCCCGCATTGCCACCAAACAATCGTTTACAAATCCGACGGCTTTAGCGATCAGGCATGCGACGATAACTGTATTGGGATAAAAAATGACTTTTAAACACATCTTTATCGAAATACGCGTTCAGCGGTCACCGGAAAACCTTTACGTGACTAACGAGCGTCTACTCGAAGCGCGCTGCACCACGTGACGAGCACGTGACGCTCGATCGGAGTGAATATTTTTTATACAATTTTAAACGTCTCGAAAACATCCGATTTTTACCAGAATTTCGACAACCGAGTGTGTATGCGTCCTAAGGTCGCAAAAACGGAAGACAAAATTAAATCAAAGTTAAAACGAATCGTAACGTCGACGACAGCAAAAATACTCCATTTCTCCACATTGAATTTACGGAATTATGTTTGACCTCAACTGTGACCTTGACCTTTGACCGATTTTGACCAAAATTCTATTGCAGCTAATAGCCATTCGCCATCTGAATCAAGTGGTGTAATTTGACATTGTAGCTTCTTCGTTCTCGAGTTAATCGTGCTACAAACAAACACCCACAAACAAACAAAAACCACAAACAGAGGAGCCCGGACCATGCAATATACTTAGAAATCGTAAAGATTTCGTAAGTAAAAAGCAGTCATAGACTGGTACTACGAAATCGTCAACTTGACTCTGACCTGTCGAATAAAAGCCGTCTCTAGAGAGGTAGCGACGGCAAACCAGAAGTTTCACGATGATTCTGCTACAGAACCATCAAAAATGAAATGTTTGACTACTGTGACCTTGACCGTTAGAACACCGATTTTGACAACATCTAATCAGCACCTAAGCATCACACCTCCTGAATCATGTAGTGTAATTTGACATTGGTAGCTGTCTTCCGTTTCGGGAGTTATCGTGCCTACAACCAAACACACAAACACACACAGAACCAAACAAACACAAACAGATGACAGAAGTCATCAATATACTTTACGAAATCATTATAGTTATTGTCGTAGTAAAAATGGAGTGAAACTGAGATTCCTTCCTTCGGCGACTGCGATTGGCATCATGCATCGCTGGATATGGGATTGGGAAGGAGGGTGTACATCGGGGTAACATTTGTGTACATGTAGATGTTTTAAAATAATGTTTTCTTTGCTACAAAACATCATATCTTCCAGTCCTCTGAATATTTCGAATAAAATAATTTCAACCCATCATTTTGACGGGCTTTGATTACAAGTATGCTAAAAACATGACAGTGTGTGTGTGTGTTGTGTGTGTGTGTGTGTGTGTGTGGTGTGTGTGTGGTGTGTGTTTGTGTTGCGTGTGTGTGTTGTGTGTGTGTGATTGTCAATGTTGTTCCTCATAATCCAAAACATGAAACCTGGCCCTGAACTTTGCCAATGGATTAAGGGATTTTCCAAGGAGTGCAAGAGTCAAAATTGGTGTTTGGGTTAATTCGGGAAGGAGCCGGTTACTGCCTTCTCCAGCATTGAGGACCTCCTTCCATTGTTGGGAGAGCAGAAGCAGCATATCCAGGGTAGAGTGACCTGGTCTGATACCAAAATGATGATCAGAAATCAGGCCATTGGAGAAGAGGAAGGATTTAACGTCTGAAGCGATGATGGATTCCATAACCTTGCTGATGATTGGGAGAAGGTTGATTGGTCTGTTGTTTCAGGGATCTGTTTTTGTACCTTTTTCACCATCCAAGCAGATGGCAGATGACCTTGAGCAAATGAGAGGGTGAATAGAACAGAGAGAGGGTGAGCAAGAGCAGAAGAGCAGGTTTTTAGAACACATGGGCTGATGCCGTCTGGACCGGTTGCAGAATCTGAGTCGAGGTTTGACCGCAAGCTCTCCACCTTGTCAGCAGAAAAGGACACAGAGTCCAGGGACAGCTGGGTGCGACTGGGAAAGGTGGGTACAGAAAGTGATGGGTTTTGGACACAAGATTTCGATGCAAACACTGAGTTTAGGTATTCAGCCTTTTCACGTGCGGTATCAGCAGTGCGGCCATTTGAGGTAAGGGAGGGGATGGAGGGGGTATATTCACCAGAAACAGATTTGATTAGACGCCACCAGGATTTCTTTTTTTGTTTGTACACCTTGTCGGGGCTCGAATGAGAACTAACACACAACGCACAGTGAGTGGGGCACGAGACAAGAGAGGCGGGAGTGGGAAGGACAAAACAGCGGGGAACAGAGACATTCGGAGATCTGTAGAAGGGAGAGGGATGGGGCGGAGAACATGGGGTATACAAGAGGGACATTACAGGGACTTTCAGGAAGGAAAGCAGGGAATTTGAAGGAGGTGGGTTCGGGGTGGATTAACGGGGGTTGAAAAGATCAAGGATTTGGATGGGGGACGATAAAAGGTGGTGGTGAACAGCTGTTTTGAAGGCCTGGATGGAAGAATGGGATTAAATAGAGTGAGGGAGTTTATTCCAGAGGCAGGAAAAAAGAGGAATGAAAGAGTGAAGGTGAAGAGTGAAGAGTGATTTTGTAGTTTTACCAGATAGGGGTTGTTGGCGGACCTCGAGCGCCCTGCGGAAATATAGTGGGGACAAATCGCAGACACAGCAGGGGGGCGAGACTGGAGAAGAGACGGTAGAAGACAGAAAGACCACCGACCTGCCTGTGGTGAGAGAGTGAGAGGCCCACAGATTCAGCCTCATCGCGGGAGATGCCAATGTTCCGAAATGCCTTGGTTTCCACAGTGTGAAGCCAAGAAAGGTGGGAGGCAGGAGCACCAGCAACGAGGGGAGAGCAGTACTGCATCAGGCTGTGGACGAAAGCTTTGTATGTGGTCAGGACCTCATTTGAGCCGAGGCAGGACTTTGCACGATGGAGGATTCCCAGTCGGCGACTGGCTTTTGAGGCCAGGTTAGTAATGTGGCTTTCCCAGGAAAGATCATGGCAGATAGTGAGACCCAGAAGCTTGAAAGAAAGGACTTCTTCCAGAGGATTGTTGAGAAAGTGGATGGGGGGGGTTTCCAAACGGTCCTTTCGGAGAGACATAGTGAGTGTGTGAGATTTGTCCGGATTGAAAGACATGTTCCACGTATTGGACCAGTTTGTGATTTTATCCAGATCAGCAGTGAGCGAAGAAGCTGTTGCATGCTGGTCTGAGGGATTACGGATGGTACGGCAGAGGTTGGAGTCATCAGCAAAGAAATAAAGAGGATTTTCCAGAGAGTCGGAGAGATCATTGATGAAAACCAGAAAAACAGGCCCAGAACACTGCCTTGAGGAACTCCAGCCTGGACAGGAAGAGAATAGAGAACTCCATTTAGGGCACACTTTGACTGCGACAGGAGAGGAGTCTGGCATGAGTGGAGATTGCCTTGGATATCATATGAAGAAAGTTTTGTGGGCAGGGCAGGGTGCCAGACCTTGTCAAAAGCACGTGATATGTCAAGGGATATGGCTCTGATTTCTTTATCTGGCATTGAGGACCTCCATCCATTGTTGGGAGAGCAGAAGCAGCATATCCAGGGTAGAGTGACCTGGTCTGAAACCAAATTGATGATCAGAAATCAGGCCATTGGAGAAGAAGGATTTAATGTCTGAAGCATTGATGGATTCCATAACCTTGCTGATGATTGGGAGAAGGCTGATTGGTCTGTAGTTGCAGGGATCTGTTTTTGCAACTTTTTTATGTAGGGTAGCAATGTTTGCTGATTTCCAAGCAGATGGCAGATGACCTTGAGCAAATGAGAGGGTGAGCAAGAGCAGAAGAGCAGGGATTTGAGGACAGTGGGCTGATGCCGTCTGGACCGGTTGCAGAATCTGAGTCGAGGTTTGACGCAAGCTCTCCACCTTGTCAGGAGAAAAGGACACAGAGTCCAGGGACAGTTGGGTGGACTGGGTAAGGTGGGTACAGAAAGCATGGGTTTTGGACACAAGATTTACGATGCAAACACGAGTTTAGGCATTCAGCCTTTTCACGTGCGGTATCAGCAGTGCGGCCTTTTGAGGTAAGGGAGGGGATGGAGGGGGAACATACACCCGAAACAGATTTGATTAGATGCCACCAGGATTTGGAGGAGGGAGAAAGGTTTAATAGTTCAGACGAGCTTCGAAAGATGTTGTTTTCTGGCTCTCCTGAGGGTAGATACACACTTGTTCCGAGCTTTCTTAAAGGAATTGAGATTACCCTCAGTTGGGTTTGTTTTCCATGAGGCAGAGGCAAGTTGTTTCAGGACAACTGCCTTGCCATAAGCTTCAGTGAACCAAGGGCGGGAGGATGGGTGGGATAACTGAAGACAAGAGGGGATAAATCTATGCATGAGGGAGAGCAAGTTTCTTTGAAGGAATTCCCAGGATGAGTTGATGTTGGAGAAAGTGCGCCACTGATCACTGACTGCTCCACTGATGCAGTGCCCCCTGTATGCTCGTGTCGGAATTTGGAATTTCTTCATGGTGCTGGTGATAGCTCACCTATTCTTCACAAAGGACGCTGTGTGGTCTTTACCATCTATTAACTAATGCTAGCAGACGGGATGCCTAGTTTAACGTCCATTGGAAGGACGTCCATACATTGATGAATCGCCCTGCCTGCTAAACACCAGGATGACAGTTTATATCTGGGCAATGCAGTGAAATTACATTGATTGAACAGAGTTTGATTGTAGTGGTAACCTGATTGTCGGAGACTGCTGGTTTGCAATAACTAGTAATTAAGCTGTGTGGCTGAAAATCAACACTAACAAAACAGAGAGCATGACACTACATGCATCCGATAACAAAATGCTGTCATGTGCAATGACTTGGCCAGATTATATGTCGACAAGTTTACTTATCTAAGTCGGGTCGATGGTCACTGTAACAGGAGGGGGAAGGGGGTAAAGAGCATCGGCAGGACAGATGTTCTCCAAAAATACAGAAAGCAAGAGCAGCATTTATGCCAATGAGAGAAATCTGTAAATCAAAACGAGCTCAAATGAGCTAAGATCCTCGTCCTCTTAATGATGACGTCATAAAAACGAATATGACGTCATTGTGAGTATTCAGGTTTGCGATAAATTATCTGTGCTAATGCCCGGCTTGATTCCGCAAACAAAATTCAAACAGCTTGCCTAGTTTCGGAGATAATGGTATAGGTGATTTCCATTAGCGGTGATATTATGACGTCAACTTTTTTTCTAGGAAGAATTTCCAAAATCGGAGATGGTTACTGCCTGCGCGTGGGCTTTCTGCATATACATGGCAAGTTTCACGAAGATCCGATGAAAACTCTGGGTTGTGAAACAAAAAATGTCAAAAAATAGGAATGACGTCATAAAAATTGATATGACGTCATAGTGATGTATCATATGTGCGGTAATTCATCTCTGCTAATGCCCTGTTCGATTCCCGCAAACAGAATTCAAAAAGCTTGCCTAGTTTGAGATAATTTTTAGGCGATTTCCATTAGCGGAGATATTTTGACGTCATAACTTTTTTTCTAGGAGGAATTTTCAAAATCGGAGATGGTTACTGTCTGCGCAGGGTATTTTACATATATATCAAGTTTCGAGAAGTTTCGATGAAAACTGTAGGCTGTGAAACAAAAAAGTCCACAAGAAGAAGATGAAGAACAACAACGTGAGTAAGACTTAGCAGATCCTCCACGAGGATCTAAAAATACAACACAAGAATTAAGTTTCATTTTTTTGACAGTAATATAAAATCCGTTCTACCTTCTTATTCCACACATTGCACCAAAGTTTTGCTGTGAAGCATATCAAGTCACCAAAACCATTGCACAGAAATTAGAATCCTTTATTTATAGCTTTCCCAAAAAGATTTTGCAAATCTTCTGGCCAGATAGAATGAGCAAGAAGAAGGTAGGAAGATGGATTACAAAGAAAAACTGCTTTACACCCATTGGCTGGACAGCTGGCCTGACTGTACCCCAATAAAATTATGCACCGCCATGACGTGAAACAGCACTGATTGGTATGCCTTCAGGCCTTAGGCCTGGGTGTTAGTCCATGGCCCCATGCAATTGTAATGATCCCAGGTGTATAAGCACGATGTGTTATACAGGCACATAGGCTGTACGCGTGTTTTTGCTGTACATGTTTTTTTGTTTTTTGTTTTTGCTCAAGTATGTACATCGGGTTATTATCCCGTACACCACGCAGCGGAAGACGGGGTTTTGCAATCACTTCTGTGTGTCTTTGTGTCTGTCTGGGCCGTAACATTGTTTTTTTTTTTTTTTACCATTTAAGCATTTGTCATTAAATTTTAGGCAAAGCTTTATTCTGAGAATATGAAGACAAATTAATAATTTTGTTAAAAATAATTTTCATTTTTGTAATTCTTCGACCCTTTTGGGCCTTTTTTGTGCTTTCGTCTCATCGTCGTTCCTCTATTGCTCTATTATGTTTTTTAACATTTTTTCTCAGCAACCACTTGTCCGTTGACAAAATTTTCAGGGTAGGAGCAACTCCCCCCCCTCCCCTGCCACCCCATGAAGAAATAATTTTAATGACAATTGTGATTTCATAGGTCATGTGGTATGGAAGCCATCTTGGATTAAATGCAAAAAATAAAACATTATATCTCTGAAACCGTTGATCGGAAAAATTTGAAACTTAGCACATCTCTTTCTACTTCCAATGTGGAATATAGGATTGCAAGGATAATGGCATCAGTGAAGTGGCAGAGCAGCCATAAGTGTTTTAATCTAAATCCTTGTTTACCATTGAGATTCAGCGTGTGCGTCCAGGCAGTAACATTTTTACCAATTGAGCTTTTTTCATCAAATCTTCAACAAACCTTTATTATGAGATTGTGGAGAATGCAAATTAATAAAATGTACAATTTTTTCTTAACTGTCGTTTTCGGCATGTTTAGTTCGAGTACAAAGTGGATTGGGGATGGGCTTTGCATTTTGAGATGCTTTCTAGGTTTTTTTAAACCAAAATTACACATAAAAAACTTCCTTTGTTTTGCTTTTGTTTGAATGGCATCATTAACGGATGTCAGTGGATCCCCTACAGTTATGCACACTCGCCTCTCTGTCTAACCGGAGTTCGAATCCTGATCCAGCTATGACCCGCCACTCCAGTCACCCGCATGTTTTTGCTTCATGTATGTACATCAGGTTTTTTTTTAAATACCACATCGGTAGAGGCATGTAATGGAAAGCAATTCTTTCTCTTATTATTATTATTATTATCATGGAAGAAATTTAAATGAGGAGGTCGAGATGGATTTTGCTTGTACTGCATATGGAAAAAAAAAATCAGCATCACCAAAACAGTGATACACTGGAAGCTTTTATGTTGAAGGAGCGTGAGACGACGTCTTGAGACCTGGCGGCGTACGGTTGAAAAGGTGCTGAGGGTACGAGAAACCCCTGGATGGTGATCATTCAGTGTGCCCAAGACAGACAAAAGTGTCGCAGGTTCCTCAAGAGGCTCCATATGCCATCAGGCAAGCCTTTATGACTGTCAGCTTCCTTAAATGGTGGCATGCTCACCAGTCAACTGTATACTCTGTGTTTAACCCTCGACAATGAAACTTGGACCTCATTGAAAAGAAAACTGCTGTTCTGCTGAAGCACAGAGAGAATGCCTTGGATTTTGGAGCACTTCAGGTTGTAAGATTTTCACCAGGATTTTTTTTATAGAGATCGTGAGTTTTGAAAATTAGAAACAATATCATAATTAACGGTTCATTCATATGAAAGGAAGATATAAGCAAACAGTCATGGTATTCCTAAAATTTTAAAAGTTCAGGGGGTTGAGATTTTTGTCGACTTTGTCTTCTTTACCGTGACCAAGTGCAACAAATCCCCATTAAAAGTCTGTCAATCCAAATGTCATGACAGACAGAATAATACATGATTCAACTCTAAAGACTGACAATGGTTTTGCCTTGAAGAGTAAGTAAAGCTACACATTTTATGTTAATAATTTAAGCAGAATATCTTTTTGCCTTAATGGCTACTGGGTAACCATCAGTCTTTGATGCAAAAAATAACGTGGTGTGTACAATGTACATGGATAAGAGATATAACTTCGATCTTCGATCACTGATGGCTGTATATGCTGGAAAGATAGCCCAGAGGTTTCCACACTCATCTCTAAGCTGTCTAGCCTGGCTTTGAATCCCCACCCAGGTATAAACTGTCATCCCAGTGTTTCGCAGGTAGGGTGATTCATAAATGTGTGTGCCATTCCTCAGATGGACATAAAACTGGGAGTCCCATCTACCAGGATTAGTTAGTGGATATTGAACATCCCACAGTGTACTTTGCAAAGAGTAGGCGAGCTATCGTCGGCACCCTAAACAAATTAAAAATTCCTGTACACTCACTGAGTGTCCTGTGTCAGAGTGGCGACCCATCCTTAAACCAAAGAAACTGACTCGGCAGAACCGACGTTCTGTAAAGAGAACAGCTTTCTCTGACTAACGGCATGGGGGATAATGACGGGCTGTATACTCGAGGTTCTGAATCACTATCTTTCCCCGTCAGAGGCCTCATCATGTCCACACAATTCAGAAAATTGGGGGCTCTTTGACTGCAATGCAATCCAGAATAGGATTTGCTGCTGTGGAATTGCTCTCCCTGGCTCTTGGATAACCCTGCCTTAAACGGTTTACCAAAATGTTTTGTTAACATTCCTTGTTCATTTAATTTATTCTCGCATAATGTTTTGTCAGTGTAACTGTGCTATATCCATCTGGTGTATTCATCCACTGGTTCATTCAACTAGGTCATTTTACTTTTATTCTATTACTAGCAAATACAACCCGTTGCTTTGCTGATGGGGGTATTAAGGGAGGGTGGGGGGCCGACAAGAGTGGTGGGGGAGGGGGAGAAGGAGAGAGGAGGTGAGAGGAGAGAGGGAGGCGGAGAGGGAGGGGAAGTGAGGTGGGGAGAGCGACGCCTCACCAAACGTTGCTATCCACTGCTGGAGGGAAGGGTGAGAGAGAGAGAAACAGAGGTGTGGGAGGAGAGTGCTGTATTTTATTTGGAGGGGGGAGCAAGAGGGGACAGAGTGAGTGGGTGGGGGGGGGGGGAAGAGGAGGGGAAAAAGATAAAAAGTGTAGGGTTGAGGTGGCATGAGCAAAGAGAATGATATGTTATGCTTAATGACTGAACACAAAAAAACTCATGTCAGAACAGCTGGACACACGACGACAAAACAGAATTTGTAAAGTAATCCACTGGCACATCTGAAAAAACTTTGATATCCCAGTTACAGAGAATTTGTAGGAACATGAACTAAAAGCAATCACTGAAAACATTGAAGTACCGCTCACATACAACCTAATGATTCCTTCGAGCGTGAACATCGAAAAGAAAGCATTGCGACCAGATATCATACTTTAGTACAAAAAAGAGAACAAGGTATTGCCAATTGAGGTGTTGATACCAATGATTTTGGACTAAATGCAGAAATCAAGAAAATGAACAAACACCAAGACCTCAAGAATGAAGTGAAAAGATCCAGAAAGCTGAAGAATGCCAAAGTTGGACCAGTGAAAGTTGGAGCTTCGAGAATAATGACGAAGAACCTCACAGAGATAACTGGAAGGACACTCAGTAGAGCGCATACCTCCGCCACGTAATGCCTGATCCACGAGAACATATCAGGCCCAATACATTTTTGAAATATCATGCTATACAGTACTATATTGTTTTTGGCTCGATCTCTCAATGGTGAAGAATCACTTACAAAATTAAATAATTCTCATATCCAGATCCAGATTTGGATCTTCACCAAAATGGAATCACTTCTTCCTTGTCACACACCCAACATGTCCGCCAAGTTTTGTCTGAATCCGTCCAAAATTTTTGAGATATAGTGCTATATATTAGTTTAGCCCAATCTCTCAATGGTGAAGAATTACTGAAAAAATTATTGTAGTCGGATCTGGATCCGGATCTTCACCAGAATCTAATCAGTTCGTACTTGTCACACACCCAACCTGTCCATAAAATTTCAACCGTCCACAACTTTTTGAGATATCCTGTACACAAACAGACAAACAAACACAGACAGACAGAAAGGAGTGAAAACATAACCTCCTTCACCTTCACCTTCAATAAAAACCATCCCTGGGAATATTACTACAAACAAACTACAGTTTCAAGCTGTCCGGGGTTCAGTGACGATCTTGAAGAGAGCCCTCGGCACAAAACTTTGAGAACGGAAAACTTCACAGCAGCTTTGTCCATGAATCGTGACCTCTTACCGAAATAAAGGTGGATACTTTGAACCCGCCCTGGGAGGTCTCCATTCTACATTCTGAAACCCGCATATGAACATACCAATTAACGGCATGCACACACACACAAACACACACACACACACACACGGAGGCAGATACTTTGGAACCTGGTAGGTCTCTGTTTCACCTCCTAAAAACCCACCCACATGTGGAGATAACAGGCAACAGCAACTTTCACGTACACACACACACACACACACACACACACATTGCCTTTTATTAGTATAGATTGCAAAAAAAATCTCAGTTATATGATCTCATTAGCAACCAGATTTGGAACCATCTTTCATTTTCTAAAGACCCAATATACTCGTTTGATTTCATTTGCAGGAATGTCTTTTGAATATGGTGTCCTACAAAGTCGACGGTTAGTGAATACTAAAGTAACAGCTAAAAGTTCTACTCATTGGAGCTTGTGAGAAGTTATGGTGACATGTAAGGCCATGCAAGATGACCTGAATCGAGATGCTCAACAAGATGCTGAAGAGCTATCGTTTTTATTCCGAGCTACTTGTACCTATGTCGGGTTTTTCGTAACATCGTTCTGATTTGCAATCATCATCATCATGTAAATACAGTCGAATTGATTAGAATCAGTGATTCCTATTGTAAAAAAAATAGAAGAAGTGGACATGTATTTAACACCAACCTGCCCAAATATGTGATAGATTATCCTTCTGAAGTTGATTGCGAAATGATTGCAACAACTTCCATATTGATAAATCTCGGAATCCTAGAGTCAACAGTTTTTAAAAGGGGCACTGTGTTGTGCAAGTACGAAATGACAATATGTTATCCAAGAAAAATCAATTACTCTCTTAATGAGAAATGCACCTCGACATACTGTATCACTTTGCAGATGACATCAAATGTGACAAGAAAAGTATATTCAGGTAATCCGGCACAGCTGTAGTGTTTTGTTAAAATGAAGTTTGAAAGCTTAAATTAACCTTCATTTCTCTTTTTTTTTGCCATTTGTTAAATGTACACTTAAGAAATGGTATCTATCATGTTTTATCATGATTTAAATTTGAGGATAAAACTGTGTCAAAATAATGTTGTTCAGCATTGCATCAGGTAGTATTTCTTTATCAAACATTACATTGATGATTTGGTAGTTTCCCA
>CM068962.1:95664446-95685074 GCA_035128595.1 Eptatretus atami | reverse complement strand
CCCTGAATTTTCCCAAAACCACAAGTCCTCTCACAGAAGGATTTTTCAGGTTTGTCCTTCTACTACTATTTCATCAATGCCCCGATTGAGGTTTTTGACCCAATGTTATGACTGGCTGACTAGTCCTGACGTTGACATGAAGCTGGCAGAAATTTAAAATTTTTCCAGAGTACCTTTGAGAACTAGCGCTACTCTTCATAAATGATACTGTAGGATATTTCACGTCCATCAGCGAATGCTAAAAGATGGGACTCCCAGCTTAACATCCATCTGAGGTATGACACACTTTTAGATGCACACCCTGCGTGCGAAGCACCAGACATAGACAGTGTATAATGTATTGGTCCGGTTGGGAATCAAACTCAGACTAGGCATATCACCAGCAAGTGTGCTACCTCTGCATCATCCTGTATAGGTGTTCTGTCGGTACTAGCCTAGTACGTATAGGCCAGGGGCCTACCTTGCACCCCCCCCCCACGACAATTTTTCACTGATAACCACAGTGTTCAATATATCCCAAGTATCAGAAAAAAGATGTTCCCAGAAAAATAACTCATTTGCACTATGCTTTATTAAGCTGTTTCCATGGCAACCAATCAAAAATAGACGAATCTCACAAAGATCGGCAAAATGTCAATATCTCTGTCAAATATAAACATAAAATCACAAAATTGGTGTCAAATTAAAGCTTATACATTTACGTATTCAAATATATTTTGTTTATGCTAATTAGCTCATTTGCATATTGATTAAATTTGACTTAAAAACAATAATTCCCACAAAAATGCAAGAATTTCCATTTTCCTTCCTTGTAATTACCACACATGTCAGTTTTTTGTCAAAAAACATTACCTAAGTGTTGCCAGATACAAAGCCAGGTTGGCAAAAAATATATTAACATTTTTGAATTTTTTTAAGTAGGCTAATATCATAAAATACAAAGCACAATGAATCGTTCGAAATCATGCGAAATCAGATTAATCAATAGAATAATTACCTGGACTGATATAATACATAACTGTGATTATGATGTCTGTTGGTGTTTAAGGGAAACATAACTATTTTCTGTTTGAGTAAAAGTTGTGGAAATAATTTTAAATGCATTGATTTCTAATTAGGATCCACCATTATGGAAATTCTCATTTTCGTAAATATCTCAACTTCTGGTACATGGAAATTTGTAAATGAGGAATCTACACATATGTTTGAGGGTCAAGGATTAGAGTGAACCTGCTTCCTTGTTGTCAGAGATGTATATAATGTTGGATAGCTTAATTACATGCAAAAATCATAGAAACAATGAATTTCCTATACATCTTTATTCGCTTTGAACAGAATGCACGGAGCGATGTGTCCTCCGTTTTGAGTTTCACGTAAGCATCATGACTACATATTTTGATAAGATTGGGCCTTGAAGTTAAATCAATATTTTAAAATGCAGTGGAATGTAATAAGGTGAGTGGATGTCATTATATCATAATGTATCTCTACCAGAGGCTGGAAATAGTGACCATCCTGTAGGCCACAAAAGTTAAACTGATGTGTAATTAGTTGCGGCTAAAGGAGAGCATATACAGCAAAAATGTATTCATATGTTCCATCTGAGTGCAGTAATTGAAAGATCTCACACTTTGAATGCATTTGATATAAAAACATTGATCTAATAAATATTTACGTATCCCCTTTCTTCCAGAGTTCCCAGATGTTTGAAAACCTTCTAGCCACACACCAGATCTGACAAATGGTTTATCTCACATTGTTCGCCTGCATGTGCACTCTACTATGAAGTAGATCGATACAATGGCAAAAACTATGAGTAGATGATCTGCAATCTGTTGGAGTCTTAGCAAACTTCGTAGCACACATCTGAGTTTGACAATCTCGACCAGTTGATAATCACGCTGTTTCGATTAACTATTAGTCATATATAGAAGAAGTGTCCTTAGTTCGCAGATTCTGAGCCTGATGTTGCTTGCTATGTCCTTCATTGGCCATCATACTATTCAATGTCCGAGTTCACACAATCTTCACATTTGCATGGCTATCATCATCCTCATCATCACTGTCTTCTTCCAGTGCCTCCTGCAGTGAACCAGTCGACTTCTTGGTAAAATATCGCCTGAAATCCACAGTGGCTCCATAACACCATCTGTGTATGTACAGCCATGTTCCTGCATGTCATCTGGTATATTGGGATCTGCGATATGAGAACGCTTCCAAACAGCTGCTTGATAATTAGCTCTTCGGATGTGCTGCTCTAAGCACTTTCTACATGGAGGTAGTTTCGCAAGGTCAATGTTGCGGCCTGTGTCCAGAGGCTTGTCCCACACTTCTCCCTTATCATGAGCACCCTTACTTCATCCACTTCCTGAAATCGACTCTTGCCAAACATGACGCACGTGAACTGTTCCAACTTAAGCATCAAGTCTGACAAATAGGTGAATCCATCACTCTTGCTCCCTCACAATGCAGGATACATATCTGTCTCTTTTTTGCACTGACATCAGTCTGTTCCTGCTTTCTCTTTTGAGGTTCATCTCCGTGCAACGAATTGGGCCATCAACGCACTATGTCTGCAAGAAACAAATCAAATTGGTTATTCAATGTATTGTTGTATATGACAATAAGAATTATACAATCACAACTAGAAGGAGCAATGCAAGCTGTAGATTATGATATCACAGCATGCATACCTACACCTCCAGGCTATAGAGCCATACAACCTCACATTTACATCGAAGGAAGCGAAAAGTGACAACACACAGACATGCACGCAAAGAAGCGATAACAATATGATCCCCCTTACTGGTGATCGGGGATTATAATTAACATATCATCCATAAAGACTATTCAACATCTCTGACAACAAAGGAAATCTGTTCACTTTATTCATTGACCCTCCAAACATAGGTGTAGACTCCTCATTTACAAATGTCCATGTACCGGAAGGAAAGATATTTACAAAAATGTAAATTTCCATAATGGCGGAACCTAATTAGCATATCAATGCATTTACAACTATTTTCACTACTTTTACCAACAGAAAAGAGTTATGTGTCCTTTAAACACCACAACCATCATTGGTCGCAGTTATGTATTATATCAGCCCAGGTAATTAGTTTCAATGATTAATTGGATTTAACATGATTTTCGAACGATTCATTGTGCTTTGTATTTTATGCTAATTAATCTACTTAAAAAATTCAAAATTATATTAAAAAAAAATTCGCCAACCTAGCTTGTATCTGCCAACTGACATGTGTGGTGTTCCATGCACGCAAGGAATTGCAAGGGTCCACTCACGCAAGGAAATCCATGGTGATAATTGCAAGGAAAGAAAATGGAAATTCTTGCATTTTTGTGGGAATTATTGTCTTTAAGTCAAATTTAATTTGACACCAATTTTGTGATTTTATGTTTGTATTTGACAGAGATATTGATATTTTGCCGATCTTTGTGAGATTCGTCTATTTTTGATTGGTTGCCATGGAAACAGCTTAATAAAGCATAGTGAAAATGAGTTATTTTTCTGGGAACATCTTTTTTCTGATACTTGGGATATATATGAACACTGTGTTATCAGTGAAAAATTGTCGCAGGGGGGGGGGGGGGGGGTGCAAGGTAGGTCCCACTGGCCCCCGGCCTGGTAAGAATCTCCCTTCATCAAGATGTATCGACATGTATCCAAAATATTCATGCCCACTATCCCAAAATGACCTTCCTCCTCATTTGCCTTCTCCATATCCTTCATTACCATTATGCCATAACCGGGAATGGACTGCCTTGTTCCACCTACATCAACTTCCAAGTAAAGTTCACCTGGTGACATTTTGTTCCAGTGCAAGGTACACTGACTGCTGTGCTACGCAGTTTTCTACATTCATTATACTTTCTGATGTTTTTCTTGCATTTCCCACGGGACTTGCGGTTTCATTATATTCATACTTTACACATGTGCAAAACATATTGCAGTTAAGAGGAACAAAAATGCGTGCAAATGTTATTTTTAGAGTCAGCACACTCTCCTGGCATGGTGAGAATATATCAGTTTAATATCTTGGTGGAATAAAATATCAACAGGTGAACAAATTGTTTGCAAATGGAAAGTGAGTTGAGAAGAGGTCTGCGAAGAATCTGCCTTTTACAGTTTGCTGTGCACTAGATCATCATGATGACGGTTGTATCGATCAGCAGGCACTGTCCGAGCATATGATCAAAGGACTGCTGAATATTCATGGTGAAAAAACATTCATCATCAATGTGTTCACCGTTATGATGAGGTGCAGTATTTATACTTGTGATACCATTTTTTGAATGTCTGGTGTTTGATGATTTGTAACAACCAATGTCGTTAGTCATGGGATTGAATCCATGACTATAATGAATGTTAAAATATTCATTCCATGGTATCTTTCAAGAGTAGGAGACCGCTGTGTGCTGCCACCCATCCCAAGTTCCTTTCTTGCGTTAGCATGTATTCATTCGCATTATTGTCTGCAGTCAGATGAGGGGTGCCAGAGGGGAGGTGTAACGGGTGGGTAGGGGTAAAGTATAGGCTAGGGGGATTATGGGAGGAGGATGGGGGAGGGAGGAGGAGGGGAGGAAGAGGCTGGTGGGTTGCAAAGGGAGGGGGGGGTGCTGGCTACCAGTAAACCTTATAAGTATGCACACTCGCCTTTGAGTTGCCTCGCCTAGGTTCGAATCTTGAATCAGCTTTACATAAACTTCCATACTGGTGTTTCGCATGCGAGGTCATGTGCCATCCATCGGATGGATATTAAGCTGGAGGACTCGTCTGCCAACACTGGTCGTTGGCGGAGGGAGGTGAAAGATCTCACGGTGTCCTTCGTGAAGAGTAGGCGAGCTATCGCCGGCACCTTGGCCAAATTCCAAATTCGTGCCCTGACTTCCTGAGTCGGAGTGGTGACCCGACCAGGATTGTAGCCTTGCAACTCTTTCGGCAGAATCAACGCTCTGCATAGGGCATGGTACTTGATGATGATGATGATGATGATGATGATGATGATGATGATGATGATGATGATGATGATGGAGACATGTGTGTAAATATGATAAAGGTATGATGAGCTCGATGGCCTACTCCAACGACTAAGTCCTTCTCCAATATTATGATAAGTTACATCTAATAGACTTCTGAAGAGTATAACAAATCTGGAAGGAGGAGGGGCGTGGGGGGAGGGGAGGGGGCTGTTATGCTTGCATTCGCTCACAAAAAGAAGGAGAAAAAGTTTAGGTAGTTTCACACGGTGTCACAAAGTTTCCATTGTAAAAATAAATTGTGTCATTTGCTGGAGTGTCTGTGACAGTGAACGCGAGCAGATCAAGTCAATGGATGCAATGATATAAATCCACCTTGAATCTCGGCCCATGACCATTGTTTGAGCTCTCCGGTGTCAAAGGGGACCTCAGGTTTGCACTGGTTTAGTCATCATAACAAACACCATGGTAACCATTATGATGATGTTCTCTATTTCACATTCAATCGAAACATAATACATGAGGTATATGATTAACTGGTGGGGTATGCTTACACAATTGTGTTAACATACAAACCGTGCTTCCCCATTGTCTTGGGTTGCTCACCTGAATTTGATTTTTCATTTCTATATTTTTCATTCATTTTTTTTCATCTATTTATATTTTCATTTACGGATGCTTTCAGATGGTTCTGTGAATTTTTCCAGTGTACTGGCTTCGATGTTCATCGGCACACATAATTACCGTGCTTCCCCATTGTCTCGGGTCGCTCACCTGCATTTGATTTTTCATTTATTTATTTTCATTTTTTTTTTCATCTATTTATATATTCATTTACAGATGTTGTGAGACGGTTCTGTGATTTTTTTTTTCCGGTGGTGATGGCTTCGATGTCCATCAATATGCCAAATTTCAGCTTTCTACGTCACCCGGACGGTACCGATCTTTAATATCAATCAGTGAGTCAGTGAATCAGTGAGTCAGTGGTTAGAATTAGTTTTATATTATGATGTATGATGACCAAATGGTGTTGTGAGATGTTTTAATTTATTCGATATTTAAATATAAAGACAACATTTAAATGCTTCCACAAAGTGATGGTTTGGGATTTTTTTGTTTTAAAGCATTTATCCATTATATTTTCATTACCTTTAGCTCGACAGTTAGTACAGTGTGTAAGGTTCATGTAGGAATTTATACATATTGTATATCTCAGTGCTGGGAGAGGATATTTGGAGAAATCCATGACACTATTATACAGAACAATAGTTGGTGAAAGATACCGTGTATAATAAGGGTGTATAATATAATAATAGCATACCGTGTATAATAAGGGATTTAAACCTTTGATCCTAGTATTATAAGGTCAGGTAATATAGGAGCACCAAAGAGGCTACCAAAAAGCCAGCATCTATTCCTTCCATAAAAACAGCTGAAGGTTTGAACCCCGGAAGGTTTGAACCCTGAATAACCCCACCAATCCTCTCCTCCGTCTATTATATACTCCAACCATGTCTCTTTAATGCCTTCACTCCAAAGTTCTTCCAAACTCACCTGCAGTACATTTCTTTGACATGTTTTTGTCCCCCGCTCCTCCGACAAGGTTGGAGAGAGGAGACATTAAAATGAGCTCCATCCGTTCGTCCAACCGATCATCTGTCCATATAATTTTGTGAATGTGATATTTTAAAAACCGTTGAACATTTAGCCATGTCCTGCCATGTAATGTGTATATAGTACAGACGTAGACATGTATGGTTCTGAATTTTCATTTGACATTGACATCGATTCGTGCCTTTATTTCATGAAATGTCAATGTGCTGCCCATCTTAACAAAATGTAAGAATAAAATTCAAAACCCCAGGCCAAAACAGGCACAAACCATTGTGAAGAAGCATGGTAAGAGTAAACTTACTCTTCCGATGTCTTTGCCCTGCGTCTTTATCCTGCAGGTGAAATGAAAGGTGCCTATAAAACCATAAAAAGTTACGCAGTTTTAAATGCTTGTACCATTTCGGTTTTAGTCCAATAATTACAAAACTGGTATCACGATAAAGAGAGACTCAAAAAGGCTCTTATGATGGTGTATTTTTTTTTCCAGGTTCATTAATTGATGAGGATGTGTCTGTTCAGTGAAGAATGATAATTTTCAGACTTTTTAAAAGGAAATTTCTTGATTGTAAAACTTTTTGAGTTGCCCTTTCTAATGATTCCAGTCCCATAACCATAACACAAAAAATAAATAAAAATAGGTTATAAACATTTCAAACCATGTAACCTTTTATGGGACGCACTGTATGAGCAAACACGTCCATGACTCATGGAAGAGCTTGTTCAAACACTATCCTATAAAAAGATACACCGACCATGGACCATGGAGGGTGTGGGTCAAGGTTGTTTCAAAGTTTTCCGATTTGCTTCACGTTTAAATCTCCACGGTTGTTGAAACGTTTTAAACGCCCAGTCATAAGAATAAAACCAGGAGGCCTGGGTATCCATCTCAGGTGTAAACTGAATGTTTTTTCAGAATTTGGAGAAACAACAGCCAGATTGAAGATTATGTTTATGCTTCAGTGTGCTCTGTTTGTACACACAATCTTCCGTTGGTATAATAAGCTTATAAGTAGCATAGCTACTTCTTGCACATCATAATTGCTGAAATTCTATCAGATGATGGTACCTGAATGTGGACATAATTAGAGATAGAGGAGTGGATCCAGGAGGGAAAACAGCATCTTTATTGTCACGGAGTAATTCTCTCACCAAAAGGAGTAAATATATTATTACTATCTTGAAGAGCTTTGCACATACTAGAGAAACATGAAGGGTCAGGAATTAGCTGGTCTCTTGCCATAGGACTACTAGAGAGACCTTTGGGGTCAGGAATTAGCTGGTCTCTTGTCATCAGACTACTAGAGAGAACTTGAGGGATTAGGCATTAGCTGGTCTCTTGTAATAGGACTGCTAGAAATACCTTGAGGGGTCAGGAATTAGCTGGTCTCTTGTCATAGGACTGCTAGAGAGACCTTGAGGGGTCAGGAATTAGCTGGTCTCTTGCTATAGGACTGCTAGAAATACCTTGAAAAGTCAGGAATTAGCTGGTCTCTTGTCATAGGACAACTAGAGAAACCTTGAGGGATCAGGAATTCTCTGGTCTCTTGTCATAGGACTGCTAGAGAGACCTTGAGGGGTCAGGAATTAGCTGGTCTCTTGTCATAGGACCACTTCAGAGACCTTGAGGGATTAGGCATTAGCTGGTCTCCTGTCATAGGACTGCGAGAGAGACCTTGAGGGGTCAGGAATTAGCTGGTCTTTTGTCATAGGACTATTAGAGAGACGTTGAGGGATTAGGCATTAGCTGGTCTCTTGTCATAGGACTGCTAGAGAGATGTTGAGGGGTCAGGAATTAGCTGGTCTCTTGTTATAGGACGACTAGAGAGACCTTGAGGGATTAGGCATTAGCTGGTCTCTTGTCACAGGACTGCTAGAGAGATGTTGAGGGGTCAGGAATTAGCTGGTCTCTTGTCATAGGACTGCTAGAGAGACCTTGAGGGGTCAGGAATTAGCTGGTATCTTGTCATAGGACTGCTGAGAGACCTTGAGTGGTCAGGAATTAGCTGGTCTCTTGTCATAGGACTGCTAGCAAGACCTTGAATGGTCAGGAATTAGCTGGTCTCTTGTCATATGACTACTAGAGAAACATTAGGAATTAGTGAATCTCTCGTCACATGACTGTAGAGTCATCTTTGAGGGTCAGGAATTGGTGAATCCCTCATAATATTTCCGAAGAGAAACCTTGAGAGGTCTGAAAATCAATGGGTCTCTTGTCACAGGACTGCTTAAAGGATCTTGGTGGGTCAGAAACTTTACTTGTGTACATCCTGTCACACAACTGCTCAAAAGACTTTGAGGAGTCAGGAATTAGTTGATCTCTTGTCACATGACCACTTGAGAGGCTGGAGTATTCAGGAACTGATGGGATTCTTACCACATGACTGCAAGAGAGATATTGAAGTGTCAGGAATGAGTGGGCCTCTTGTCACTGAACTGGCCTGGAGCTGTTGTGATGCATTTTTCGTCATTGGCAATGCCCGTGAGTACTTGTACTTGTTAAATTGATGAACCGTTAGAGTGCTACTGAAAATAATCAACTTTAATTAAACTAGTTCTATTTGCAATGAGTATGGATGCCATAAACATGCTTCTATTTTCCACTTCAGAATATTTCTGAAATAATGGAAGGAAATTTTGTATTTGTGCACATAATGCAGTACACACTTCGACGGTAGATATGCCAAAGGGCTTTGGTTAATGTGACGCTGCTGCCATCTTGTGGGAGACCATACACACACGCACACACAAGGAACACTGGCACAGGAGGAGGCCACTTAGCCCATCATTCCTGCGCTGCAGCAACTCCAGTATCCATCACCCATCCACACGATCACACACAAGGGGATAAGGGGTCGCTGGTGGGAAAATCAGGTGTTTTGATATGTTTGCAGATCAGCATCAGACTCAGACACCGACTGGTCTTCCTTCCTCCAGTGTGTGACAATTTTCCCAGGTTTCAACTTATAGTGTTTGTCGACAAGTTAATTGTAGATCTTATCCTTTGGTTTATTGAGGGAAACAAGGTCCATCATCAGGGCATACATAGTGTTGCCTTGCCATACACAGTGACCAGGACGGACCAACGACGATCAGCATCCTCCGCCACCACCATGTTGTTGACGATGAAGTATTCACATCACATCACATCAGGTACGGGATGGTATAGTAGGTAATATCCTGTAAGAATTCCGATGCGCTCCATCAGGGTTGAGTACAACTTAATTTTTTGAAACGAATTCTGTGCATACATCAAAGACAGTTGGTCAAGAACCTTTAGCTCTACCAATGTCGATCCAGCCTACTTTTGAACACATTGACATCCTTAGCCGAAATAGTTTCCTGTGTAAGACTATTCCAATCATTAACAACTGTTTGGATGATTTTTTTTCTTCCCTTACATCCAGTCTGGAATGGCTCTTGAACAGCTTGCAAAGATGTCCTCTCGTGATCAGATTACTTGCAGGTTCAAAGAAGTGATCAGCTGGACCTCAACGATTTCAATGTATAATCTTGAAGGCAGTGATCATGTTACCCCTGTATCGATGGCAATCGAGTGAGTATAGATTGAAAATTTCGAGTCTTTGTTCATAAGGCAGTATATGCAGTTCCGCAATCAGCCTCTCTGCACTCTCTCAATCCTTTCTCCATCAATCTTGAACCTGGAGTGCCAGAGTATTTCGACACTCAAGATTTGGCCTGATTAAGATGGCAAGGAGGATGGGAAGATTTTCTTTTGTTCGGTGTGAGAATGGCATTTTGATGGAACTGAGCATCTGATTGGCCTTGATAATGGATTCTAAGAAAATGTTATAGTTGGGGTTTGATTTACCATGAGGATTCATGCATGTCATTACAATAACTAGCAAAGCCTCGGTGGCGTAATGATTAGAGCGTCCACTCTGAGTCGAGGTGATCGAATCGATGTTGCTCCAATCAATCAGAAAAGTCCTCCCATTCCTTATCTGGCTGGTGTAACAAGGAATTACAAGGAAATTTTGCATAGGAGGAGGCCATTCGGCCCATCATGCCTGCACCACACCAATACCAGATTTAATAATCCGTCAATACCCCTTCCCCATCGTGTGCAGCCTTTTAGCTGCTACACTGGTACTCATTTTGCCGACCTCAGAAGGATGACAGGGTGAGTCAACCCCCTGGTGTAAATTCAGCAGCCAACAGGGCTTGAACTCAGGACCCTAGGATCCCAAGCCGCCACCCTAACCATTAAGCCCCCAACGCACTCCTTCAACGTTTGCTGCACTTTTGCTTGGTCGACCAGTATTTTTCTGTTTCTGACAACTGCCAGTCTCCTTAAACCTCTTGTACCACTCACTGATGCTCATCCACAATGGCAGATTCCTTCCATACCTTGTACGGAAATTAAGCTGAACTTGCATGTCGGAACTTGTCTCGATGAACCATTCGATGCACTGAGCTTTCTCCTGTGGAGTCGCCATTTTCTTTTACAATAAAACAACAGACTTGAAACTAAAGAAAACTATATGAGTTTCCATATCGTATGAAACAATGGGTATCATTGTATCATTTCTGGTACTAAATATCTTAACAACCAAAGTTGTCCAGGTCTTTTGGGAACACCCTGTAATCCAACTCGACTTGGCTTCTGGTACTCCCGGTTGAAGGTTCTTGTGGAAGTGTTCGAGCTCCATCGAGCAGAACACGAAAAGTGATTATTTTTAGCTTATTTGGAATTGGAATTCCAGATAAGGTATTGTCATCACGCACCATCCATCCATCCGTCCGTCTCCTATTTCGACTTCACCAGCCAAACCGCTGGGCCAATGTGGCTGGAATTTGGCAGCAGCGTTCCACTCCTGACTGGTAACAGGAATTGCAAAGCCCATTACAGTCACATGACTTTAAGTCGGTCAAAATGGCAGACTTAGTAAATTCCTTTCAAAAATCTTCTTCTCTAGACCCACCAGCCAGAATGCGACCAAATTTAGGTTACAACATTAGTCCATGGTAGGGCTGATAAATTGCAGAGGTCATGCCGATTAAAGTTTGATCAAGATTTATCAGTTGTATTCGAATTTCATTTAATTTTACCAAGTTTTATCAGTTTTATCCCGTTTTATCCAAACCCGTCCATAATTCTTTGAGATACCAGGCTATACTGTATATCGCGTATTTGGCCCCATCTCTCTCAATGGTGAAAAATCAGTTTAATTTTTTTTTTAATGTTAGTTTCTGGATCCGGATACAGATCTTCACCAAAATCAAATCGATTCATCCTTGTCACATACAGTACCCAACCTGTCCACCAAGTTTTGTTCGAATTCTTCCATGACTTTTTGAGATATTCTTCTCACAGACAGACAGACAAACAGGGGTGAAAACACAAGTTCCATCATCCACCTTCGGTGGTGGAGGGAATAAACTTAGGAGCTAGCTTTAGCTTACCTTTTCTCTTCTTTTTCCTGTTGGGGTGTCAGATGTTGATACCATTCTCTCTATTCCTTCAGGAAATTGTGAAATGTAAAACTCTTTCGATTAATAACTGTGGGAGAACAATTATTTCCACTGAACTGAAGACCATGATGCTCAAAGTGTAAATTAAGTGTTGTTGTCGATGAATGGCTGTAGATGCCTCTTTCTTTGACCACAGGAAGCTCCCATTGCCCTTGTATTGCACTTTCCAAGTGAGCCTCTGATAATGATTAGAAACAAAGGCCCCATTCATGATGTGTGTAAACAAATCACTCACTGTTGTAATCCTGAAAGCCGAGATATATTTCACAATAACCTAATGTAAAGTAATTGGCAGGAATATAGCCAAATCATTTCATTTCTCGAACTCAGTGGATGGGTATTTCACAATTTATCATGAGAATTAAGAGAGAATTATCATGTCATCATGACATTTTCTTTTTCAGCTAAAATAAGCTAAAATAATCAGAAGAAATTATTGATCAATTATTTTACACCAGCAGTGTCCTCGTGCATGTAACACTTCTTTGGATGTTTGTGTCCTACATACATATATGCAATGATTGCAGTTTTAGTGGGACATGTGACTATTAATTGTCATGTGACACCTGAATGGTAAGTCCAATTTGAACATATTTGGTGTAAAAATGTGCACAACACTCTCGGGGAAAAAGTTATGAAATGAGAATTCGAAATCCCCAGCCGTTGCAAAAAAAAGTAAAGGGGGAGAGAGTACAATGTGCCCAGCAGTGCAGTTAGGGTTAAAAAAGAGCATGGACAAACGACTGGAAGGCAATGACAAACCACCCAGATAATCCTTGCCAATAAACTGCTTTGGTAGCATCAATGCTCTTTTAAGATACATCAGGGATATATATTGTTACGGCTGTGGAAATTCGCAAACATCATTCAGGTCCCGTAGATGAGGTATTTCTGAAGTACATGTGTAGTTAGCCCAAACCCATTGTTTAGAGGGAATTAATGTGATTCATTCGGGCTGCGATACTTTGAGTTAGGCGTTTTTCTGTTCTGCTTTATTTTCGAACCAACCACACTTCAACGCCAACAACGCCAACCACACTTCAACGCCAACAACGCCAACCACACTTCAACACAACAACGCCAACAGCCACCACTCAACAACGCCAGCACCGCCACCCTCACAAACCACCACCACCATCTTCGCCACTACTCCACAGCAACGAACGCCATCCTCCGCGGTCCACGTACGACGTTTGCGCGTTGCAAACCGTCGAACGCGAGAAGGGAAGGGAGAAGTCCCCTCAGCGAGGGCGCGCTGTTTCCCGCCTATTCCCTTCCTTGGCCCGGCGCCAGAACGGCTTCGCCTCGTCCCCCACAAGCCGGAGGTGGGAGGACGAGAAGGAACGCCCCCCTTCTCGAAGCGCCTCGAAGGAAGGTGGAGCCGAGAACGGGGCGGGGCGCCGGGCGTATAAGAGGCGGAGGCGGATGAGGTTTTTCTCTTCTCCTTGGTCGTCGTTTCTGCTCTGCTCCCTTCTGTTGGAGGTTCTTTCTGCTCACTAGCTTGGTCGTTGATTCTCTCTGCTCGCTTCCTGGGTTTCGGCACCAAGAGAGCTCGCGGACCACGGCGAGTGATGGTCGCCGAGGACTCCAACCACAGGGAAGTCGACTTCCATTTCTTTTGGGTTGTTGTGTAACGTGTGTGTGTGGCGCCGTGTTCTCGTGAAGTAGAATGTTTGTAAGTGGTCGTGTGTCGCGTATTCGGTTGTAGCTTTGCGTCGTCGTTGCGTTTGTCGTCTTTCTTTTATGTGATATATGTGCATTTATTAATTATTATTGTTGCTGTAAAACATGCTGTTTCATGTGTGCTCTATGTGTTGTCTGTGAATTAAACGTGCTTCTGTTGAATTCTTCCCCTCTTTCGCTGCGTCCTTCCTTCGTTGGGTCTCATCTTGTTTCATGTAAAGGGTTCGTCGTGGCGCGGGACGGCCGATAATTAATCTGAACCGTCAAGGCCGACGATAACACGCTCGGTTATCCCGTAGCCCCGGAACGAGCCGCTTAAGCGGATCGTGTCCGAAGTCGGCCTTGTGCGAGGTACAACCCCTCGGTAGGTTACCCGTGCGGTGTACTTAGGTATATCGACTTTCGGCGATTCACCCTATTCCGTTCGGTAGAATGCGGACTGGTTGTGGTGAGGCCGAAAGGTCCACCCGTGACTGGATCCCGGCGTTAGCCGGGAGGGTCACGACTGAATTGTCCGTCCGGTGGGCGAAGCGCCGCGATTCGAGTCACTGTGTCGTTCGCACGCCGACGGCGCGAATTCGCAACAATATATATATATATATATTATATATAATATATATATATATATATAATATATATATATATATATAAATAAAATAAATCATCATCAAAAAAGTATTAATCAAAGGGTTGTGTACACAGAAACTGTGATATTATATATATATATATACTATATATCAGGGACTGTCTATTTATTACGTGCAGATAGAATGGAAGAGGTGCGGACCAGTGATTATGAGCGTAGCCACAAAAAGGGATGGGGTGGCGTTTAAGGAGCAGGAGGGAAGTGGAGGGCAAGGAGGAGGTGAAGGAGGTGATTGGAGTTGGGGAGAGGGAGTGGGAGACAGGAGAGTGAGGAAGGTTAGAAATTCTGCAAATTTTGTTTTGAAATAAAAAATATTTCCTATTGTTCTATCTGATAAGACCAAGCAAATTATTACCAAATCGTTATTATTCAACAGTGATGTCAGGCTTCTGTAATAAAAAACTACAACTTGAAATACACATGAATCTTCACTCGTATCACCTTACATTGACAGATGAGAAAATTGGGATCGATTTTCGTGAGAATAACATGCATTGTACTGGTTTCTGTTGAATATCAAATGTCTGGGTTTCTGTGGCTTCTTGGGATTGCTGTAGCAATTTATCTCCGGTAACAGTTTCATCGCAGTGTGTGTGTGTGTGTGTGTGTGTGTGTGTGTGTGTGTGTGTGTGTGTGTGTGTGTGTGTGTGTGTGTGTGTGTGTGTGTGTGTGTGTGTAATTCACTAACTGTAATTGATAACCGATTTGGACACTCAATGATTTGCATTCCTATTTTTTTTTTGATTTCGTAACCGATTTATGTGATGAACTCAAAGGTTTTGCAAAGAGCAGCCTAAATGTGGTTTCAATGATCCCACCACTTGTACGTCACAACTCTGAACTTACAGATGTGAAAGAACAGACCTCTCAAATTAACCATTTGTGTTGATGATGAGATTGTGGATGCCCACCAGACCTAAGGGGACCGATCAGATCAGATCAGATCAGATCAGTGCTCACCAGACACATCACATGTTGTAACTTCTAGTCATGGCAATGCACATTCATGCACAAATGGAACGAGAACGTTTTCTAACTCAGTTTTATCCGTGATTTATCGGGTTCGAAGAAAAGTAACCTTGATTCTTGATCAAAGTTTCAACAAATGAAACCATTCAGTGCAGTATCTTGCGGAATATGCTGAATTCTCTTTGTGTTTGAAATGTATAAATATTATTTTTTTTTTAAATATTTTTTCTCGATTGTTAGATCTGTCTTTATCCACTTGACTGTGTTTTTTTGTCTCTCGTCTATTTTGTCCACACACCCTATAAGAGCGTTGAGAGCGAAATTTAACATGATCTGGGACTGTGCCGACGAAGGATGCGTCAGCAAAGGGTGTTAATCGAGATTCACCGAGAATGACAGACATGGCTGAATGCAGAGGTGATTCTGGATGCAGCATGTGTGTGGTTGGGAAAAACAAATATGTGGCTTTCCCATTGACTCTCACATTTTCCTAATAGAGCAGAGAAAACTCAAATGGGACGGTCTGGAGGAGCTGACGTGCATGGTAGAGCTTGGAGATGTTGCAGAGGAATCCCAACAGTGTGACCAGCTGGAAGCATTGGTGAGGAGCCAGAAGGTGGAGTGCAGGGACTATTGAGGGCTGATGGAGCCTCTCACAGGGGATGAGCTGAGGACACCTGTCGACTTTATAACCTCCAAGCAGGTAGAATGGGAAGCAGATATGTCTCCCAAGAGTTAGGACCCATCCTCCATTATACTTCAAATGAAGACCTTGTATGCTGTAATGATATATTGGTAGCTTAGAATGAACTGAAGTCGCTTTGCGGGTAATACTGAGGCGTCAGCGAGCCATTTGGATGATGCGGTCGGCAGAAGATGAGGTGTGACAGATAGTGATGCTGAGAAGTTTCAAGTGACTACACCTCTTCCAGGGGTTGGCCAGAGAAATAAACTATAGAACCAACAGCTTGTTTATTTTTTCCACATCTGCAAAGATGGATGCTGCATCAGCCTGCCTATCAGAAGTGTGGTGTGTTGTTTTGGATATGGAGGAGCCATCTACATTATGTTGCAGAGGACTTACTTGAGAAATGGAGAGATCATTAATGGCGATCGATAACTGCAGCGTTGGCATGTTAGTTCTTGGAACCCCTGGCTCGTGATGCAGGTGAACCCAGGCTCAAATCCCAGATACCATATGTGTTTGTCAATTGTCCTTGTAATTCACTTAAAAGTACTGCACACCGATATATATATATATATATATATATATATATATATATATATATATATATATACACACACACACACACACATATACCATCTATGTACAAGCTCTTTCATGAGCTTTAGCTCGATGTATAAAACAAACGACCAAGAGATTGGTCCTGAACGCTACCTTGCATGACCCCTGCAGCCTCAAGAAGAAGATCTCGAGACAGAATTCCTCAAGTGCAACCAGTTGTTTTTGCCTGCAGAGAAATCTGATAACCATTCAAGGAGCAGCCATTGAATACCATTACCAGGCAGCTTGAAAATAAGGCTAAGTGCCAAGCAGTGCTAAAAGCTCAAGCGACAAACAAAAGATGGCCTTGTGTAGCATTTTAGCCATCTCAAGACAGTAGACTTTAGTTTATACAAGGATTATTCAGTGAAATAAAACTCTCTGTGCACAAGAGGAAGCCTCGACTCTCAACAATGTTGCGAGCGAAGACTTAATTCTACATAGAATATTGAGTGTATATATACAGTTTTACCCAGGTATGTCTAGACAACAGATAGAAACTTTGTGACCTATTAAAAAATTGCAACATAGAAGATATTTGCGTCTGTTTGGAGCTTTTATAGTCCCTATCGGGGGATAAAACCCCACCTAAAACTCAGATAAGTCCGAATCGTCATGCGGATGGATATCACTGCTAACCTTCTGTCTGACTAAATGTCTAAAGAAAAAATAGGTAACAAGCGAATTGAGTCACGACCTGACATCGAAACAGTCCTGACTAATCATAGTGTAGTCCTGCTCTTATTTTTAACAATTCCCGATTATTGACTCACAAGACTACAAATGAGTCAATTTATAAATAACTTAATATTAATGCGAAAATTATGCTATAATATGAAGATTAAGTTAATTTTACAAATTGACATTTCTCAAAAACCTAATATTGTAATTCAGGTTCTACATTTAAATACATTAGACGTATAAATGCCCCTGTCACCAGAACACGCAAGACACACCTATATCAACTAAAAGATCCTGATGGCAATGATATATAACCCCAGAGTTATTTATTATTTTAAATTGGAATATTCAGTTTGCCACAGTTTCCTTGTTCAAGCAGAACAACCTAATGGTTTGCTCGTTAAGGAATCTACTGCAAAAATACTGAAAATTGTTGTCGTTGGCTGGTGGCAGGTATCAGCTTCCATCCGCGTTCACCAGACTTGGCTGTACCTGTGCTTCGGTGAAACAGCCCTAGCAAGATGTATGCAAACCCTCAGGCCCCCAACCTCACCCGATACCCATCAGCACGAGCACCAGCAAGTGCGGTGCCTCTAGACGATCTGGAAGAAAGAACCCTGTGCACACACGAACATATACATCCAATAGTCAATCGCCTTTTTCAATTATACTATTCAGTTTTTATTTGAGCAAGCCGCCTCACAATTTTTCTCCCTTCAGTTTAAAGATATCTATCCTATCCCACATTTCTCGTCATAATCATCCATCTGTTTTTATTATTTAGCAACAATATGTTGAATTTCAAAAGAGTTTTTGTCAGTCCCAAATGCACAAGTGTCTGCCACTTTCGTATTTTCCATAAAAAACCACCGACATGTTTTTGACTCGATTTTATACTCGGTTCTTCATTTCTGTTTTCTGGATCTCTGGATCTTCAAGTTTGCTCAGAGTTCAGTCCAGGAAACTTCATGTGCCACCATCTTCGTCACGTCAAATTTTCTCCTCTCACCACACACACACACACACCGATCATTACTCTTATGCACCCTATGATGACAACATTATCATGACAAAATGAATATCATAAACCGATGACCATATGGGCAAAGTATCCCAGATCTCATCCACCAAAACATCCCTTTCCAACTCTCATGACCGCCAAGTCTCATTCTCTCTTACATTACTTGCTAAATACCACTCATAATATGATGTCTACTTGATCAGCTAACCTATCCTTATCGTTGTTACAACTCGCCAGACGATGGTCTACCGCTTATGAGGCCCTGGTTCCCACAATCACGGCCTCTGTATCCTATAACAGATCTATCGGAAATCTAATTGTCCCAGTTAATTTTCCCTCTCATAATTGGATTGTGTCTTCCCCATAGTATTTGCATTTTGAGTTACCAAGTAAGGTCCATTTCCTTTTTTCTTTTCTCGAAACCAAACTAAACACTATATTTCTCTTTAAATATGATCTTGCAATTCAAAATCTCTCTACTGCACCCAGGACGATACCTCACCCATTTATGCTAGATCTGAAGGATGTCCCAGCCACCTACTTTCATAGCCACGCCAAAGATGCGCATCCTGCTCCGCACTCGGCTTCGTGTCGATGTCATTTTAATTCTCTCACGCTTGTAACCACAATATAAGCCGCTATATGTCAGCACACATTACCCACATGTACTGAAACGTTGTAAGGAATATTTCAGAACATTGACCCAATAATAAACACCTACATTACACTTTGTTCCTACGCGATGAATTAAGTAATTCTGATGTTGATTCGTGTGGGTTCGCATCCTTTGTTCTCATCGACACACTCTCTCAGCTCCATCTAGGCTGGCTTATTATCTTATATTTATTTCCGAGTTGTGGTTTCTGTCGCGCTATCTCGACTTGTTCTGCGCTCGAGTAACTGTATTCGGCTTCCATTATCTCAAAGACCATATAATGTGCATGGTACAAAAAAAGAAAGAAATGTTCTGAAAGTGAATCGTATTCCACTTACTGCATTAAAGTAAAATACACTGATACTCTGCATCCTTTCTCAAACACCACCCCCCCACATGTCGCGCAGAGCGCGGGTATGCTAGGTCAATTATTTTTACATCTTCCATCTCCACCATATGGATTCCCGTCGACCTTAAAGTCGTATTCGCTTTCGGACCTCCTCTCCGTTCCACTACGGTGTGCTTTATCTCTGATTTTCCTCCCCATACTTCCTGCGGAGGAGAGCTATCAGGTCTATCTCGGTAACTAATGTCTCGTGTGACTTATTTAAAGCTCTGCATTCTTAGCCCATATTGCTCGCGCTCTTTGCTTTTCCTCCCCTAATTAAGCTCTCTCCCAGTCCACCTGCAAGAATTTGTCCCAATCGAACTGTTTTCGATGTTGGTTTTTACTTTTTAAATCCCTATTTTCCTGTTTCTAGGTTTCCATTCTGTGTTTTACTGGTGCCCTTGTGGATGGTTCGGTTTTTCTTCTTTTCTGTTTTGGCTTATGTAATAGATTTCTATTTACTATTCTCGAACCTATAAAAACTGGTATCTTTTTAATCGCAACTCTACGCCTTTTGATTTCTTTTCCCTACTTGACAAAGGAATGGACTCCTTCTATCATCTATCCTTCCTACTAACGTACAAACTGACTTTTGTGACCATCTGTCCATATTCCCGCCCTCTTGAATGCAATTATTGGTTTCCAGTTCTCGTATACAAATACCCTTATTATGATTACCTTTATACTTTTATTATATTTATCCTCATAATCCTACTTATTTATATAATACTATTATATTCTCTTATATATATTTTTATATTATACTATATAACGTCTGGACTTAACCTCTTGCTGAGTGTCCTGCTTTTTTGTTTTCTCCTTATTATTATCTTGGCTTTATGGCTTTTGTTCCAGTTTGAGAATGACGTCCACCCAATTGCTACTACTTATCTTCATACCACTAATTTTTTAATAGTATTAACTCAATCCCACATTATTAATTTTCTTTCTTCTCAAGCTCGATCTCTTTCTCTATCAAAATTTTTCCTTTCTCTGTTTTTGTCTTCTCTTGTTGAGACAATGTGTTGCTATCTGTTGCTCTATTATGGCATAATGTCCCCTTCCCCTCTCCCTTCACCTTCCTCCTCGCATCTCCACCCGTTCTTGGCTTCCCTGCAAGTTTTCTTCTAGTTAGCATATATATCTTCACATCCTTGCGTCCCTCCTCTCCCTGCTAACACACGCTCTATCTGCC
>CM068962.1:95632934-95650351 GCA_035128595.1 Eptatretus atami | reverse complement strand
TTCCACGGTCGGTTCAGCGACCCGCCGGCTCGCGGAATTATTGGAGCGACGGCCTACAATTCTGGGGTGGTCTGGTGGGAGACGTAACTTTCCCCACCTAGCGGTCGTTCTCGCCACCAACCCCTACATTGGACCCTGACTCACAGCCGCAGAGACAATGAATATCACTCGCCAAAGGAAAGTTGAATCCCTCTCCACACCGCAAACATGCTCTCCAAACCCGGCCACAGAACAGACAGCAGCATCCAAGATGTCATGAAAGCCTGGATTCTTAGTTTTGATCCAGGGCAAACCCGTGTCATCCCAGCGGCTCCGAAACTCCTCACCTTCCAGCATCTCGGAGCCCAAAAGGATATCTAAGTGATCCGCGACAAGATGAGCTGCATTCGATCTTACGAATCTAAGGTCAGAGATCCTTAACTTCCCAAACGACTGCAACCGCAGCTTTGATTCTCTCCAAATCCTCCTAGATTCCAATCCTACAAAGTGCGGAAAATTGGGGCCAGAACACACCCTGACGAACTCCGGATGAACACTCGGAAATAAGTCAAGAGATGGTCCACCAATCTCACAGCCACTACCAACCACATACAGAGCTAGATTCAACACTCAGACTCTTTAATACGAGTTTCTGGTGGCATTCCCGAAACCCACCTAGAAGATTTCCTCCGAAGGCATCCCATTCACTAGAATCAATACTTTACAGACATCAACATAGGGCTGCAAGGCCCCTGCCAAAACTGCTCGTCGGCGTTTGGTGAGGACCCGGAAGAGCAAGGATACGGTCAATCGGTTAAACGTTCTTGGTGAAAGCCTGCACTGCTCTGGACTGCTGATGCTCAAAGCAGGATGGGTGGCGAACCGCTTTCAATTTAATTATCTGCATGAAGTTAAACGACCCTTAGCCAACCAGCACTGAGGAGCGTGTCACCCTCCGTAGTTAGTTGCTCTGCCCGTATTGCTTGGCGATTCCCACATTCCCTCTCCAGAGAGGGAAAGAGTGGCCTTTCCATGGGAGAGTGGCCAGACGAAAAGCAAAGAAAATAAATGGTCTGCTCAAGCCGAATAAAATCAGATATGGTGTCATAGCGGACACAATGTCCAAAAGACCCTAAAGTTTGCCAGAAATTGGAACGGAAGGATATTTCGTTGAGGAATCGTGCCGAGTTTGTGACTTGCGCCCGACAAAATGTGTCGTTTTTTAGCCCGCTCGGAACACGTTTTACAGAGCCGACGGTTATGAAACAACAGAAGATTGTCGCGTTTGTCGGTTATTGCGCTCACAATGAGAGAGGGTATAGCCTCATCGCCGCATGTTACGGAGAGTAACAGCTGTCACTTGAAAACTGAATACCATTTCTCCAAGCTGCCAGCCACATGTGCTGGATGATCAAACATCCTGTTGCATATGCTGGGTAGCCCGTACCATAGTATGCTATGCCTTGTGGGGGGAAGAACTAACTATCTACCTTATTCAAAATTTATCTATTATCAATACAAATTCCTGCAAGTCAAATAACCTCATCTATTATAGTGTCTGAGAGTGTTACGTATCATACTACTCCTCCAGGAGAATTGACGGATGTCCAACACTTCCAGCATCCAAGCCTCCTCCCTCCACAAGTTCCCACAATCAAACATCACCGCACATAAATCCATACAATCACACCCCGCCACACAATCCCCAATCAACCATCACGCCCCGACAATATCAACACCATCTCCACCCCTTCGCCTTGTTCCTATCATCTCCCTCGCCCCCACCGAGACGGACCATACCCCAGACAAAGAGGGAGCCAAAGATCCATGCTCCACGACCCACGGCACTGACCGGCGACAGCGCAGTAAGCCCCATCCCACTCCCAAGCAGCAAAGAGGCACCAGCAAGTAGGCACCGAAACCCAGCACAACGAAGCCCTGAAAAACAGACGACACCACACCCACCACCAATCCCAACGCCCCCCTCGAACCCCTCGTCCCACCACTAACCTCCGTTCAACCGATCCCCCACAATCACACCCACCCTCCCCTCAGCACCACTTTGCCCCTCAACGGATGGGCAGGGATAATTTACATGCCACAGCATTTCAAACACCTGCAACGGTGACACAGACATACAATGACACAGACAAGGAACCAAATTGACCATGACATGACACCTCAAGATGCACCACAGACAGAAATGGCTATCACACCTGGAAGAAAGTCCAATAACACGGAGACGATCGTAGCTAAAATGACAAGAACCTCGTCAGCCCGGCAACAGGAATGCGAGACCAACGACCATTCGAGATCCGAACACATTAATTGCTCCGACGAACAGCGAGAACCCCCACCAATAGTCGGAGCGATGTCGCCTGTCGTTAGTTGATCCGTGCTGGCGCGAAATTCCCGTGCCTAATGAACGATTTTAATTTCAGCACAAGTCCAACGCAACCTTCATCACATGCTCACATTCACGAACGGCAAAAAACAAAACGCACATACCAAAATTTGCATGAACATGCGCGGCAGGTTCGCTCAATGCTACGATATGGAACTGCTCGCATGAAGCGCACTGATGAAATGAATGCAGCTGCATAAGATCCTCCCACAGAACAAGCCCAGCAAACCGCGGTTACCATCATTCATTTATTGGTCTCCAATCGGATTTCCTCAAAATGCCAACACCTGCTGCAGTTATGACATATCATCCATTCACCTGAGACCTTTCAGAAGTTGTTAATGACAGTGAGACAATCAGTCGAATTCATGAGCTCGAAAAGGACCACCGCGAGTTTCATCAGACTGTAAGCCGACGCCCCACGTGTTAACACGGATCAAATGGTGTCCAAGGAACAGTGTAGACTCTCATGGAGGAAATGTAATGACAAAAGATAACCACTCTCGGGCTCTATTTCTCACCAGAACACTCCAGAGCGACATATCTCTGCACGAGGTTGCAACAAAGAGACTTCAACCAATTGGTCCCCCCCCAGCCCTCCCTTCACATTGCACTAGAGTGTATAGACTGATTATTGCAAAATCGATCATTTTCAGCACGGACAAAAAAACAATTTGCTTGGGTTCACGTCCATCGGTAACAGTTTCCAATATCGTGCAAGCTTTCTTTATGTCTGTCATTCTCTGATGCTAAAAGCAAGCACCTCTCAGCTGTCGAGTCAAACCACGCAGACCCAACAGATCAACAGAGGTGATTTTGTTGGAAATGATCAGCAGTACTTGCAGGTTTTCACGCCAAACTCAGAAGCCAATGACCAATTACAATACTTTTCCTTTAATAATTCCAAGTCAATTCTATAGCAGAAGTAGATCGTCCCTGAAAAAATTCATAGCTCATGGGCAGTCATCATGTATCAATCCAGTTGTCTCTCAACCCTTGGATTAATCCTTAATGGAAGATGACGATGTGTGTTTCCTACATATGTGTCCTTCCTACAGATGTACTATCATCTAAATTATTATCTCTTATATTTTTACACCCACCTGAATGAGTTAAACTCACATGCTAACACAAGCGTGGTTACATAAAACAAACCCATTTTAATTTTGTCAGTCGAACACCTAATACACAATCACGTCACACGACAGCATTAATACTAATAATTTCCCTAAACTCCTCTATGTCATATATATACACTATCATAATCATATATAGAGCATAACCTAATAATATACATTATATATAAGACGTCTCTCTGTATACAGCCATACCTGTATATGACAACATATACACAGTCCCAGGTGCAGGTTACCCCGGACAGACATACAGTCGAGAAACCTAACGTCCCTCTATGATCCCCAACGTGCACCGCCCCGGATATACTTGCAGGTTATATCCCTTACAACCAAGCCACGTAGAGGTCATGTACCATTTCTCTCTACTACCCCGATAGCTCACGATAATCACACTGTGAAAGCGGGAATCTAAAACAAACAATCCTGAAATCTACACTTGTATGATTTCTTTGAATATAATTAATTGCCATTTGGGTAGCATGCCATGAAGATAACTCTTTTGATCCCTAAACCTAAACCATAAGGCAATCATGGACTACCCTCCCCAGACGGAACCTTTTAATCTTGAGTTACTCTTCCAGAAAGCGCCTTTACCCAATATACTCACCACATCTCGATTACCTAGCCTGTAACTATAACGCCACCTGTATTAGAACTCGCTTGCACCATACGCATAAGACAAGGACAACCGCATGGTCCACACTCAAATCAATCGACTCCAACCTCTACACAAATGGAGCAAGACCAGAGAGTACTGCATACTGAGGGAGACTATCACAAAAGACAAAATTGATAGACATTAGCACAAAAGACTTGGAATAAGCGTACAGGACAAATAGGCAAACAGAACGTATAGAGATGAGAAAAAGAAAAGCAAAACAAACTGATGGATGGCATCATTATAGAAATGGAAGAAGAGAATTCAAGATAACCAGTCAAAAAATCTCACCTCGGTCTGAAGAAGAGCATCCATGACAAGAATCATACGCTTCATGAAGCACTGTAATGTCAAATGAGAAGATGAGAATACAAGACCCAGAACTAATCGATGCAACATGCTGGATCAATTGACCTGAGAAGAAGACTAAGGACACATGAGTATCAAAAGGAAACACTAAAGTACCCATAACGCACTCATGATCTAACATAGTCCAAAAATATAGACCAGCGCAGGAGCAAGGTCGCTTAGCTCAAAGCCAGCACGCAGTGCGTGGCCGCGACTGAGTATTAGCCAAAAAAAATAACAAAGTCATAGGAATGAGTTACCAGAGGAGGAAATGAGAGAAGGAGAGTACTGTGTGGCTGATAGACCAAATTAGAGATATTTGGTTTTAACATCAACATCGCCAAAGTGTTTGGAGGAAGAAGAAGGAAGTAGAACACCCCAAGAGGGAACAACCATCCCAACACGTGAAAGCAGGAAGGTAACACACTCTATTTCATATAAGGGCGATACTATTACTGCAGAGGGGACAGAAACACTGCACCTTATTGAAAAGAAAAAAAAATAAGAAAACAAAAAAAAAGGTATCTGAGATCTATGGCCAACAACTCACTATATCACCATATACAACAAGGCAAATGATGATAGGAGAGATGTGACTAGGAATCTTACCAGCATAGACAACAACACACAAAGGAACACACAGCAGGGGCAACATAGAGAGTGTCCAAGTAAAGAGAATCCAAAGGTCACTGGGTAGAGCCTAGCCAGTCATCCAGAACCTGAACACAATTAAGAATCTATAGAGAGGACTGAAAAAAGTTCCTGTGTTGCCAGAGACAGCACCCAAACACTGAAGGTCGATTCTGGAAGAAGAAATCTGAGTGGAGGAGTGAGGCCAGAGAATCCTCATGCCTGCAGTCTGTGAAACTGGTATAGAAATCACAAGGAAAAGTATGATTCTCAAAGTAATATTGCAAACAAAAGGTTCGCTACACAATATTAATTTTCTGGTTTACGTGATCGTATCATAATACCCCCCATCTACTTATGTTCAATGTGAAATAAAATCGCCAAAATTAATATATTTTATAAAAATACAATAACCATCGTGGATTTTTCAGGATTTTTGTTTAAGAATTCCCGTGTTTCACGTTGAAGAATATACCTATGATAACAAATATCCAGCACCTCTACGTGCTTTGTAAGGTGGGAAAAAACCGCCAAAAGTCGTGCCAGATGTATGCAAATACATTGTATCATCCCCACCGTATCTATGGATAATATATAGTATCAATGTTAACATCAATAATAGATAAGACCCTCATACCCCAAGATATTAAACCTGACATACTTATAAATCATATATACCTCCAATATATATATATATCAATAAATATATATTATATGATAGCCTTCTAGAGTACTAATTTAACTTCCTCACTCTTTCGACTAGACTCCAACAAGTTAGGAGCGATGCCACAGCCGCCATCAACCAGATCTACCATTTCGCTCTAAGTCCTCCACATCCCTCCAAATTGACACCTCCAACCACCCGCACTGTCCGCACTTATCCCCCTATCCCACTGAACCTCTTTCTTTGGCCCCAGTAAGCTCTTTCTACGCACTGGACAGCTCATTTCACATCCTTCTCCCGAGTATACTCCGCTTCCCTACTGTGCACCAGTCACAAACTCTCTCATCTACGCACCTCTCTCACTTTGTCCTCCAACACTGCATCCTTACTAGCGCCGTGTCCCGTTCTAAAATATCAACGACATTTAATTCATGTCAAGTCCATCTCGATCCACGCACGGTAAACCAACGAGAATCGACAGCATATCAACTCTGCCTCAGCTCTGCTTCCTAGCTTTTGTTACGTGCCAACCGCACTCACAACCATACAGTCATAGACATACAGTTTTCCAGACTCCCGTCCTTAGATTATTACTTCACCTTCACTCTTGCGTAGCTAACACTCTATCTGGTCAACTCAGATACAAATCCTCCGATGCCAGCACTCTTCATCAACACACTCCATCCTCCTGCAACTCTCCTTTCAACCTCCTAATTCTCGCTCACACTCTCCATACTATTGGAACACGCCTCAGATCCCAAGTATTATAAACCCATCCACTAAGCCCCACCTCAACGCCTTCAACCGCCCCTACCGACCACCCTCGCCTGAAACTCCCCTGTGTAACGGCACATCTACTGCGTATCTCCATACTCGACCTGACTTCTTCCCCTTCTCTTCCCAAGGTCGCGATACCCTGCCACTCATCGAACGGACCTGACCTCAAGCTCTGGCTCCCCCACTACTCTCGCTACAGAACCAATGATTGATATCTCACTCAAACAAGCGACCCAGCGAACACCAATACCCATGGGAGACTCCAGTCTATGATCTCCGCCCAATCACCAATGTCCAACTTCCCACCAGATCACATTGCAAGAACAGGCAACGGGCCTCTTAGAGTCACGATTCCCTACCTTCATGTGAAATCCCACTTACTTACCTTAAACCGGTCCGTACCAAAATTCCTCCTCGGCCCCACGACCTCACGAGTAGTCACACGTGCTCATGACCCAATACAGTATATCAGGACCTGCAACCGATCACCATGCTCACATACTTCTTCCACCACTCCCGACTCCTACGAACTCCTACACAAATAGACCACAAACCCCTCTTAGGCACGACTAACAAGTCCATCAAAGGCTTCTCTATACAGAAGCCACAGGTCTCACTTCTTGTTGCACGCTCCTGCAGCAATGACATTCACCTTACCCATTCAACATCTCTCAAGCAGACAGCATTGCATCAGTTAGTCGCTCCTTTCCTTGCTAACCCATATTGCGGACTTCACAGACATCGATCCACTCTCCTACTTCAAAGCACCTAGCATTCCCCACTACGTCCTTTCCCACACTTTACATGACTGTGGCCTCTAACCACACTTCTATGCTCTGTAATTTCCCAAGCTCATGCGACTATCACCGCCTAGTAATCTCTCGCTCTGAAAAATCAGCGAAACACAAGTACACTATAGATCCTCTGCTCCATGATTACCTCTCCACACGGTTAATCCAAGACATTATTAACAACTCTGAGTTAACACACGGCCCATCTCGCCATCTTCACCTCGCAGACTTCCATGCCTCCATAGGAAATACTCTGGCCCCAACCGCCACGAACCGACCTCTCTCCAGTCTTTCATCATGCTCATAGCAGTCCTCAACTTAATCCCCCCTTAATTTGAATCACCCCCTTCCAGATTCACTAATTCCTCACCTCTTTTCCACCTCTCATCTTCCTCTTATCATGTACTCTACTTCCACTTTACCATCAGCTCCTCAAAGTACTCACACCCTCTCTTCAACCTCCTCTCCCCACCGCCGTCGTACAGCATCATTAACCCGACGCACAAATTTTCACCGCTCCTTTACATCACGACGAATCCTGCCAGCCACATCACTGTCCCCCATGCTTACGACGCACAAACACCCAGCACGCAACTCTGTCGTCTGACCAATCAGACCCCGACCCTAGCCCGGTATAAAATCCTTATTACCTCTTCTTTGTAGTCACTTCTCATACGAGATTCGTCATATAGCCTTTTCCTTGCCTATTGCCAGCCTCTCGCTTTTTGCCTTCGCCGCCATATCCTCCTGATACTCCTGGGCCCAGCCCTACTATTCTTCATCTCTCCTGATCTATCCACTTCCCTTTTCGGCCCAAACCCCTTCTTCTACTTTCTAACTTTCCAATGGCCCCCTGTACTCCTGAACTGCCAGCGATATCACAACCCCAAGTCTACTTTCTTCCGTTCCTATCTGTCCACCCGCGATCGACCACAATCCCTACCTTCCTAAGCTAATCTCACCCTCAACCGACCCTGTCTCGCTTGTACGATTGCCAGCCAATCACTACCACCCATACTATTCCCACAACCCCAACACCTGCCAACACGCAACCCGCGAACCAAACCACGCACCAGACCTCAGTCTCACCCTAACCCCCACGTCCACTAAACTTTCAACGCAACGTCTTCTCCAATCCTGTCAGACTAAGACATTCCACCACGATATACCGGTCCATACATGTTCCAGCCCTCAATCTCTTCTCAACCTCACCTCTAAATATCACTCACAAGACCACCAACGATGCTGATCGAGGCATCACCCCTCCCCTCCAGACCACCTTAACAGGTCTAACTCTCGTATTCAGTAGGTGCACTCTACACTGCCTACGATGCCTAACCACTTTGTCGCACCTTTCCACACTATCCTGTAACTGTCACCCTGTGATTCCTCCCTATCTATCAATCATGAGCAATACGATAGTTTCAACTGCCATTTCCATTCTTTTTCGCCGCCAATGTCGGGGCATCTGGTATGGCCCTCCTCCACATTTCATCTTGTTGTAGACACGATCACCGTGACACCCCGGCATACCTCCTCATCACTCTCTCATTCCTTCCCGCCAACGATGACCCTTGACATCTGCCAGGATCACACTCTTTCATCCTTGGCAATACACCCTCCATCGACACGCTTCTCTAACTCAATCCAGAAATCTACTCCCATTTCACACAACAGACACAATGATATCCATCTCACACCCACCAATCTGTAGGACGGCATCAATGCCACCTAGAATGAACATTATCACACCCGTTCAATTCTCCAACTTACAACCATCATCACCTCGAGTTCGAACATTCCCACCATACCACCAATACTCCTCTTGAACATCCTCCTTCCTCTCCGGATGACCACCCGCACCTTCTCCTCCATCCCAACAGCACTCCGCCACAACCCGTTAGAACCAGTGAAACCAACATCCAGAGTGCTCCTAGTCTTGCTCAACACGCATCCAATTCCAGGTCTCTTGTACACACAAGCTCTAATGTCCCACCTTTCAACTTCTCGTCCCATCAGATCAGACCAAGACTCTTCAGACCACACCTTCTGACCCAGGTCATCGTAATACCCCCCCAACATCAGAGCTTCACACTACCTCTGCCCACACTTCTACCCTTCCCCCTCTCCCCACTGCCTCAACCGGGACCCATCGATCCTCTGTCCCCGGCTCACTTCTCCTCTTTCGAACGCACGACTCCAGCAGAACGCTCACCAACAATTTCAAACTTAGGATTACCCGGCTACAATCAGGCACAAGACCGCACGCACAACGCGCACAAAGACCACGACGATACCCCAGACTACCAGAAACACAACAGCACCCCAACAGGTACCACCACAACCCAGCGCAACCGCACTAACAATGTGGCAGCCAGGCGTTGGACCTAACAGGCCACAGCCCCCTAAAAGCTCAGACCGAGTCCAGGTATGGAAAATTGCCGCTTTTGTATGTCCCGAACCCAACTAATGATTAGAGCAGATAGGTATTTTACGAGCCGGGACCACTGCCCCTTACCTGACCAATAACCGTATCGGTCACGTGACGAACAACACAGGGCATTATGAGTACACCTATTCTCCACGTGGCGCAACTGACACCGAGGCCCAGATCAACAGACTACCAACGGTATAGGCTGGCAATTACCCGCGGCCACCCCGAGCTCGGCTGAAGAGCAATCAAGGGGCAGGCTGAGATAACCCTAGGTAGTTTTCGGAACTTCGGCTTACATTACCTTAACGCACATATAATTCTATATATATACTGTATATACCTAAATACTCTAAATATATACACAGCAACCATACAATATACAAACCCTACATAGTAGGACAACTACGCTAATCCACACAAATACTAATATATTACAATTATATTCAAGTTCGTACGCACGGCACACTGTCCCAGCCGCCCCGGACGTGGAAACTCAACAAGAACCTTTTGGGTGCCCAAGCCACTGCTAACACGGCCCAACACAGGATATATATAATATAGTATAGATATATATAATGCGAAATACCATAATATAAATGATATATATATTGATTAATAAATTAATGACAACCGCAGAAGAATACTCAAATGGATGCATTATCAGATATCAGAGAGGCAGTGGGAATTTGGATAGATGACAGGACGAACACTCAAGACACGTTCCGATTGAATCAAATAGGAGATGGGGGACACATCGGCGGCAGTTAGGCATTCCGCATCGACCCCTCCTCACAGGAACTCGCACCAGCCCGCCCGCAGCAAGGGCTGGACAAGCAAGCCACAATCGGCACTCATCTCTTCGGAAGACGCCCGAACAAACCGAACGCCACTAAGGTCAGCCCTGGTTTGCCGCAGGTCGCCCCCGACGCAGAAAACCCGTGACGCGCCCAGGCCTTCGTAGAGGTTGAGCCTACCCACAAGGACATGAGCCCACCAGCAATCATCTGTTGCGAAGGACCAGCCAGAATACACGAAGGAACGCACGGGCATCTGGAGAAGCCACCCACCGCAACGTATTACGGAACCCCAACTGACAATGTCCTACATGGCTCAGCGCTCCGCTCGCTGTCTGTGAAGCCATCGTCACAAGATGTCCAGTTACTCATGTAAGCAGCAGTTGAACGCTCTGCGTTGGCACCCTGCCAATATATACAAATGTTCTATACTTAATTGCAGTAGCACCAAACAAAACCATTCGCGATGTTACAAGCACTTTTAAGCCTTTCGAACTGCTGAGAAGCCCTCTGACCTTTCTCTCACCTCTATACGACCTGCATGCTGAGACCAGCGCTGTAAGCACTTTTGAACCCCTATACGAAACCTCACCCAAACCCAGCTAAAAGCCACCCACGTTCTTCCCCCCTATCCTAGCAGACATGACTTTACTGCAGTCTCGCGTAGCTCTTCTTCTTTGCCCTCTTTGTCCAGACTATTTGATCTGCAGCAAGAGATCACATGCCACATACAAATCCCTGTGCGGATCTTTGGAACAGAAATCATCTACCTCGAATGTAACCAACTAACATCTCTCAAGCTCATACACCAATGTGAACTGCACTAGTCTTTGCCTTCTTTCCCAGGTATGCTCCCGTTATTGAATCCCACAGCCGTTGACCTCGACTCGCACGTTGGGACTTACTCTTCATAGTCTTCGGCTGCTACACTTCTCTGTATTGCGAAAGGTCATCTTTTTATAGACGCTGCAGCCCTGTCTGCATCTTGGTAGCACTCTCGAAGCAATGATTATCCTTCAGTGGAGCACGCTGTCTCCAGACGCCCAACCCAACTTCTACCCTGCCTCCGCATATCCTGAGTCAGTTTCCTCTGTGTTTTCCTACGCCACAGTTCTTAAGTCGCTGTCCCAACCAACGCACATCATGAATCTCAATCAAATGTTTTCAGGTTCAACTGTTTCAGATCTCTTTCCATTATCTCGTGTGCTGAGCATTTCCGTACTCGCCAATGTTGTGAAATCCGCGATGACCTGTACTGACACACACTCTGGCCGTTCAGGAGTCAATCAGAGTTAGCAATCGAACGATTTGCTCCTCTGTAGTGACAGCGATAAAGCAAGGAGCGACACACTCGCTGATAAATATACAACCACAGGCAAATCGGCGCATTCTGCTGAGGCCGACGGACAACGCCATGGTGGATGGTTCATGTACACCACGCCGACCAAGCTCAAGATCCCCGGCAACAGGGGTTAACAACATGCATCGTTGTAACGATTGCAAAAGCGATAACTTGCTACGTCCTTACTCAGCCCCAAAGCATATGCATTCATTCAGAAAGACTGCCCAACTGAGACTGACGAACGTGACCCGAACGCGTGCTAATTTGATGGCGCAAGGGATGACCAGAGCTAGACAGGACCTCGCAATCGCGATCCGCTGCAGATAGGCAGGAAAAATGATCTACCCAATTCATCACCCCCCCCCACCCACCCCTGACAAATAACCAGACAGAGTAAGGACCCGATTATTAGAATTATTTGGCAGTGCTTGACCTTCGTGCAAGTTTGTCCTGACATTGTACGTAAAATGGAAGCAATGTAGTCGTTCATGCCTTTTTTGCAGACTGCACGAACCCAGTTTGGATTATTTAAAGTTTTGTACCTCAGCAACTGTTGAGCATGTAAATAGCTATTATCAATAGTACCCCGACGTAGCTACTCTGAATGAGCTTATACAGATAGGGTGGATTATTAGCTGATTCTAGCCCTTTTCATACCCACTTAAACGGCTGAACACTGGGGGGATTGTTCGAAACGATGCGAGTTCACTTTCCCTTTTTTCACAGCACGCTTAAAATTACACCCCACCCATTTATACTATCCCAAAAGAGATTATATTTGTTTGTATACCCCTGATATCTAATCATCAGGGCAAGTACATTTATCCATCATAACCAATGCACATTTGTTTAGCTCAATCTTGCCCTATAAAACCAGATTTGTTCATTCTCTATTCCATTTAATAGCTTTAACTTCCTAATGCACAATAATACACACACGTTGCTAAAATATTTTAAAACACCCACATTGCAGATCTCTATATTTTTCAAATGACTACCCCTAACCCGCTCTTGATGCCATTAGCAATGATCTTGACTTCTTTAATCGATCTAAAGCCTACTGACCACCCCTCCTGAGCATGCAGAATGATTTTTTGCATAAGCCACCGCCCATTTTCTAAGCCACCCGCATCCCACTTTTCTAAGCCCGCCTATCTCTTTATCCATTCAAGCAGCTACCGACCCCAACCCCACTTTTCATTAACGCCACACACTTTTACGTGAGTGTTTTCCAGTCAAGCCACCCGACCACGTTTTCATAAGCCCCCGACCCACTTTACCTCGCCTGCAACGTCGCTACATTGTCATAAGCACACGCCCACTTTCCAATCAGCCGACCGGCCACTACTTTCGTCTCGCCCCGGATATACCTCCTACACTCTATGTTTCCGTGCATGCTACCATGACTCAACAAAACATCCTAGAAAATTCATCGAACAGATGTTTATGGTTCTCTGAAATTCTTGGAAGGCCAAGTGAAGCGGACGGCCACGGCTTGTCCAGGACCCCATTTCACCACAGGAGACACAGACCCACCAGCTCTATATCTCTGAGTAAAGCTCAGGCCCAGCCCACATCTTGTAAACAGTATTTTATACATCTTACTGGCCGAGAAGCCAAACACTACGTGTGTGAGTGCCTGATGAAACTCTTGCATGACTTTGGTATGGAACTCACAAAAGCTCTACAAGTTGCGAAGAATTGGATTTATCAAAACAGTCTTATCTGTGAAGAACCAAAACGGTAAAGATCTAATTCACAGACTATTTATTCACGTATCGACATTTACAGACCTCCGACTACATTTCAATTAATTTAAACTAACTTACATTCATAATTATTAATTTTCAATTCCAGAATGTATCTGAAAGCAGGCAATACCCAGCCCAGAGTATTACCACACTTTGGAGTAAGAACGGAAATTAGAATAACTTGGTTGAGACCTTAGCCTGACGGCAAACACAGCGACCCCTGACAGAGAACGAGCGGATCCTATGGTGGACCACATGACTTTGAGCGACGCAAGAGCACTCGAAGGCTTTCCTTGGGAACCTTGCACTAACTTGTATGAACTAAACTACACCATCTGATGTCAATTGGAATTCAACAAAACTTGCCTTTATGTGTTGAGGTAAAATTTTACCTCTTCCTAGTATCTTCAGTCTTGAATTTAAGCAAACCCTGCACTGGTTTAGATATTAAAATACCCAGCTTATTAAATTAACCCGCATATATTATGTTTCTAGAAATCACCAGCAGAAATGTATTGAATACGAAATGAAAATACTCTTTTGCACACAACTCTGGGGCGAGAATTGATTGGCTTGGTTTGAAACCCTACCAGGCATCTAGAACCCGCCGCACGACCGCACGCCGAACGGAGCCTGATCCTTGATGATCCCACACCAAAGAGTTACTATACTATGTGCAGGGCAGCAAATCCTGAATAACGAGTTTCAAACAATAGGGTACCTCACATCTTCGCGGACGTTATCAGAGACAATAAGGACCCACCAGAACACTGCAAACAGTGTATATACTTGATGACAAGAAATACAAGTTTTCCTTGGAGACAGCAAAATCTGAAAACGAACGCGTTCTAAAAAAATTAAGTACCCTAATGGTTGCGAAGTTATCAAGACCCTCCAGGAAGACCCAAGACCAAGTGGGTCTCCTTGATGAGCCGAATATACACAGTGTTGTCAACTATGCAGAGCTCCAGGAATTTCAGACACTTATTTGAAACATGAGTATATTCGCTTGATGATCACAGTAGCAACGCATCAAACCACTACTACTATGATCGAGTCTGATCCACTGGGAAGGCCATCAAACAGCGACCTTGGCCGACAAGATGGAGCACGCTTATCTTGATGCAGTCACCCAGTCATACCCAAACCAATAACGCCTATACTATGATTAGCGCATCTATCACGTCGAATCAGCGCCATTCAAAATTGGAACATGACAGATTTCTCGGAATGACTCCACAGTATTTACACTCTGTAGAGATCCAATTAAAAAACCGCCGCAGCCAAGCAAAAAACACGAGAAATACCCATGAGAAAGAACCAACAACAAAAACAACAGAACTTAAAAACTAACAACAAAAAAAAACGAAAGAAGGAAAAACAACCAGGCTGAAGACCGATCAAAATTGGAAAAATGGAGTATTTCATCTATGAAATGGCTCCAACATGTCCCGAGCTAACAATCGAGCAACCAACCAACACGCAACGGATACACGGAGGCACCATATGACTATGTGAGCACTCTCGTAGCACGTTGAAGACCAACTCCAACAGTTGGAAAAAAATGAAGAATATCCATTTGCAGATTCACAGTGCACCCATACACAATAGACTAAGTCTTATCAAGATGAACCCCAAATCAAAATTGGACCAAAAATGGTAAAGATTTCCTTGATGATCCACAGTCACACACTATCTCGTAGAAAGTCTACCCCATCAAGCAACCTGAAAACCCCCATTCTCAAAATTAAGAAAAGACGAGATCATCCTTAATTAGCATCAACAGTCGCTCAATAACCTCATGGTCGAGATCGTATTCAACAAGCACCAATTGAAACCCATCAAATTGGCAACAATCGAGAGATTTCCATAAGATGCATCCACAGTTAATACTATGTAGACTCCTAATCACATGGATGACCCTGACAATAATTATCTTAGGAATGTGATGTCTACCGCTCGTCATCTGGATAGTATGGTTATATTTTTTGGAGACTTGAATAGCTTGGGCCTATCATGGCCTTTAGAACTCAGCTGCATCATATCGATCGCTCGAACCGATCTTGGAAAATCAACGGAACAAATCGTGGTTGCATACCTTGAGACGACTCTTGAAAAGTGCAGACGGTTCTGCACGGTTGCAATACACTCCAATGTCATACGTATACTGATCAGAACTAACAGGAATCGATGGTTAACCTGGAACTTGCGAAAGTTGGGTTTCATTTCGGGACTTGAAATTCGCTCCACAACTCTTTGAGCGATATTCAACACTATTCTAGAAAAGTTCCTGCCCACCTTCTCACTCATCAACCTGCAAAGCCTGAAAAAGATCACGAGATTGGCACCGATAAAGAGAAAAGAAACAAAACAATAAAAATATTATTGTTAGTTAGTAGGACCAACCCCCACAAACCACGAACAAGCAGAGGCACCCCACCAAAAGAAAGAAGTGCCCAGCATATCTCTAACTCCCGACTTTCTACATCATCAACCATGAAGCCTCCCTGAGGAAAGACAGAATTGGAAGAAGAGGAAAAAAAAGTAAAAAATATATATATAGGAAAATCTCATTTTGAAAAAGACTTGATAGCTTGGCGAGTTTGAGTTGGTGTTGAGATTTTAACATGTCGAGGTTAGCGCGACACGACACACACGCACCGCCAACAGTCACACACACCATCACAATAGCATATCACACACACGCCCACACACACGCCTACACACACACGCACACCACAACAACCCCACACACACCACTACGCATACCCAAAGCATCCCATACTCAGCCACCACCCACGCACCACGCCCACACACCACATCACACAAGCACAAATGTAGCACTGTGACGATTCAGTTGCAGATTTGTGTTGGGGTTCAGAGAATCTAAGAAGCGTCCCCCCAACTTGACACACCATTAGCAATCATATGTTTATACACCTGCTTAGGCCAGTCTAATATCAGTGATCCACATTAAGCAACTGCCTTACGCTCGAGGCGGCGGAAGTGAAGCGGAGCCACCAGTTGCATTATCCCCCCATGGGATATTATCTGCCTTCTAGACTTTGTCTTTGTAATATTCTTAGTGAATAACAAACTATGAACACACTCCTCTATCTCCTTCCAAACAATGCACACTAATATCTTATTTCCGAAGCGCGCACGAAACCGATATCTATTACACACAATCTTTTAAAAAGTTCGTTATTCCATCGATTTAGCGACAAACCTTTTTCAAAAATGCAGATATTCATCCAACTGACTACTATTCGCTGTACGATACACAAACTATTTCACTTTGTTTTATGACATTAATCTCTGCTCTTTTCGTTTTTTCCCTATGTTGTAAATGGTGTCTGATGCGTTTCATATTTGTTGACGTCCATCGAATCTTGTCTATTATACATCTATTCCGCACAACTTATACCTGAAATAGACCCAAATAACCCAATTGTCTGTAACAGGGTGTTGTAAAACCCACCACGCGATTTTTTATTTTAGTCTCTCTTTTTAAGGTGGTGAACGATAAAACGTTCGACAACAACGGCTTCCCTTATTAAACGGTCTGTTTAAGTAATATTTTTTTTTTTTTTTTTTTTTTTTTTTTTTTTTTTTTTTTCTGTTATTCTTAGAAAATCATAATGTACCTTCGTTATACACAACTACCATCACCCTCATCAGTCACATTTTTTAAGTAATCTCTCCCCCC
>CM068962.1:95609099-95620792 GCA_035128595.1 Eptatretus atami | reverse complement strand
TTAGTTTCACTTCCTCTTTTTGGCCACTCCCCCTCTCAGCGTGCTGGGCGGAGTCTCGCCCGGAGAGAGGAAGGAAGAAGAAGGATCTCGATCCACCACCACTGCACAAACAAATAACAGCCTGTGACACCTCCCGACACACATGTAACGTCGAATTGCCGAACAACCTGGCTAAACATGCATTTAATGGGGGATCTGGGCTAATCCTATATTTGGTAGCATTCGAAGGGCCATTTCCGTAACAATATATATATATATATATATATATGCATTCTATATGTATATCTTCTTCTTCTTCTTCTTCTTCTATCGGCTGCTCCCGTTAGGGGTCGCCACAGCGGATCATCCGTTAATGATCCGCATACTGATTTGGCATAGGTTTTACGCCGGATGCCCTTCCTGACGCCACCCTGGGTCGCCTCTTACGACACAGGGATACGTTAATATGTATATATGTATATATGTGTACATGTATATAATATATATATATCTTGTTACGGCTGTGGAAATTCGCAGAGCACCATATAGGTCCTTAGATCAGTTATGCCATAAGTCTGTGTTCAGATAGATTTCCCCACTGTTGTCTAATGGGAATTATTCGTGTCACCCGGGCTGTGATCTTTGAGCTCGCCGTTTTTCTTTTACTATTGTTATTTTGGACCAACCACAATGCCAACCCCCAACCACCTTCTCCACCACGCCAACCACCGACCACCTTCTCCACCACGCCAACCACCAACCACCTTCTCCACCACGCCAACCACCAACCACCTTCTCCACCACGCCAACACCAACCACCTCCTCCACAACGCCAACCACCCTCTCACCACCGCCTCACAACAACGACGTCTCCTCACCCTCTCCTAAACCACATCTCCCCAGATAAATCACACGAACAACGTCGCCTCACCTGCATTTCCGAAACGACCCATCTTGGCGCCAGCCACGGTGAGTCCGCATCGCTGCAGGCAGACGCGGGGTTTCCTCGCCGCGCAAGTCGGTGATTTCGCGCACGTCTGCTCACCGCGCAGGGTCGCTGTCTTCGCGCACGTCCGCTCTGTGCAAGCTTCGCCTCGGAATTCGGATCAAGAGAGCGAGAGGGGCGGAGCCAGTGGGGTCAGAGTGAGAGTGCGGAGATCAGATCTCGTCTCTCGGGCCCTATAAAAGGGTGAGCGGAACGCCAAGCGCACTCAGTCTGTGGAGGTCTGTCGGGGTTCGGAGCGCCTGGAGCCTGAAGCCTGCAGTCGGTGGAGAAGCTGAGGGAGCGAGGAAATGCGAGCTGGGAGCACGCCAAGCCTGCTGTGCCGCGCGGAGCTGCGTGTTCGTGTGCAGGACGTGGAGAGCCGGAGAGAGCTCCCAACCAGCACCGAACGGTCTGAGGTGATCGGGCTTCGGAACAGTCCGAGCATCGCTGAGGGACGGACGGGTTCTTAAAGAGAGCATAACTCAGAAAGAGCAAAGACCCATTCGTCCTCTCAGGCATTGCCGACTGGGGCCGAATCACCAGGCCCGGCCGAGCCGCGGTTACGCTACCTGCCGTGGACAGAACGTCGCGGTCGCCCCAGCGAGGTGAAGGTAACCTGCGCGGCCTCTTGGAGCTCCTTCGGTCTCAAAGCTCCATGTCATAAAGACCCCGGAGGTCCAGTCTACCCCCTTGTCTTGAGGGGTTTTTCCTTGCTTTTCTTTGTATGAAAGTTGTGGCGCCAAGTCCGATAAGTAGAACTGATAAGTGTGTAAAGAATAAATAAACGGTCGTAGTTCCTTTGCATTGTTTTCGTTAGCTGTATAAATGCATGCGTGCTTCCCCCATTCATTGCATGACTGCATCACTGTATACGTGTGGAAATAAATGTGCTCTTTTAAATGTGAACCTGCTGTTGCGTCCTATTCCCTTAATTGAGCTGCCATCTTGCACTCGGGATATAGTTGGTTTAAATAGCTGTAAAGTGATCGGGTCCAACGGGACTGCGCGATAATACACCGCTCGGTATCCAAAAGGAAGCGAGCTGCTTAAGCGGCTCGTTTCCAAGCGGTCCCGTTGAGGTACAATCTTTCGGTAATCTACCGCGCGATTAATTAGGTATATCGACAATTCGGCGATTGACCCTGTAGCGCGGGTAGAGTGCGGACAAGTTGTGGTGTGGTTAAGACACACCCGTGGCTGGTTTTCGGCGTTGATCCGGAAAGCCGCGACTGGATTGCTCGTCCGGTGGGCGTACGGCGCGATTCAGCTAAAGCGGCTGTCCGCACGCCGGCGGGCGGAGAATCTACAACAATATGTATATATAAATATACGTATTGTATATTATTTTGTATATACAGTCATGCGCCACTTAACGACGGGGTTACGTTCTGAGAAACCGTCGTTAAGCGACGTCGTCGTGTGCGAACATCATTTTTTTTTCTTTTCGTTTTCGAACATCATACTTACACAAACCTAGACACCTTGGCTATATATGGTGTAGCCTATTGCTCCTCGGATACAAACCTGTACAGCATGTTACTGTACTGAATACTGTCGCAATTGTAACACATCCAAGAGACAGAAGACACGTTAGTTTACCTTTGTGCTGTTCATGACGGCCATCAGTGTTGTTAGCAGCAGCTTACAACCTCCTCTCGCATCGATTATAGAAAGGTGAATAAATAGCGTTTTGATTTTATAAATCCGTAATCATTTCATCGATGTTATAATTTACAAATGAATAAACGAGCACCTGTCAATTGTGATATATTTTCGGGAACAGTGCGATTGTTTTAACAGCATAAAAAGCTTCACTAAAAATAAATTTGTGTTTTAATTGACGAACAACAACGATTTATTCGTGGAATTCTTCAATTCAAAGGTAATTTACTTGCTAGAAGGTAAACGTGGAAACATTGGTTCAGTTTGAAAGCCGATTTCATTGAATCCCGATTTAGCACGACCCTGTTTTTTTTAGCGATGACATTTTATGGACCTCAACGATCGCATTATAACAAGGCCACACTGTCGTTGTTTATTATCATTATGAGGTATTATGTTCTGTAGAGTGTACATAATTGTATGTGCTATTTTTATACGAGGCTACATCACTCGGCGATAGGAATTTTTCAGCTACATATTTTTTTTTATTTTTTTTTTTTTTTTTTTTCAGAGCTGGCAGACCCGTCGTATATGCGATCCGTCGTTGCCCGGAACGTCGTTAAGCAGCGCATGACTATGTATATATATTTTGTATATATATAATTATATTGGTATGAAATTGGGGTAGCTGAGATCATACATTTTTAAGAGGTGCTTCCAACCAAAGTAAACTAGATATACTTTGCCAATTTGAGCAATAAGCAAGAGCAGATCTGGTCTTGGGGACATTTCACCTGCTTCACAGGAGGCTTCCTCACGCCATTCCACTCAAAACAATGATCTGTTTTTCTCCCCCCCCCCCCCCCCCCCCCCCCCCACTGCATCTTCCCCTTCCCCGTATCCTTTATTTGTCCGTCTCCATCTGTTTTCTCTTTTTCGGTCCTGTTAGCATTTCTCCCTTTTCTTTCTACTATGCCTTTTGTTCTGTTGCGTCCTGATCCATTCTGTGTTTTAGCTCTTCCACGAGCCTTGACTATATAAAAAAACGCTTCCAAAACTGTTTTGCCAAAACGCTTCCAGTAGGTTGTGCTCAGTTTTGGTAAACCAGAAATGCTATTTGATATGATTATGCCATCATTGCATGTGGACATGCTTCACTTCCATGTGAATTGTTGGTATGACTGCAATGGTAACTATCATTCCATAGCCCCATCTTATCTGAATCTTATCAAGATCACGCCTCTTGCAAATACGCTGCATTTCATTTTGGGGTCCGTTCGTACTTTACCACCACTGTTGAGGTTTTTTTGGAAACTACAAAGCAGTGATGAAGCAAAGACCTATAAAAAGGTGAAATAATGACTCACTGAATCGTGACAATATCTCAAACCACAAGATAGTTGTTGCTTTATTGTTGTTGGCTTACCTGTAACGTAGTTCTGGGGAGCTTGTGGGATGGCATGTCGTCCGTCCGTCCACAATACTTTGAACTTCTTTGAAACTACACATACAATTTTGATGAAACTTTACCACAACGTTCATCACCGTGCATGTGCAAAGTTTATTCATGGCATAAAAAAAAAAATCTGGCCCGAAGGGGTCGACGAGGGTTGACCCACCCCCCCCCCCCCCCCCCCCCCCCACTCTCAAATATTTATTTGCTTTCTTCTCTGAAACCACACACAATTTCAATGAGACTTGAGCAAAACTTTTATCACCTATGGTGTACCAAAGTTTGTTAATGGCATGAAAAACAAATTTCATAGCTATTTACTTTCTTCTCCTTTATATATTTTGTGGGTCATGCATGCCTACCAGTGGTTCCCTAGCTATCCTATCCAGCCACTACCAGGTGAGCGCCAAGGGGTATTTCCCCTATGTTTAAAATTTTTAAAGTGAGTTAGACACTGAAATTTCATTCCTCGTGTTATGTGAACAGGCTTATTGGACCCAGACAACTTGCATGAGGTGTCTGTGGATCCAGTTTCTCCACAGGATGCTATGACAGAGGCTGAGCAGGAAGAACTCAGGGAAGAATTGAATAAGGTGAGAATTCTTGGTTTTCTCAGTTTTACCATCAACTATCAAGATCGGTGATTAGAATCTTTCCTTTAACATTGGTCTTGCAGCTTGTACCCAGGTGCAGTCTTCTTTCAGTTTCATGTTCTTTGACCATTTGTTTTAATCTGGTTTCGTGCAGTCAGCCGTTTCATCCAAAGCTTCCAGATTATATTGATGTTAGGTTGTAACTCGCAGTACAGAAAGGATTGTTCTGTCCTTGGTCCTCTTCTCTGTCTTCTCTGTCTTCCTGGTTCCAGCTTGAAGAGGAGGTGGCCACTCTGCGGCAGGTTCTGGGAGCCAAGGAGCTGCACATAGCTGAGATAAAGCGCAAGCTGGGAGTGGGCCCTATCGGAGAACTCCGGCAAAACCTGACCAAGGGTTGGCAGGATATGCAGTCTACCAATGCGTATGTATTGAACTTGAACTTGGACTTGGAATTGGAGTGAGGGATATAAAGTGTGGTTTTGAGGTTTGACAAAAGGAGGTTGTTACAAAAAGAAGGCTGCTACAATAGCATTTATTATTATTATTATTTTTATTTTTTTTAACTGTACAATTTGGGTTAACTATACAGGGTGGCCTGGAAGTCGCTTTACCCCTGCTAAGTTTCTCACATCAACCTTCCTTTCCTGCTGTGGTATGCGGCAACACTGACTCGTGAGGATGATGGCGTGCATACAGATAGCATGACTGATAATAATTGTAAGTGTAGCACTGCACAATAAAACCTATGTGTTGATGGTGTTTAATAACGAATGCTTTACTTTGGGAGGGTAAACTGACATTCAGGCCACACTGTAGCATGTTTGTGAATGATAACCTTCCATAATTTTTATGCGACAAGTATGGGTGATGGTATGGTGGAGTGTTTTATTAGATGACAGAGCCATACAACAACAATCACGTGATGGTTGGGCTTGAAGCACCACTTGCTAAAGCCGTGATATCATCCTGAATGGTGAACTATTTATGAAAAGTCTGCTATCAATACGGCACTTTCAAAATGATTTAATCTACCCCAAAATGCTCAGTGCGCATGTGCACAAACCCCAAGAAACTGGCTTGTTTGGGGCAAAATAAAATTTGTGTCTGGGATAAGGAATTTTACTTGGAATGGCTCACCAAACTTCTGAATGATACTTGGAAAAGTACCTGAGAAAGGGTTGTGCCTCTGCACAACAAACGACTTTGAGAACTCAGCTCGCTGAACGGGAACCTACTTGTACTGCAAGCTCCCGATCATGTGGGCCGGTGGAAGGCTTGAGTGGAGGGACGTGTTGCACAAACCCCTGTCAAATCGCCATTAGTGAATGGACTATGTATCTGGATTCGGTTATTCTGAACACTGATGAGAGGGACATATCTGGAGCTTGTGCATGTCCAGGGTAAGGTTAAAATTATGACACTAGTATTTATTATTAATCATGTTGGGATTGGTGGGAGGGTGGTGATGAATGGTGAATTGGGAGCTGTATGGGCAGTGAGGGTATTATAAATGTATAGTTTTTGGTTCCGAGGCTGCAAGAGGAATTGCACTTTGCATCTATTGCTGGTGTGTTTGTGTGTTTGTGTGCTTGTGCTTGTGTTTGTGTGTTATAAAACAGCCGTCATAGCTCATTTTATGACGGACAGTTGTCGTTCATTCGGGTTTAACAACCCACCCCTGAGTTGTGATATGATCTTAGAAAGGGTACCCTGTCACTGTCGGGTGGCTGACACAATCACCCTATCACGATAGAGGGTGACCGAATCACCCTCCGGGTAATGTGCTAGTCAAGTTAAAAAACCTCAAGCCTCTTAGAGAAACAAAAACAGTCGTGAAATTTTTTTACGCAATGACAATATTGTGAAGAAGATGCCCTGCAGCACTCAATGGTCTGTCAGATGGTTGTGAAATGGTCATTGGCGAGACTGCTAACGGCTCGTACTTACATAATGTATCTGAACCCTTGAATTGGCTGACCTTTTGGTGGCCATTGGACAATGATCACATTAATGCTGATGTTGCCATCCTTGGCAAATCGCTGCATGATACTTGAGTCTATGAGGAAGCAGTTTCTGTTGAGAATTGCCATTGCAATGCCTTCCTGAACAAAGTTCGGCATGGCATCCCAGGTGAGACGATGGTGATAACTGATGAGCTTGAAGTAGGAGGTGAAGCCCTCGGTCTGTTGGCATGTCCCAATGAGTAGCACGAATACGAAAAACTGCTCATGGCAATCATTTCTCTTGCTTCTGTAGGACGAGCAAGAAATGGAAGCCATGGCATGATAATATCATGACCCAGATTGGGTTGCCATAAAGGTCAATATCAGTTTCCAGGAACTGTACATACTCGTCACGGACTTGTGCTCATCTCGCAGGTGTGGCGTCACATTCTCTAGCCTACACTTCCACCTGGAAAAGGGCAAGGGTACAGGTGGAACACACACAGGCCTTCGTGCTCTGTCCGGCTTGTCAGTGTGCGGAAGCCTCACTTCATAGCCCGACAAGGCATACGTTCACGGAAAGAGCAAGGTTATCACCACTCTTTCCATAATCAGGTTACGGATGTTGCTCAGTGGACATCTGCCTGGAAGGTGGGGCAGATGTGTAGCTTTGGGTGGCATGTGCTGCAAATTAGGTGGCCAGCACTGCACTGTCGGATGGGTAGCAGTACGTGATCAAAACACACAGGTCACTCAAACAGGCTGGTCAGGTGGTTGTTGGCATACACGAAGGTGAGTGTAGGGACATGCTGGGGGTGACTTAGACATGCCATTGAACAGCGCTACACCATTCTGCTCACTCGATTCTCATTTTGGCAAAAGACATGGAGGGATCTTGAACGTCCACCAATGACAAGTGCTGGCAAACGGGTCCATTTATTGGAAATGCCTTGCCCTTGTCAAGTAGGAAAGTCCTCCTTCAAATGACTCACTGATTGGGAGACAGAGACAGAGACGGAGAGTTTTACTTTTACAGATACTTGTACATAAAACTATACATACATATCTGATGCTGGAATGTACTAACAGTAAATGGTATGAACCCGACACATCTCAATCAAGGATTTTTCTTGTATTTCCTATATTTCTGCGAGTCCGATTTGCATTCAGAAACACACCAATTATGGTTAACCATCTTGAAATTGCCACTCTTTCGTTTAAATGCTGAAAATTATGTTTAAAGGAATTTCAGTTACACATTTCACGCTAGCATTGGCAGGTTAAAAGTACCCGGTGAGCCAAACAAAATCATTGTCAATACACAGTGCGTACGCAAAAGGCCTCATTTGGTGTTTGTACGCCATTTTGAAAGTCGTGGAATGGAATAACAAGAGTTGTAAGTAAATTTGGGTCCACTGAAAGCAGAATTATAAGACATTGTTGATGAATATATAATGTTGCATGGGAGTGAGGGTGTTCCAAAGCTTGATCGTTGTAGCATCGACTGTGTGATTCGCGTAGTGTAGATTTACTCTTGTAAACAGGGAAAATGTCAGTCAGTTGTCTTGTAAAACTTGATGCTGAGTCGGCAGCTTATGTTATTTATATATACGCTGTGTAGTGTAAAACTTATTGTTTGAAAGGTGAGGCCAGGTGGAGGGTTTGTGAAAATGGCACAAAGAATGGCGTTGTGTGTTAGCTCTCATACGAGCCTCGACAAGGTATACAAAAATAAAAATAAAAAAGCATTCTTGGCCCATTATGAAATGTCGGCATGTGTGCATCGGCCATGGTGGCAAGATGTGCTGTAGAAGCCCGAAAGGGGTAGAATATTTTTTATGGTACCACCCACACCAGCGAGACCAAGATAATGCCCACACCAAACACACTGAATTATATATAGAATGATAAAGAAGTATAAAAGTACAATTTCCAGAATGGTCAGAATTTCACATTCCGAGAGTTCGACATGGCACTGGGAGATGTTGAACGCAAAACGTCATTTATCGCATTGCAATCGTTCCCAGTGTTTTCTTTTTAACTTTTGGACTTTTAGAGCGGCAGAACAGTGAAATTTATTCAACCGGAAAGAAACAGAAGGTTTGACCACACGAGGTGGTTGATCATGTATTGGTGACCAAGGATCGGGATTGCTGCCGGTTCGTAGCCTGTACCTTAGGCTGACAGGTAACATTTCCGTGTCACCAAAATTGGATTTATTCAACCCGAGAGCGACAGGGAAACTAATCATACCATGACATGGGGTAGGGATCACAGTTGACCAAAAGGTAGTTGACAGCAATTCTAACCTGTACGTTTTCCAGGACAGCAATTTTTTATGGGGTCACATGACCACATTTATTCAACCCGAGAGCGACAAGCATGAGACTTGGTTCATATAATTATAATCTACGGTTATTGCCAAATACGAAAATATCAATGACAGAAATTTCACCCTGTACTTTGACCTTGACAGTAACCTTTGACCTTGACCCAGGTACAATATACCAACGCTATTCAACTCAAATGCGACAAGCATCGAACTTAGTTAAGCATATTGCCAAACACCAAAATACCAATGACAGCAGTCTTTTCATGTACTTTGACCCTGACAGCATCCTTTGACATTGAACCCGTAATAATTCCAAATTAAATTTAATGCCAAATTTAACCAATGCCTCGACATAAAATGATCTTAAACCACGGCAGAAAACTAAGGCCCGGTTTCTCAAAGCGGTAAGACGCGTCTTGGACGGTCTTACCGCTTCGAGAAACCGGGCCTAAAGCTTCACTTCCCATAGCACGAACGTCGGTTCTTCTTTCTTCGTCATCGTCCAAGTGGCATAAAAGATCCATACAATTGATCAGTATTGGTATTATGACGAGCAGTATTGGTCATTGATATTTTCGTCATTGATATTTGCTGTCATTGATATTTTCGTATTTGGCAATAACCGTAGATTATATGAACGAAGTGTCATGCTTGTCACTCTCGGGTTGAATAAATGTGGTCACGTGACCCCATAAAAAATTGCTGTCCTGGAAAACGTACAGGTTAGAATGCTGTCAACTACCTTTTGGTTCAAACTGTGATCCCTACCCCATGTCATGGTATGATTAGTTTCCCTGTCGCTCTTGGGTTGAATGAATCCAATTTTGGTGACACGGAAATGTCACCTGTAGGCCTAAGGTACAGGCTATGAACCGGCAGCAATCCTGATCCTTGTTCAGCAATACATGATCAACCACCTTGTGTGGTCAAACCTGTCTCTTTCCGGTTGAATAAATTTCGCTGGCGCTCGGACTATTTGTAATGATGATTTTTTCTTACAAATGTCTCCTGTTCCTCTTTTGCTCCAATAGGTTCATTTGATCATGTGCTTGTGAGAGTCGACAACTCTCTGTGATTGTCAAACAGCTGCCTCGGTGCTGTTGACTGTAGAGTCTGGCAGTTCACCTAAGCTGACTGACAGGGACTGCAAGCTGCCCTCTCATGCCAAGACTGGGCCTTCATTTCCATCTCTCCTGATATTAATTAAGCCTGTGAATCCTTCCACACAAGCTTGCTTTCCATTCTGTATAGATTTATATCATCTCCTCTGTGGTTTTCGTACCTATATCCTCTCACCTCTGGTACACACAATCCTGCGGTGAGACGGTTGCCTTCAAACAACAAGCGTTCTCCTCCTGGAAGGCAAATCTGACCGAAGGCAACCTCAGATCATTCCACATAGCCCGAACCAAGTCTGTGTCCACCCTCAGGAAACCGAGAGCACACCATCTCCTATCTCTCTGCTAATTATTCCACCCTCTGCTGTATCATTTCTCATCCTTCAGAGACAGACAGACAGACACAGGCAGAAGCCTCTTCTCTGATAGAATCAGGAGCTTGTCCAACACTTGTTATGTATTTGATCTTCAACAAATCTCAGATATTCACCATGTCTCTCTGAAAGAACCATCTGGAAAAAAAAAAAACCTCAAACTTTTTGTGAACTTTGTCACACAAACTTTTGTCTTACATCAGCCATGATATTTCTTGGCAGACCACATATTATCCAAGATGGCCTCAAAAGTCAGCTGCCGAATGGGCATCCTTCATCGTGCAAGTCTTTCCTTGCCCAGTTTGAACTTTTGACAACCTCCAAGGCCTTCATTCACAGCTTGATGGAGTACTGTTCTCCCTTTTGGGATTGCCCTTGCCCTTCTTGATGTTGCGGAAAGCAAGGCCCTCAATCATTCGAATATCTCGCCTCGAAGCTGAGTGTCTTGGCCTGTTACTTTCACATCACAGGCAGGTTGGTGGGCTCTATTTTACCACCTCATTTTTTTATATTGCCCCCTCTGCCCTCTCTTGGCTCTGTCCCGCCCAGGTTTCTGCAGGACGCACAGTATACCTGTAACCCCTTTTATTGTTAAACTGAACTGAGAAATCCAGGCTCATGCTCACCACCACTCCTGTGTTTTTTTTCTCTGTCTCTCTCTGTCTGTCTCTCTCTGTCTGTCTGTCTCTCTGTCTGTCTCTCTCTGTGCTGTCTGTCTCCTCTCTGTCTGTCTCTCTCTGTCTGTCCTCTCTCTCTGTCTCTCTCTGTCTGTCTCTCTCTGTTTCTGTCTCTCTCTGTCTGTCTCTCTCTGTTTTTCTCTCTGTTCTGTCTCTCTGTCTGTCTCTCTCTGTCTGTCTCTCTCTGTCTGTCTCTCTCTGTCTGTCTCTCTGTCTGTCTCTGCTTCTGTCTGTGTCTGTCTCTGTCTGTTCTGTCTCTCTCTGCTCTCTGTCTGTCTGTCTCTCTCTGTCTGTCTGTCTGTCTCTGTCTGTCTGTCTGTCTGTCTCTCTGTCTGCTCTCTGTCTCTCTGCTCTGTCTGTCTATCTGCTCTGTCTGTCTGCTCTCTGTCTGTCTCTCTGTCTGTCTGTCTGTCTCTCTGTCTGTCTGACTATCTGTCGTCTCTGTCTGTCTGCTCTCTGTCTGTCTGTCTGTCTGTTCTGTCTCTCTGTGCTCTGCTGTCTTCTGTCTGTCTGTCTGTCTGTCTCGTCTGTCTCTCTGTCTCTGTCTGTCTATTCTGTTCTGTGTCTGTCGTTCTCTCTGTCTGTCTGCTCTCTGTCTCTGTCTGTCTGTCTGTCTGTCTCTCTGTTCTCTCTCTTT
>CM068962.1:95592781-95606131 GCA_035128595.1 Eptatretus atami | reverse complement strand
TACCAAAAAAAAAAATAAACAATCTTTCTTTTACCTACTCTGAACCCTATACATCCCCTATCTTACCTTGTCTTTTACCTGTCCATTTTAATCTCCAACAAATTACCCCACACTAATCCCTGAGTGGGAAGACTGTTTTACAGTGGTGTGATGGTAAACGTGTACTTCAAGTAATGCTTCCTCTTCCTCCCATCCATAAGGACTGGCTCTTTGCTCGTAGAATATAATACGAGTTCCCTGACAAGGAATCTAAAAGCAGGAAGAGGCCATTCAGCCTATCAAGCCTGTGTAATAGTTGCCAACCTACAGTTGTTTGTCTGTGCACTATCCTTTTTAAATGCTGAGCATCAAGCAAGGAAGCAGCACGTACAATTTTTAGTCTGTAGTATGACTTGGGCATGGATTGAATCACTGACCTCCCAGACTGAGGGGATGCTCCAGTCATTAAGGCATCGAGAATTGTGATCAACATTGGGAGAATGACGGATACCCTGGGATAGATACGGAAAGCGGTGAAATTATAATATGCAAAGTGGTGAGAGGCTAGGAAATGGACAGATAGACAGACACTTATTTATTATTATACATGCATGACGTGGTGCAGCCCATACTTTCGTTCCTCTCGCAACAGGTACAAGAAGACCCAGGAAACGCTATCCCAGGCCGGCCAGAAAACGACTGCTGCCCTCGGTACTGTCAGTTCTGCCATCTCTCGCAAACTAGGGGACATGAAGTGAGTCTTTAAATATATATATATTTTTTTTTCCCCCTTTCCACAGTTACTGCTCTATCAAGGTCTTCACCAAGATTTTATTTTGTTACTTCTTGCTTAATATTTTGTACAGTATTTGATTTGCTCCTTGGTATTCCATCTATGTAATGTGATGATATTTGTATGGGGTTTTGGCTGAAAAAAAGTTTAGGTTTTGTTTTGGATAACTTGGGAGTTGACGTCAATTGTTGGTAAAATGTAACGATATCTTGTGGGATAGTTACTTTAAATTTACTCGTTTTCTGGATGAGGACTTGTGGAAGGCATATATAACTTTGTCAAAATCATGAGGTTTCATTGTACATGCTAGACTCAGGAAAATCAAAACGCAACATACACGATGTGGAAACCCTTTCACTCAGGCTATCATGCTGCATCGTCATGCTGAGGTTATTTTAAAATTTCATGAGATTAATTGCATGCACCGAAGAAAAAGTTGGAAAACAGATGTCAAACCTAGGTCAACCGGAGTGAAGGAAATCAACACCATTTGCTTTGCAGCAGCATTGATCATTCAAGAAAAAGTGACAGGCAAACATCGCCATGAGAAAAATAAACCAGGCCCTGCAGACAAAGATCATGTACCACCATGGAAACGGAGATGGATGAAACGGAGAGAACAACTGAGAAAGGAAACGGGACAAATGCAGCAGTTTATACATTAAAATCGAAGCCCAAAGCTATTAGAGAATCCCCCAAAAAATAACATATATATATATATATATATATATATATATATATACAGTATATGTGTATATACACACACACACATCTGAGGCTAAAGACTTAGAGGTAAAGGTTGCTAAAAAACAAACTCAAAATAGAAATGCAAACAAGGAAGATTAAAAATATATATATTATGATGAAGTTGACAAAGGGAGAAAACAAAACCAGTTGTTTGAAAACAACCCGAAGATCTTCTGCTGTGAACTAAGTAAACAAAAGCAAGATGTAACAAGGTTCCCCTACAAGATAGTCTACAAGGTAACCTACAAGATAACCTACAAGGTTATCCAACAAAAGTGGACAACATAAAAATCGACCAAGATACAACAATGCAGGATCTGGACAATGAAGCATCATACAAATACCCTGGAGTAGAAGAGGGCCACAAAATATATCACAAACAAATTATGTGCAAAACAATTGCCAAAGAATACTTGTGTAGAACGAGGCTAATCCTGAAAACATACCTTACTCCAAGAAACAAATTCAAAGCCATAAACCAACTAGCAATGCCAGCATTCCAATACAGCTGTGGAATAATAAACTGTCCACAAACTGAAATCAACAAACTAGATATCAAAATGAGGAAACTCCTCACCATCCACAAAATGTCCCACAAAAACCAATGCATCCCGGGAATGTACCTGCCGAGACGAGGTAGTGGCCTGATGGAACTCAACCAAGTGCATAAAATGGCACCTGTCAGGACTGGCTAAATACCTGAAAAATTCAACACAGCTGCAGAATCACCTTTGTTTGCAAACACGGAAGACAAAAAGCCAGAGAAGGCATCCCTAACCCACCTCACAAAAAGTTTCCAAAGACGAGTGCAAATGGACGATGTCTCTCATAAAACCGAAACAGCAACGAATACAGCCCCAATTGGAGCAAAAAAGACGAAAGAAAAATATAAAGCAAAATATCAACAGATATTTACCGACAACTGGGAGAATGACAAAAGAGCAGGAAGATGTTAAAAAAAAAAAAAAAAGCTTGACATTGGGCAGACGAAGAAGGCTCATTGGAATGGTGAAATAGATCAGCTCAACTGGGATGGAGAACGAATCATTATTAATGCCAAAAACAAGAGAGGACACTACACGAATGGCTCTAAGAAAATGGCAGGACTGAGTCGGACAAGTGCAGGTTCTGCAAGGTAGAAACAAAGTACGAGCCACCTCCTATTGAGATGCAAAAAACTCATGTCCGAACAACTGTACACACGGAGGCACAACAGGGTTTGTGGAGTAATCCATTGACACATCTGCAAAAAGTTCAATATCCCATTCCCAGAAAACTAATGGAAACATGAACCAAAAGTGATAATTGAGAACAAGTAACGCTCGCGTACGACCTGATGATCCCATCGAGCGTGAACATATAAAACAAAGCATTCCGACCGGATGTAGTGCTTAGGAATAAAAAAGAAAAAAACAGCATTGCTAATTGAGGTGTCAGTTCAGTGATTTTTGGCCTAAACAATGCAGAAATAAAGAAAATGACCAAATATCAGTACCTCACAAATGAAGTCAAAAGATCCTGGTATCTGAAGAGTGCCAAAATTGTACCATTGATCATTGGAACAACCAGACTGATGAAGAAACCTTAGAGATCCTAAAAACCATCCCTATGAATAGTAATACAAACTAACTGCAGTTGGAAGCTGTCCGGGGTTCAGTGACGATCCTGAAAAGAGAGCTCTCGGAACAAAACTGAGAACAGCGCAACTTCACTGCTTGGTCCATAAATCGTGACTCCACCCCCCCCCTCCCAACTTAGAGAAATAGAGGGTGGTACTTTAAGACCTAGTAAGTCTCTGTTCCCTCTCTGGAAACCCATCCAGGTGTGGAGATAGTGGCTGACAACAGCAACTTGCTCTCCCTCGCTGTCTCTCCCACACACACACTTGCAATCTTGTACGTGTTACACATGCACGCACAAACACAGGACTTGACTTCAGACACATGGCTGTCGACATTGAGGGGAAGGGAAAGTAAAGTCACTGAACACACTCAGTGCTGGAGGCTCCATCTTGCGGCAGTGCTTTTGCCTCCACACTGTAACTGAGGCACTTTTAGGAAAAATCTCTTCCTCACCACCCCCCCCCCCCCCCACCAATGAACCACCATTGGATTGCAACCGATGGGTCTTGTCCATCCTCTGTCCTTTCATTCCCGAACATTAAGCAAGGAATCATCACATTGTGGTTTCTGGTATGGTTCTGGCAGGGTATAGGAATCGAACCGGCTACTTCGGACTCGGAGTAGATGCTCGAACCACAACGCAACTGTGTTTGGGAATTCGTTTCATTTATTTTCCAAGTACTCCACATTTAACATAATAGTCCAGATTTTGGAAGGGAAAATGTGAGTAGTTGCTGTAATGGTGCAAAAGGTGTACATCTGATTTTGTTTTCTTGATAGTGAAAATCTGGGTTAGTATTACATACCAACAGGATATTCTGTTGGGCTTTTTAAATATTCCTCCATTGTTTGATGCTCAACACATGATGTGCTTGCTGTGTTGCCATCATTTTTATAGCATTGTCAAACTGATCCATGCTCCCATGCAGGTAAGGATTATTAAACTCTTTGCAACCCCCTCCCTTCCTGGATTCGCACATATACATCAACCTCATTCCTTTTCTTAGCTCAAACTCCTCGCATGCCTGATGAGAATTTCCTATCCCACAGCTGCTATATTCCCATTGGCCAACTCGCCAACATATTCCTTTGCAAACCTCGGTCTCAAAGTGGTGCTCAGTAGGATGACTTTGACTTCGACTTTCCCAGTAAATGGGTTTTTTTGTTGTTTTTTTTCTCGCTACATGCCCCCACCCTCTATCCCCAAAGAAAATGTATTCCCTTGGGTGTAAGCTGAAGAAATGAATCGCTTTCTGCATGGAAAGAAAGCCTTTGTGTTGTCAGCTCTCACCCTTTTGTTAGGTTTCTTTCCTGATGCGAATGTGCTGTGCCCTTCCTGTTTCTCTCCTTTTCTATGTCTACTTACCTACTCACCTACTCACCTACTTACCTACTCACCTACTCGCGTGTTTGCTGCAGAACTCGCTCCATTAGGTACAGTGCATGCGTTACACGTAACACAGGTAGCATTACAATGAGGGAGGGAGGAAGTTGTGTGGTGGGGGGGTGGTAAGGGGTGTAAGAAAAAAATGTATCGGTCTAATCAACAAGCTGCTCCCTACTTCGCTGTCATTTTGTTTTGTGATGTATAAGCGAATGTTGAACAGCCCATTTTTTGAGGAACTCCTTTCATGGCTTGACAAATTCCAAAAAGTCCTCAAGAGCTTCCGTTTGGTTTCTACGCAAGTCTGGGCAAAGGGCCACTTTCGGTGATTATGCAACCAATCGACCAAATTCAACATTGACTTCCGTTCCAGTACATATTCAGTAGAAGGGTCTGCCTGTGATGCTAGTTTACAAATCGTCATTCCTTACCATGGCACCATTGTCATGCTGTGTGCTCCAATTCCTGGAGCCCACTCCAAATTCTTGAAATTTGGATGGCTTCAAGCCAGTTTTTTTTTTTCTCTCAAAGCTGGAGATGTAGTGTTTAATCCTCTGTGTCCCAAGCTTAGCATACTGGCACTTTCACCGACAGGTTCTCAGAGGCACGGAAGCCTGTCATGGTGTTGCAAAGAGCCTATAGGTACAAGAGCCTCAAAAAGGGATGTTATCAATCCAGCTTTGCTTATCTTCTGTGAATTTGTTTCACGACCTTTCATAACCATTATATAATCTGTTGTAGCAATTACTTGACCGTCATGACATATCTTTTATCTGTTCCTTGATCTACTAACCCGTTTGTTTCGTTCTTTCAAATGCTTTCGCTCCAGCTATGCATCGATGCGGCAGTCTATTAGCATGCCTGTCATGAGGTGAGGTGAACTTGTCTCTGACCTCTGAAAATTCATGCACCAATTGGTGATGTTGGAATGGCTTGTGCATTATGATAGCAAGGGCTTGTATCATTAATGGCGCTTTATCACCTGGTTGTCCCTCCCCACCCCCACTCCGCCCCCAAACATTACATCAACCTTTTACATTTGAGTGGAGTGTTTCTAAAGATATCTACAATAAATCCAATGGAAAAATGAAGGTCGCTTGTGTGTGACAAGAATGTTTAAGATATCCAAATGCAACAGGAAAATGAAGTTACCCATTATGTTGGTGATTGAGGCTTAATTGCAGTAATCTCCCCACACCCTCCACCTTGTTTCATGCAATTTGAACAGAAATATGCAAGTTCGCATTAAAGTCTAGTCGTAAGGGTTGGTGTCTTTGCCATTTCCATCTGAGTGTGTACTGCAGCGCATTGTTGGGATCCCAGTATTAAATCCCATCTCATGTTAAATGTGTGTATACATGTATATACATATAAATATATATATATATATGTGTGTGTGTGTGTGTGTCGTCTCCTCATGCCTTTGTGATTGATGTAAAAGTACATTGATGTCCAGTATTGTCTTTTTCTTGCATGTGATACGTGTACAAGCTTTGGTCCCTTATTTTCTTGTCCCCCATGTATTTTGTGTACAAGCTCTTCCATCAGCCTGAGTGTGCAAGCTATACTATAAAAGGAGCTCTGTCTCTGTGTCTGTCTGTTAGGGTTAGCTCTAACTTGATGACAAATTAATGTATTTCAATGAAACCAACGACGGTGGATTTGGGGCACTCCCAGGAAGGTTTGCAATGCAAAAAAAGGAAGGTTTGTGTCTGAACACGTGGCAAAACTGCAAACGCCAACTTGACATTGGTTATCCCTGCACGGAGGGCAGGATCTCCCAGGAATCTTTTTTTTATTATTATTTATTTTCCTGCCCCATAAATTAGCCATTGCAACTATGCTGAGGAAACAAAGCCGAAATTGGAAGGAGTGCTTGAGATATGAGGAATCTGAGAAGACGAGACCATAAAGTTTATTTCCTGGCAAAGCCTGTGCCCCGTATGTATCCCAGACAGTTTGATCAAAAGAAAGGGGAGAACGAGAATTTGTTTTTTATTTATTTTGATGTCTCGCTTCGTGTATTGAATATTATTCGCAATTCATCATCCAAAAACTGTGCTGAATATCCCATTAACACAACCCCCCCCCCCCCCTTCCTGAGTGTATAGCCCAGCCGGTAGCTACACACTGCCTAATCATCGTTTTTTCTCTTTAACAACGTTTTTGAAATTTATTTATTTGTTTGTTTTATTTTTTAGCAGCTGCCCACTTTGATACAACACCCATTTGATACATCCCACTTTGTCTTCAGGGTATTTGAGGATTTAGAGGTCTTGAGTCTTGGGGTTTTTAAAGGCTCTTCTGGGTCTTTCGGGGTTCTTGGTGTATTTTGGGTCTTCAGAGTCTTTTGGGTCCTTGGGGACTACACTAGTTCCTCGGAAACAGTCACCATGTGACCATTTGTGTGGAGTCTCTTGGGTATTGGGGTCTTTTTGGGTCATCTGGGTCTTTTTGGGTCCTGGGTCTCTTGGTTCCTTGGACTTTTTGGTCTTAACCCTTTGAACCCTGAGCTCCTTGGACTTTTGGCTCCTCCACTCCGGGGGCTCTGGGGAAAAAATCTGGCCGCTCGGGTATATGGAAGTTTGAATAGTGGCTGGTAAAACGCCCGCCAGGGTTCAAAGGGTTAAGGGTCTTTGTGGTTTTTAAGGATCTTGGGGGTCTTAAAGGATCTTCAAAAGTCGAAGGGGGCCCAGCAGTCTAAAGTGTCAAAAGGTACATTACAATTGTATGTAATGTAATTACTGGACAGACTGCCAATGATTTGAAACGGTACGGAATTTATAGATGTATTGTATGGAGGCTGGAGAGGATAAATATTAAGGTTTCTTCTTCTTCTTCAAATTTTTTTAAAACTGGCTGCCAGACCCTGTGACCGATCAAGTTGAAATTTTGAATGTGCATTCCCTTTGACGACTAGATCATACTTGTAAAGTTTTGCATCGACAGGATAAGCAGTTTCAGACAAATAACGTTTAAAAATTTTTTTTCTTCAATCCAATATTGCCGCCAAACCACCTGACAGATCTCTTATTCACGAGCACCCTATACTCCACGTATATATTTGATCATATCTGCAAAGTTTCGCTTCTATCGGTGGAGTGGTTCCAGAGGAGATGTCCTTCAAAGGTTTTTGGTTTAATCCAATCTGACTGCCAGACCATGTGACCTATGACCTTGAAATTTGCAGCAAACCTTCCTCATGCCTTGTCGATCATTTTTGTGGAGTTTCACTTTGATCTCTAAAGTGCTTCTGGAGAAATAAAAGAAATTTATTCCACCCAATTTTTCAAAAAATCATAGCTGCCAAACCATATGACCTATGACGTCATTTTTTTTTCTCCAGTGAGCTGTTGTGGAGATGGTGTTGAAGAAATTTCAAACTGATCGGATAAAGCGTTGTACTTGTCGAATTATGACGTCATCATGAAGGCACACATGACGTCACGGTTAACACCACTTATACCCCATGTGGAGTTCTTGATTATCAGCTATATTTCAATTTTTTCCAGCTGGCGGTTCCAGAGAAAAAGGCGTCCAAAGTTTTTCGGTTTTTCAAAGGTGGCCCCCGTACCACATGACTTATGACGTCATAATTATCACTCAAAAATTATACATCAATAGACGCATACTATCGTTAAAATTGTGTAAGTTGGACCAACGGTTGCCGCAAAAGTCATACGGAAGAATAATAACAATCAGAACAAAAACAATAGGTTTCCCTGTCTGAGAAGACTGTGGAACCTAATTGGAGTTCTCTTACAAGGAACTTCAACGCAGGAGGAGGCAATTAGACACATCAAAGCCTGCCTAATGGTTGCCGACCGATGGCTGTTTGTCTGTGCTCTATCCTTTTTAAATACTGAGAATCAAGCAAGGAAGCAGCACATGCCATTAAAAAAATATATATATATATTTCTTATGACTTGGCCAGGGTTCGAATTGCTGACCTCCTAGACTCTGAGAGGATTCTCTAATCCAGCTACTAAGAAAAACTAAATTCATCTAAAGATGGTGCTTTATCGATGCAAGTCATGAATTTTGAGTATAAGGAGTACTGATTAATTTCAATCTACCCTGACAGTTATATTCACAATGGCAATATGTCTGTCAATGTCTTATTAATTTTCATTGCCATAGATGGACTGGCAGGATAGTTGAGAAGTATGCACACTCGCCTCTGAGCTGTCCCATTTATGTTTGAATCTCGGCCCAGCTACAAACTGTCATCCTGGTGCTTTGCAGGTATGGCAATTCATCGATGCGTGTGCCATCTCTCGGATGGTCATTACTGATGTCCCGTCTGCTTGCATTAGCTGGTGGATGTTGAAGATCCCAGTGTCCTTTGCGAATAGTTGGCAAGCTTTTGCCTGCACCCTGAACGAATTACAAATTTACTGCTTTCACCCACAGGGGGTACTGCATCAGCGGCACAGCTGCACCCCCAGCAAATGATGCTATCAGCAGCCATGTGTTGCACATGAAAGAAGAAGAAGATTATCATAGACATGATTCAGTGATATGGTTTCCAGTCACCTCGGTTAATGACCATCCCAACTTGAACAATATGGCACCACAACCAGTTCAGTTTGACCTCAGTCCATAATCAGTTCAATATATTTTTGCTCTTCCTGAACAGATTATTGATGGGATTTTCTGTTCAAAACACTTTCCGAAGATATCAACTTGAATATGGTTTTTAATCGCTCACACAAATTTGTTCACTCGGTCATCTTTTTTTGACAACTATTTGGAATGGCAGGCAGATGATCACAGTCAGCCCTTCAACTATGCTTTTAAAAGGGACATATATATATATATATACATTATGAAATAGCTAACGATCATGTATGGGATATGGAAAATCTCAACTTTATGTCGGAATTATTGCTTCGTCTTGTGTGGTTTGGTAGAGAAGTAAGGTGGTGGTGTACGAGTTAGTTCGATGGCTGTTGACTAAGATGGTGGCAGAATGAGCATTGGCTGAGACGGTCATGAGCTGAATGACCCGATACCAGTGAATGACATTAAACAATGTGTTTTTGTTGTGACCATGAATATCTTTGGGGTCTATATTTTCCAAATGAAAAGGTCCATCATAACTATCTTTTTTTCATGTCAGGAGGTTCCAAGTTACCATTATTCACTTTCTATATTGTTTCCTTTTACCATTTTGTGTGTTGAACCACTTGGAATGTGTTTCTGCTTGAGGGTTGCCTCATTGTTTTGTTTGTTACTCTTTATGCTTGTTCTGCAGAAATTCTCCAACTTTCAAGTCTTTTGAAGAACGAGTTGAAAATACCGTATATAACCTTAAGGTGAGCGGTTTGGTAAAATGATTTTGCTTTCATTGGAATGGAAGAAACAATGACATGTTATAATGGAATTCTATCATAGACGAGAACAGTTGTCTCTGTTTTCAGCAACCACTGCCTTTAATATCTGAGCCCAATATCAATGCCTAATAGAAGAGCCATTTCTATTATTCTGCCATCTTTGACAAATATAGCATCTGCATGTTATATTTATGCGTATTTCTTTTTCTCCAATAGAGTCGATTCCAAATTTATATCTGTCATTCTGGTATGAGGCCAGCAGGGGGCGCTGCATCATGGACTCCGCTGTCCGGAGGGGAAATTGTGCTGGATTTTCCGCATTTGCATCGTTTCACTTCCTAAGCATATATTTAGGCACAGATGTAACACTTTGTCTTGGCCAAATAGATTCTATTAAGCTTGGAGTTTTAAGTGTGATCTCTATTTGTAAAAAAATAATATTGGTGGGGTGGATGTATTCAGCGTTTTGTTTTTGTTAGTGTGTGTGTGTGCTCAACCACAAAAAAAGGCTGTGAAAGAAGAAATAAACGTTTAAATTGCATTGGTGATTGAAATGCTGTTTTGCTATTTTTCACCAAATTTATCTCAAAATTCACGTGTTTGGTAGGCCTTTCAGATCGCTGTACGAAATAACGTACTCTGGGTTTGCAAACCAACCCAAAAACTATGAAGAACCCACATGTTCCAGTGCTGTCAGCCATAGTAAATGTCTCTCTTGGTTGGCCATCTTTGTTGCACCCTGTCGTAAACATCCACTTGACTGTCTCGGCCGGCCAGCTTACACAGATGCTGCAACTCAACTGCACAAATGGCCAAGCAGATGCCAGTGCAACTGGTTTGCCTTGTCTGCATAACATGTATCAAAACAACCGTTCAAGAATCAAACTTCCTTTTTGCTGTTACACAACTTTGGTTTTAATATCACACAGATGTCAGCAAGCAAGAAAGCAACACCAATTGGTGAAATGCACACCACACTTAGCAATAATAAATTCAAGTAAAATATCTGTAGGGGCACATAGAACGACAAACATAAAACTACAATGGCTTATTGAGTTCTAACTTATCCGGTAGTAGCTTTTGTTTGTGCGTCGAGCTGTGTTTCTCCTGAACCTGGCTGGTCATGGAGGTCATAGAGATGGTCTGCTGCAGCCTCATGTGAAGCTATCCCCACTTACTCGCATGCAATGGCAGTTACTGATGTTCAGGCATTCAAATGCCAACCTGCTTGGTGTTCCTGTGAACGCGCTCACTGCTACGAGACACTCCGTCGAGATCTTCAGGTCTGCCATACTCCTTGCACAGCAGCCGACGTGCTTTTTCTATTTCTCGTTTTTTTTTCTTCACACGCTGATACTCCTTTCCTCTTTTTGTCATTCTCTTCTCTAAACCCTTCTCCCCGAGCTCAGCCACTTGCTTTTTGGGTGATGTGGAGTCTGCATCCAATCGTAGTAGGCAGCTGGCAAAGCCATGTGCAAAAGACCCCCTGACAGTTAATTGGCCACCTTCTTGACAAGATGAGGACAGACCCCAGCCAAATGAAATGTATACATGGGGTGGTTCCACCCATATTCTTCCACCATAGCAGTCCATCATTAGATTTACAGTTCATAGGTTGACTTCTCGTATTGCCACACACGACACTTCCGCCTCCTACGTTAATTTTCCACCTCCCAATATTCTGATCCAAGTCTGTCTTGCCATGTGTGCCTGCTGCTCGTCGTCACTGCTTGTATTCCATCCCTATCCTCTCAGCTCCAGATGCCTTTGGCTTAATAGGACAATCCCTGCAGTGCACCTCTGTTCTTGCCTTCATGCGGCAAAGAACTTGCCCATCGTAGTGCGGCTATTCACAGTAAATGTCCCACTTGATTCGCCATCGCTTCTGCCTCCTATCTTAACAGCTCCAAATGCCTTTGGCTTCTCCAAAAAGAGAGTGCAAGCAATCATTTGTGACCGTTTGCTTGATCTTGGCTCCTTTGTTGATACCAGCAAACTGTGTAGTTCAACCCTCCTGCTTATACTTTGACAGGGTGGGAGATTCCACACTCAGGGTGGGTGGAGGTGGGTCAGGTGTATTAAAGCGATTGGTGCACTCTAGAAGCTAGGATTGCTTTCACTTCTTCATTGGTTTGAGAAATGGTCATTGCCTCAAGAGATTTCCCTCCAAAATGGTGGTGGGACTGTCGCCTTCGTGTTTCGTGGGCAGGGCGTTGCATCAGTGTTGTCCCTCGTTTGGACATTTATCTGGCTGTCCCATCGGTTGGCATTAGTTGGTGGTTGTTAGAGATCTGTGTCTTCTGTTAGAGATGATCTGTTAGAGATGAAGAGTATGTGACCAAACAGCACCCTGAATAAATTGCAATATCCTGCTCCTAATGTTCAGGGACACTTGGTAGCACAGCCTCCTCCCTGAGATATAGTACTTGGGCCAGCAGCCACACTTGGAGTGGAACTTGTTTGTCGTTGCCTTTTGGGCAGGTGAGTTGTGATGCTGGGATCCCAGGTTCAAATCTGATGCAGTTGTTCATTTGTTTTGCTTCATAATGTCCTGGTAATTCATGAAAATTTTCAGTGATTTCTCGTAATGTCCATGTCATGCAATGTTGTATCTGTACAAGTTCTGTGAACCTTAGATCATTGTGAAGATGTAAAATGTGCACACCGTTTAAGTTTTGCACTGTTCGCTGAAGCTGAAGGCGACAGCGTGTGACTGTTCGCCGTGTGTGGGCGTGCAGAGTAAAGTCGTTGCACCAAGTCCCACAGGGGGCACCTTCGAAGAGGTGCTGAATTCGACGGCAAATGCGAGCCGGGAGTCAGGCGGTGGAAACTGAGCACCAATTAGCCACACACCCTCCGGATCCACTTTCCACCTCTCACTGACTGTCCCTCCCTCTCTTCATTCGCTATCCATAGCATCTCCCTCCCTCCCTTCCCTACTCCATCACCTCCCCAAATCGGACATCCATCGCTGCACTCTGGCTTTTCCAGGCAATCTCGTTGTTTGGCTTTTTTAATACTCATGTTTCTCCGTGTGCTCACGGTGATTCTATTTCACTTGATGTGATGGAAGACACACTTCGAAGCATTTTCATGCATTTTTATGGGAAAACGGTAAACGTGATTACATCCCATGGCCATCGTGCCCTCTGCAACCTTTGTAAGCCCCCTTGATGATTTTGGTTTTTTTAGGGCAAACTACGCTTCGTTGGTTCCCTCGTGCCGACGTTAACCATGACTGAGAAGTCATCTCACTCTGATCATCATTTTCACGTGGACATGCTTATTTTTGCAGAAGCTCGACATATACGACCGTGTCATTTTGATGGCGATGTTGTCCGCATGGGTTTTTGAACCTGACCCTTACCCATCCTTCATTGGTATAAATTGGCTCGTAATGTTACTGCAATGGAATCGACGGTTTGAAATGCTTCATCAAATCAAATGTTTGAAAATGTATTTTAGTGTGAGATCTTTAATAATTAAAAA
>CM068962.1:95529054-95549358 GCA_035128595.1 Eptatretus atami | reverse complement strand
GACGGAAACTTTTGCGGGTGTCCTCAGACTTTAGGTCCTTTTTGGTTGGACTTTTTGGACTTTGGGTCCTCAGGGACTTCGGTGTTCCTCCAGGTCTCAGGAAATTTTGGGTCCTCGGTGCACTTTTTGGTACTTTTCGGGCTTTTCTGGCTTTTGGAGTCTTTGGCTTTTTCTGGGTCTTTTGGGTCATTGGGTCTTCTGGATCCTCTGGGTTTCAGGTTCTCTGGGTCTTTTGGGGACTTTTTGGATGTCTTTGGGTCTTTCTTGGTCTTTGGGGTAGTTCTGGGTCTTTTGGAGTTCCTCGAGTCTTGGAGGTCTTCGGGGTCATGGAGGCATGGAGTCTTGGTCTTGTGGGTTTTGAGAGATGGAAATATATACATATATATATTATATATATAATATTGTATATACAGTATATATATATATATTTATAGATATGTATATATAATATATATGTATTATATGTATGTATTATGTATAATATTATATATATATATATATATATATATATATATACTATATAATCTTCCAACCACTGACTGACTGATAATAAAGGATTCGGGACCTTCCGGTTACATAGAAAGCTAAATTTTGCATGCCTATGGACATCCAAATCCAGATACACCGGAAAATATCACAGAATCATCGCAAACATCCATAAATGAAAAAATAAATGAAAGAAACGAAAAAAATAGCTAGTTCAGTGACCTGAGACAATGGAGAAGCATTTGTAATTTGTCACAATTTCCGACAGACACCGGAAGCCAATATACCTGGAAAAATCACAGAACATCGGAAAGCACCGAAAATGAAAATATTATAATTGAAAATAAAATAATGAAAAATCAAATGCAGTTGAGGCGACCTGAGACAATGGGCAAGCACGGTTTGGATGCTTTTACACATGTGTAAGCTTTGGGCTCTTTACACAATGTGTAAGCACACCCCACTCGTAATATGGTAAAGTTCTTTCTAACTGTGACTGACTCACTCCACTCACTCAACTGATTCACTGACTGATTATTATAGATCGGACCTTCCAGGTGACGTAGAAAAGCCTGAAATTTACGTGCCTGTGGGACATCGAAGGCTGATTCCAACAAAGAAAAAAAAACTCACAAGAATCGTCGGACAACATTCTAAAAATGGAAATATAAACAAGAAGACGACGTCAGTGCACATACGTTGCACAAATTTGACCATAAAAATAATTGGTTTGAATTAATGACCAAATAATGCAACTCCTCTTCAAATTCAAGGAATCGGGGTGAAATGGACAATTCGAAAATTTGCCCTATGTGACCTTTTTGGCCTATGTGATTCAAAAATAATTGGTGGTTGAAATTCAGCGACCTGATATCACAAACTTCTTCAAATTTCAAGATCAATCGCGAATGAAAAATTGAGGATTTTTAGAAATTCAGCTCAGATTGTTGACCCTTTGGCCTCTATACCTTTTGGTCGATGTTGACCTCAAAAAATAATTTTTGGCTAGTTTGAATTCAGTGCCTGAAAATTATAAATTCTCTTCACATTTTTCAAGTCAATCAAGAATGAATGATTGACGATTTTAGGAAATCTCACCGAATTGTTGACCTTTGGCCTATGTTGACCTTTTGGTCCATAGTTGACCTCAAAATAATTGGTTGGTTTAAATTCAGTAACTGAAAAGAAAATCATTTTCAAATTTCTAGTCGATCCGGAAGAAAATTCGAGGATTTTTAAAAATTTGACAATTTGTTGACCTTTTCCTTTTGTTGACCTTTTGACCTCCAAAAACAATAGGCTTCTTTGCTTTTGACAAAACTCTATCATGTGCTGTGAGTTTCATGAAGATCGGTTTAAAATTGTGACCCCATAGGCGATTGACAAAGACAGCAGACAAATCAGACAGGACAGAATTAACAAAATCGACGCGACCATATAAAACATTGAAAAAATCTCGAGTTGCAAGAATAAATGAAAAAAAAAAATGAGAAAAATGCAGAAGAAATTTTGCTTCAAAAAATTTTTGGGGAGGAAAATGCAGGTGAGTGACCCCGAGACAATTGGAGAGGGAGAAAGGAGGGAGAGAGAGGATTGGGAGGGGGGGGATAGGGAGCAACTGAAAACATTTTTTTCTCATTGAATCCTCCAATATGTTATGTCTCTAACTCGGAGATGTTCCCCATGGAGGAACCCTGCCGTGGTATCTCCATGTAAGCTTGTAGAGATTAAAACTTAAGAGCGCTTCAAGAAAAGTCACTCCAACAAAATGTTGAAGAAACTTTCAAAAACGAAATTGCGTTTAATTTTAACCTCCGCCATCTAAGATGGATGGAGGTTAACTTGTTTTCACCCCTGTCTGTTTGTTGCTTACTTGACGAAATCTACGATTTTGTCAAGTATGTTGTCGGTTTCAGTTTGTGAGTTTGTTTGTTTGTTTGTTTGTGTGTACGTCTCGCTCTACAGGTCGCATTTTCACGAGTCGGGAAATGCATGAGAACTCACCAATGGACTTATTGGCCACCAGAATAGACCCTATAACTTTTGGCAGGTCAAGGTCAAAGCTCAAGGTCAGAAAAATTCCTGAAAATCGCCGAAAATCCGTATCTTTTAAGCCATGGCCCATTTTCAAAAAATTCATGGTCTCCGCCAAATCTTAACGGATTCCTTTCAAAGTTTGGAAACACGGACGTAGGAGGGGGAGATCTTTGGAACTGATTAAAAAATTGGTCACATCCGTCGCGGGATTTTACGGAGGTGACAGGTATTTTAATTTAATTTTTTTTTTTTTTGTTTGTTTACCCTAAAAACTATGTTTAACCCCAAAAATACCTATTATCGCTTCAATATTCTAAAACGATGGTACGCGATCTTGTTGAATTTCGTCAAGTCCTGGCCCTATGGCTCATTTTTAATTGTTTGTTTGTTTGTTTGTGAACAGTTATTACGGAAAAACTCCTCAACGGGATTTTCGACGGAAACTGGTGGGGGGATTAGGTCTGGTCCAAGGATCATGCCAGTACGATTTTGGACTGTGTCCCAAAGTCCCAATCTGCCCGCTATGGCGCCCATTTTTGAAAAAATAATTGTGAATTTTTGTTTTGCATTTTCTACAGTTTTTAAGTGATTTCCACCCCCCCCCCCCCCCCAAAAAAAAAAAAATTGTTAGAGAAAAAAAAATAGAAATTTGCAACTTTTTCAAAAAAATATTTCGATTTTATTTTTTTTGGCAATTCCTACATTGCGTGATCTAGTATGTTATTCATCGGTGTCAGTAGGATTGTGGACGTTTTGGCCATTTTGAAGAAATATTGATTGTTTTTTTGCAATTTCTACATGTGTTTAGTGATGTCCAACGCAAAAAAAGAGAAAACATTGTTAGAAAAAAAAAAGAAAGAAAAACTTAGAAAATTTTGCAATTTTGTTTTCAACAAATGTCGATTTTTTTTTTTTTGCCATTTCTACATGTTAGAAGTGTTCCAACAAAAAAAACATGCCAAAATTAAATTGCGGCTGATTTTGGGAACTTCAGTGGCATATACCCACGTAAAATCAATTTCTGTCTTCAAGGAAATCCAGTTTGACGATAATTGAGTATGTAAAGAGTTAAAAGTAAAAGGAAAGTTGCAAATATAAACTCTGTGAGCACTGTTGGACGTACAAATTGAATGAATAGGATATTCAGGTTCACTTTGAGTGACTAGCAGTATTGGCGGCGGAGGTTGCACTCCTACCGGTGTGCTCCCCCTCTTAGTTTTCAATATGTATTATCTTGTGCTGCGAAGTGATGGTTGTTATACATGAAAGGAGAATTAAATATATAATTATATGTATATATAATATATATGTTATAATATATATATTAGTATATTATTGGACAGTAACTCTGTGCAAGCGTCGTGGTCTGCTTAAGCACGTTCCTTGGCTATTTGGGCACAATCCTGGACAGGCACCCACGCCGACACGAGGTATACACAGTAGGCTGGCACTCACTTTGTCGGACCGTTGGAAGGGATGACAGATGACTAGGCTGAGTTAACCCACCGGTATTAATTCAACAGCTGATCAGGATTGAACTCAGACTCAGGATCCAAAGCTTGCCACCTTAGACATTTGAACCGACACCAGGCCATTGTAGCCCATTGAGTGGATGAAGGAAGGATTGTACAAAAAGGGAAATGTTTAAGAATGAATTGCACATTTTCAGCCGATGAGCCACTGCCTAGGAGGCATGACACGTGCGAGGCCAAAAGCAAATGAGTAGGCGCCTGAACTTGTTGCAAGTCGATCAATGTAATCATGGCTCGTGCAATATTTTTGACGTGATGTGATAGTTGGAAGAAACAAGACCAACGCAAACAGCTGTATAGGCACTTCGCCAATGTGGTTTGAAGCACTCAGGTCAAGCCACTTCATCGAAACGGATTGGATAGGAACGCTGGCGCTTGGCAAGCGATTCAGCGATCGCTGATCGGTCGTTTTAAACACCATGCAGCCGGAGATGCCGGGAATGTCAAGCAACTGTCAAATTGACAAATGAAAACAGCTTTTTTTTAGCAGTTGGAATTGCTGCCTGAAAGTCAGAATAAACAAGTTTTATTTTGAAATTGCCGAGATTAAGAGATTCTAGAGGTTATGGCATGTGCGGGAATGAATATAAAGCGCACAAACATTGGTGTCTCCAGCGTTAATAAGCATTCGCAATGTATCCAGCGCTTCGTGGGTATTGATTGATCGGCATTCGGATCAATATTGGAGTGAGAAAGTGACAAAAAACTTTTAGTTGTAAGAAAATCCATGCGGCCTGTTCCAACCAAGCATTATTTGAGCAGGCCAAAAAAAATTGTGAACTTAATAACACTCATGATGTGACAAAGTGATGAGCCTTGATAAAGATATTATAATAAGGCTGTTAATTATCTTCAAAATGGGTGGTTTTAATTAACCAAAACATCCAATTTTCATCCTTGCCACTCCTCTGATTTCCCATAGTATGCATGCAAAGTCTTCAGGCCACCAGGATTTCCATGGTTTTGGAGTTTTGGAGGAGAGACACACAAGAATGACTGACTGAACACACTGACATTTTAATAACAAATAAAATATATTAATTATAATATATATATATATATTTTACCATATGTGTTTTTGGCCCGATCTCTCAATGGTGAATGCTCACTTTTAAAATTCAAGCACAGAGTCCGCTTCACCAAATTCCAATCAAGTTCCCTCCTTGTCACACATCCAACTATCCATCAAATTTTGGTCAAAATGCCCTGTGCAACGTTTGAGAATACGTCCTGCTCACAGACAGCAAAACAGACAGGGTGAACATAGCCCTGTGATCTTACCGGGTGGTGGAGGTAATGAACATGTAATTCCCCTAAGGTTGTCTTGTCCGTGTTGTATAGATTTTAATTGTGAATGTCAAGCAACGAAGCACGCCATTAGCATTATAACGTCTTTGTTTGGACTGCGTCTTTGGTTCGAAACCACAGATCTCCCGCCTCTCAGAACGGAGCACTCGAAACCAAAGTATTGCCAACAAGTCGTGGTCAAGAGTTCATTTAATTCCTGGAAAAGACAGGAAAGATGGCATTGTTCTGGTTTGTTCGAGCCTGGCTCTCATTATGGCGAAAGCTTGTCTGCTTCGAGTTGTTGTGAAAAGGTGATCCTTTGAATTTCCATTTGGCCACCTGAATGCAAAATATTGTGCAATAAACATGCCGTTGCCAGCGCTCAACTGGCAGGAGTTTTGTGTTGATGACAGTCTTTAAGAAGGTCCAACACTTGCAAGTAAAGCACCCAAGACCCTTTTCTGCGGTTTGCAGCTGTTCTTAGGAGCCCAGCCCACAAATTTTTACAAGATTATCTGAGCGTGAGAGAAACAGCATTACTCGTTTTCCTTGAGGCTTACATGACACGGTAACTTGTAACAGACGGTGAGTGGTCGCACGCATACTAAAAGGAGAAACAGCATTGTGACTACACTTGTTATTCCTTAACAGCAAATTATTATCTCAATAATGAAAGCGATTGAAAACGTGAGCATGTCGATCCTCCAGCACGACCTTCCTCCGTTTGCTTCGCCCAAACTCACCTCTCTGCACCCCAATACAGTTAACGATTGCTTCTCGTTTACCTGTGTTTGATGATTATATTGTGAGAAAAAGAAACAGTACAAAGGTGCTCAATAATATCTTACGGAAAAAAGAACCAGATAGTTTTGATAAAAACAAAATCTTGTGCTGAAAGCCAGGAATTCTTTTTGCAGATGAAATCCGTTGACCGTTTCTTTGATGTACATTATACATACCTCTCTCTGTGTGTTATATTGTTATCATTATGTCAGTTGTAGACTATATAGATGACTTTATATATATATATATATATATATATATAATATACCACCCGAAACTTTTCTTTATGATAGGGCAGGACGCCTGATTGAGGCACAATAATTAAAAAGCCGTAATTATTCTTCAAATTGGGTTGTTTTATTACCCAAACACCCAATTTTCACTCTTGCACTTCCGATCCCTTAGTATGCAGCAAAGTTTCAGGCTCCTCGGTCTTCATGGTTTTAGGGTTTATGGAAACACAACACACACACACACACACACATTTATTGTACTCGTAGGCTCGTTGGTGCGATTGCGACCAAATTTTCATTGTCTCGACAGCCTTGTTCCAATACCCACCTGCGTGCTGGCTGTCAGCATTAGCTGTTTTCACCAGCCCAGATGTGCTTAGAGCTGTGTGGGGAATTATATATGTTCATTATTATTATTGCCATAGAAACACTATCTTATTATTGTGTTAAATATTATTGATGTTAATTATATATAGCCTTGTTGGCAATGTATTTCATGTTTTTGTTTTATATTTTTGAATTTAGTAATGGAATGCCATATCCATGATAAGACATATTAAAGCTGCTTTATTTACGACTTAACATGGCGTACGTTTTTAAAACAGTGGGAATCTCTAAGGATTTTTTTGTCGTCTGGTCGAGTCTTTAAAAGGGGCACAGGATCTACAGGCTACGGGGTCTTTTTGTCATCGGGGACGTTTGTGATCCTTGGAGACGTTTGGGTCCTTAGGACTTTTGGGAGTTTTGGGTGTTCAGAGACTTTTTGGACTTTTTGGGTCCTCGATGACTTTCATATCCTTGATGACTTTGGGCACTTTTTGGGTCTCGAGACTTTCATTGTCTTTGAGACTTTTGTGCGTCCTCAGGGGACTTTTTGGGACTTTTTGTCCTCAGGGACCTTTGGATTCTGAGTCTTTGAGTGGCTTTTGACATTTGGGTCTTCTGATCTTCAGCATCCTTCAGATCTTGGGGGTTTCTTTGGGGTTCTGGGACTTTTAGACCTTGGGTCTTCTGGTCTTCCTTCTTCCTTGTCTTCAGGATCTTGGGGTCCTTCTGTGCTTGGGGGTCTTGTGGGTCTTTGGGTCTTCAATCACTTTTTTGGGCTTTTGGGTCTTTGGTCTTGCTTCCTGGTCTTCAGGATCTTCGGGGTCTTGCGGAGTTTTTGGGGTCTCTGGGTTCTTGGAGACCTTGGGGTCTTCAGATATTGGCGCTTCGAGGTCTGGATGCTCAGAGTCTTGAAAGTTTGGAGTCTTGACGTTTTGGGGGGTCTTGGTGGTCTTGGGGTCTTCAGGGTCTTGGGGTCTTTGGTGGGTATTTGAGGTCTTAAAGGATCTTCAAAGTTCGAAAGACGTGCTCAGCAAGTCCAAAGGGTCCCAATCGCGTACATTCCTATAGTGCGAATTCATGGATAGAGGTACGTAATAATGACAAAAAAGTTATGCCTTCACACACACCACACAGCACACCACACACACACACACACACACACATCTCACTACACCACTCACTCACGTCACACGACCCACATTGCCGCACTGCACAACTCATCCATTTTATAGGAGACTAGCAGGTAACCAGGTAGCTCCGCAGAGGAATCCCCGTGGATGACGGCGGGTCGAAGAGTATATGTCACACGTTAATTTGTAAAATTGTATAGGCTGCCACATTATTATTTTTTTTCATCACCACTATACTATTATATTTTCCCCGCCAAATTGTTTTAATATGCAGAAGACTCGGAGTTCAAAAAAATGTTAAATTGTATTGCTCCGATCAGATAAAAAACCATAAATCCTCAACAATGTGAGTGCTTGGTTTCATGTCATAATTTGCGACTTAATAATTCTCAATTCTCTTTATAGGCAAATTCCCGTTGGCCCATGTCAATCGGCTTGAACCTTGAAAAATAGACGTTAGCAATCAGGTGATGACGTCATAATGTCGGAGATCCGGGAAGCGGAGAGTCATTGTCTTCAATTGACTGTACAGTTATTTTTCATCTAATTGCAATGCCCTTGGCCCCATGTCAATTCGGCTGAACTGTGAAAAATTAACGTACGGCAATCAGGTGGATGAACGTCATAATTCGGAAAACCAGGCAAGTCAGGAAGTGACAATTCTTTTACAATCGGGACCACTCCCGTACATTTCTGTCAGAATGTGAAGTTTGGGAGGATCAAGTTCCAGTACTTTTCGCGCGCATAGGTCACAGACAAACACACACACAGCCTACACAGACAGGACAAACTTTCAAACTTTATATAATAAGATAAACATGGGCATTGTTAGTCAATTACCATATTCAAACCATGCTAAACAAGTGGTGCCAGGCACAACAAATCCCGCCCATTTAAGGCATAAAGTTATTTGGGGATCAAATTTAAGATTTTGATACATCCTTAACCTGAATGTTGATTATAAGGAATAGAATATAGGAATATTTTCAGTCTTAGTTGAAGTCAATTAAACCAATTTTTGACCGAAGTTATGACCATAAAATGCTTTTTGACCTTTCAAGGCCACGAAGGTCAAAGTCATTGGTCAAATGAAAGCAATAAAGGACTTGGTATTATGTCTCCATAGAAACACGCATATCCTAACCTGTTTTGATTTTCAGAAATGGGACAAATTTGGTATTTTGACCGATGACCATGACCCCCAAAAACTTTCGGACCCTACCATTCTTCACAAATATGCATTTTTCACTATAGGACATGGGTAGGTTCATAAGTGACAAATAGAAAAGGTTCCGATAAGGCTTAGTTTGAAGTAAATCAGATCAATTTTTGACGAAGTTATTAGGTGAAAAACGATTTTGATCTTTTCGTGCGCATGACCCTTGACCTTGTGATGCCAATTGGACCCAAAAAGTTAAGTGGGTCGTCCAGAGGTTCATTTGCCCACTGTGGATTAAATTTGGATAGTGTTTGCTAAAAGCCGCTTTTGCCGTAAAGTTGCTAACAGACAGACAGCAAACAAACGGTCACGATTATAATATCCCGCTCCATCCCCGGGGGTGGATAATTAGTCACTTTTTAAACAATAAAAAAGCTAGATTTTATTCTGTCAGTTGGCACAGTACATTTACCCAGCAACCGTATCTCAAACTGATGATTTATATGCTCTTTCGAGGTGGCCATTTTAAATTTGTGAAGGATAATAATAAACAAACCTTGCTTCATTGTCACTGGACATTCTGATAAAAAGAATCATCACCCCAAAATTAAAAGTGCCAATCAGTGTTTTGTGTGAGTTGCAATGGAAATGTATGCCAATCGATGGCCTTCAATCCAGATTATGGTGGCCATTTTGGATTTCTGCTTATAAAATGTAAACCATCAATTTTTCAGCTCGGCACACAGCAAAATTAGATTCAGTCACCCCGAATCCTTTGGGAAAAAAAATAGTATCTGCCAAATTTAACTCTAAACTTCCTGGGGATGTCACAATTCCTGAAAATGGGATCATCCTGCATAGCTAATGCGTGACAAAAGTCGATTTTCGACTGGACCGAAAAGAAAAACGTAGGAATTAAATTTCTATTTTGTAAGGAGAATTGTAAGATATTGTTTATCATGTCTAAGGGCTGAGGTAGAGGGCTAGAGGTATGCACACTGGCAAATAAGCTTATAAGCTGGGTTTGAATCTCATCCCAGCTATATGCTGTCATCCCAGTGTTTCGCAGGCAGGGCGATTCATCAATGTTTTGTGATTCATCACGTTTGTTATACTCCCCCACTGCACAAACACTGAATGATAAACTTGCTTTAACAAGTGGTCTTTAAAAAACATTGACTTGTTACTGAAAACAGCACTTCGGAAGTCAATCATCAGTCTTGGTGAAAAACAGAAATTCCTTTGCTTCGGATTGTGTTCCAAATGGGAAAACTTCACTTTGCTTTGTTACAATGGACATGCAGCGATGAATTTTGTTTCAGCTCGAAGCCTGTACAAGCGTGAATGGCCTGTCGCTTTGAGGCTTTGCGGTCTAAAAGCTCATCAACATTGGTTTTTGCGAACCGGACAGCCATTCCTGGAGGGCAGAAGTTACAAAGTTCCTCCAATTTTATTATTTATTTTAAATATAAAAGTCTGGCTTTTTACGGAATTTTTGATCAAGGGATACAGTGAAGTCCAGCTGAATTATGTTGAGAGTTACTGTGCATTTGACCTTTAATCCGCAGGAAACAAAATATTTGCCATTGTCAACCACAGAACAATCGCCACTTTTTCCTGCAAATCTCGGAACATTTATCCGCACGAATAATTCTCAAAGGTGAGGCAAGGAGCGAGGCTTTTTGTTTATTTATTCATAATTTACATTTTATTTTGCACACAAATCTTGCGCCCATCGAAGAGATCAAAAAGATCAGTTGCGATGGGACAGAGATATGCGCTGAAATGGATTTCGTAAAGAAAACAGATGTTCTCTCAAGGAGTTCCAGTTGATAGAATACGAGCATTAATATCAACTAGCATAACGCCGGCGCTCTGCACGACAATGTTGGGGTGGGTGTGTTTGAGAAAGGAACTGATGCATGAGTATCAGTAGTAATTATTACTTTAATGGCAAGTAAGTGGAATACGATTTCCACCTGTTTCAGAACGCATTTTATTTACTTTTTTTTTTATACGCATGCAACCTCATATTAGGTCTTTGAGATAATGTAAGCCGACATATCACGTACTGCGAAGCGCAGAACAAAGTCGAAGATAACGCGCTGACACGAAACCACAAACTCGGATAATATATAAGATGATAAATGATTACATTTAAAATATAATCTGTCAGAATGTTTAACGGCTCATTGAACTTGGCATTCTGCGTACAAACGACTTTTCTTTTGTCCAGTTAATGAACTTAATATAATAAAAATAGTGGAACACTTAAATGGAATTGTTTGACTTGCGGGACAGCTTTGCGGTATGCGCACATGCCTCGGAGATATCTAACTTGGGTTTGAATCCTGGACAAGCTATAAATTCTCAACTAATGTTTCACATGTAGTACAAGGCATCAACAAGTGGGCCGGCCCTTGGATGGATGTTAATTTGGGGGATCCGTCTGATCGGGCTGTAGGTGGATGTCAAATATCCTACAGTGTTCCTTTCGTGAAGAGTAGATGATTCATCCCCAGTACCCTGAACAAATTATAGATTTCTGCCCAAATCACCATCAGCCTGGCTATCCGGTTCGTTAAAGACTTGGGGATAAAACGTTCCCTGGCCTACCCCACAAGAAGATGGGAATAATTGTGGCTGTTAAATAGTTTTAGTGGCTGCAGTACTAGTAGCTACCTCAGCCACCGAAGGTGGACGGAGGTAGTGTATTCACCCCTGTTTTTTTGTTGTTTTTTTTCTGTTTATGAGCAGTATATCTCAAAGTTGTCGATGGATTTTGACGAAACTTGGTGGACAGGTTGGGTGTGTAACAAGGACGCATTGATTCGATTTTGGGGAAGATCCAAATCCAGATCTGGACAGGAGAATTAAAAAAAATGTTTAAGTGATTATTCTCCATCAAGAGATCGGGCCAAAAACGATGTTTAGCATGATATCTCAAATAATTGTGGACAAACTCGGACGAAACTTGGTCGATGAGTTGGTTGGTTTGGTGACAAGAACAAGCCCATTAGATTTTGGAGGTCCGGATCCAGATCCGGCATATCAGTGGGATACAAAATGTAAACTGCTCAGCCTGTGGAGGTATGCGCTCTACCGAGTGCCGTTCTAGTTACCTTCGCAAACTTCGTTTGACGAAGGTATTGTATTGACCCCTGTGTATTTATTTATTTGTAAATATGTGTGCGGACAACATTGCGCAAAAACTGCTGGACCGATTTGCATGAAATTTTCAGAGATGATGTGCAGTTACTCAAGGACGCCAGGCGAAGCTTTTGGGAGCAATCGGATTAAAGGTCAAGGTCACGGTCACGAAAAGGTCAGAATCGTTTTTTCGTCATAACGCGGTCAATTTTTATCCGAACGAGATAAAACCAACACCAAAATGTTCATTACTCAATCTACATTCTAGGCTATGCCACATGAAAGTGTGGCGTAATTACCCTAGGTAGCGGTTGGGGGTCAAAGGTCAAGGGGGTCACCAAAAATGGTATTAACAATGTTTTGGATCACTTTATACAAAAACTTTACAGCGGATTAGCTTGAAATGTTGTGGAAGGTTTGTTGTCATGAAAAGACAAATCGAGATAATTTTTGGAGCGATCGGATCAAAGGTCAGGTCACAAAACGTCAAACATTTTTATTTCGCGATAACAGTCAATTTTATTCCAATTTACATCAAATTAATGCCAAAATGATCAGTATTCAATGCCCTATCCTCAATATAACATATTATATGGTGTTGTAACCCGAGTTAGCGGTTGGAGTCAAAGGTCAAGGGGGTCACCACAAAGCATTTTTCATTGGGCAGCGTCGTGGACAACATTACGCAAAAACCACTTAGCAGATTGTCATGAAATTTTGTGGACTTGTTTGACATCATGAGAGGACAAATCGATTAGATTTTGGGAGCGATCGGATCAAAGGTCAAGGTCAAGGTCACAAAAAGGTCAAAATCGTTTTTTTGCGATTAAGTGTCAATTTTGTTCCGATTTACATCAAATTAAGTCCAAAATGTTCAGTATTCAAATCCCGATCCACTGATATAGCGTATGGTATAGTGTTTGCAACCCTAGTTAGTCTGTGGAAGTCAAAGGTCAAGGGGGCCACCAAAATGGAGTTTTTGATTGGAAGCGGTGTGACAACATTACACAAAAACCACTTAGCAGATTGTCATGAAATTTTGTGGATGTGTTTGGCATCACGAGAGGACAAATCGATTCGATTTTGGAGCGATCGGATCAAAGGTTAAGGTCAAGGTCACAAAAAGGTCAAAATCGTTTTTTCGCGATTAAATTGTCAATTTTGTTTTGATTTACAGCAAATTAACTCCAAAATGTTCAAAATTAAATTCCCCATCTCTAATATGACACATGGTATAGTACTTTTGTCACCCAAGGCAGCGGTTGGGGTCAAAGGTCAAGGGGGTCACACAAATTCACATTTTATCGGAAAGCGTTGTGGACCTTAACGCAAAAAAACAAAACGCAGAGAGGCTTAATTGTGTTTGGATTTGTTTGGCCATGAAAGGACAAATCCGTTAGATTTTGGGAGCGATCGGATCAAAGGTCAAGGTCACAAAAAGGTCAACATCGTTTTTCATGATGAAAACGTTAATATGTTTCCGATTTACATCAAATTAACTCCAAATTGTTCAGTGTTCAATTCCCCATCTTCTGAAATGACACAAGGTATAGTACTATTGTCACCCTAGGTAGCGGTTGTGGGTCAAAGGTCATGGGGGTCACGAAATGCATATTTGTATTGAGATGCGTTGTGGACAACTTAATACAAAGGTAATAATAATAGGCGGATCGGCTGATATTTTTGTGACATGTTTGACATCATAAAGGACAAATCGATTAGATTTTGGAAGCGATTGGATCAAAAGTCAAGGTCACAACAAGGTCAAACTCATTTTTTCGTGATAACAGTTTCAAATTTGTTCCCATTTACATCAAATCAACGCCAAATGTTCAGTATTCAATTCACCACCCTCTAATATGACACATGTACAATGCTGTCACCCAAGGGAGCGGTTGGGTTGGGGGGGAGGTTGCTGTAACACTGTCACTTCTGCTGTAGTTTACATCGACTTAACGCCTAAATATTCGGTATTAAATTTTAAACCCCGGAAGTGGCAAAGGTCAACGAGGTCACTTTATTTGAACGTCAATGGCTGCAAAGGAGACAACTGTACATGAACATCAGGCACTAAATCATGTTGTAACTAGTGGCTGCGGCGAAAGGTATGCGCTCTACGAGTGCCTGTTATAGTTTTATATGGAACGAGCAGGGGTGCTGTTCTCATACTATTGGCATTTTAAATAAATCATGTCTTTTTTCCTATTTGTTTACTGGGGCCAAAAACACTTTCCCACACCCACTAAAGAATGGGGTCGAGGAATCATTTCATATGACATTTCATATAGCTACAAAGGCCAAGGTCCCAGAGAGCAATGTTTTAAAAAAAATTGTTTTAATCTCTTTTTAAAAGAATATAAATATAAACACAATACTTTTTTTTCAATTGTTTTCAATTTTTTTGCCTAAAACACTCCCCATTACTCACTGATGAGCCTCTGAAAGTTTGATAAAGATCAGTTTGGCCATCTTTGAGAAAAATGGCAACACACACCGACAGATAAATGTCTCTCTTATGGCAACATCTCTCCGGATTCTTACCAACATCTTTGGTCTTTGTTCCTTTCACATTTCTTTCTAATTATGCTTATTTATTTATTTATTTTTCATAATTCTCTTTATTCATTCTAATTCTTGCCTTTTCTTCTCTTTCATCGCTTTTACTCTCTATTTCACTCTTTCGTTTTCTATCTCTCTAAGGAGAAGTGAATTCTTGCAGAACTTTTTTTCTGTAAGACTCACTTGGCTGTTCCTGGTTGGGTTTGAGGGTTGTGGAGTAGCGGCGAAAACCCGAATCCTATCCACGTTCCTCCCGATGACTCCATCTTTGCTCTTTACTTCTTCGGGTTCCTTCTTGATCTTCCATTTCATTACGTTTGTACGATATTCTGATGCTGTGTGGATTGTGCTTCCCCGCTGATGGACCTCTGGTAGCTTGTACATGTTGCTGCGTTTGAGCCCGAGGAGTTACTGCTGAAGTCCATCTGTCCAGGTTCTTCCCGACATCTTTGTTCTTTGTTCCTTTCACATTTCTTTCTATTTGTATTTATTTATTTTTCATAATTCTCTTTATTTATACGAATTCTTGCTTTTTCTTCTCTTTCATCCCTTTTACTCTCTATTCATCTCTTTCTTTATCTGTCTCTCCAAGGAGAAGTGAATTCTTGCAGAAATTTTTCTGTTATTGGCTGCGTCTTGGTGGGTTTGAGGGTTGTGGAGTTGCGGCTAAACCCAGAATCCTATCCAAGTTCCACCCGATGACTCCATCTTTGCTCTTTACTTCTTCGGGTTCCTTCTTGGTCTTCCGTTTCATTATAGTGCAGATAGCTGCATAGAATCGAGGAAGCAGAAATGCTGACTATTTCCAGGAAAAGAAGAAGAATCCAGGTGTTTACAGATGATCCAAATTTACACATTGATACACAAAAAGTTTCCGTTGAAGGGAGAGTTGAGGGGAATGTAGGATGCCCTCTGATGCGGACACCACTCAACTTTTGTATGTGAACTGCATCACGTGAACCGATCACGCAGGAATTTCGTCACAAGAATTCCAAAGCAACAGCTTTTCAGGTCGAACCCAAGTCTTTCTGCGTCTTGTCAATTACCGATTAAATTGCTAAGCAAGAGGAACAATTTACCGCAAACACAACTAAAAGTAGGGCAGCGTTTCACTTCAACCAAACCACATCATCATTTATCTCAATCACTTTGCTCGAGGTGAGAACACTTAAGAGGGAGAAGGCAAGGCAGGTAGGGTTTGAATGAGGGATCTTATCTCTCTTTAATGCACTGTGACATGTTGAATTGAGTACCAGGCATACTTGTATGACTGTTTTATTATTATTATTATTACCTTTTTTTTTCATCCAACAATTATCCACATAAATCTTTGACATGTAATGAATTTGTTTCATCGTCCGAATGAGGTGATGCGTAATTTCTCTGCATATTTTCCCCTTGCGTTGCTGGAATCTTTGTGGCCAGCCACTGTGCTGCCAGGTACGTCCTCATAATCATTGGTCCATTATCACAGTACATTGCACTTTGAGTAAAATTAACATTAATCACAGGATGATGCACTCAAAGACCATTTGCCAGACCTTAAGCTGTTTTGTTTCATCCTTGCGGACTCGTCAGCAAATCAACTAGTGTATCCAGGCCATGTGAAACAGTGCACTCGGATATCCATACATCCAAATGGTACTACACCCCTCTATTGCCTCCATTTTAAGTGGGAAAAAGATCTTGCAGTCGCAAACATCTTGTCTCTCTCTCCCCAAAAGCTCAATGAGTGGAAGGATACTTTCGTTTCCCACCGGCATGTTTTGGCCAGACCACTCCGAGAATTCATGTAATTGTTTTTGTCTTTTCTGCCTTTGTCATGCCCAAACAGAGAAATAACAAGATTAAAAATTTTTATTTTTTTAATGTCAGCCCATTGCATTATTTTCCTTGATTACACAGATAATACAATTCTGGATTTGTCGAATGTCGCATACGCTAGTCAACTGTACCTTGTAGGAAAAGGAATTGCACACTTTAAATATTTAGCATTTGTCTTTTGGTTCTTCTATGAACCTTGACCTGCCTAGTTGTTTATTCATTCTGACTCGCTCTCCATACCAGGTGGGATCGAGGTTTGGGTACACTATTTACACAAATTGCGACCAATTACACTGGGCTGCATTTGAAATTTTTTTTCAGAGGTCTAGGTTTTCTCAACGGTTCCCATATGCTTTTTGCATGCTGAATTCAGAAATGTATCTCATTTCGCTCAATCAGGTCAAGTTTTTATGCTATCTCAATTTTAAGGAAAAAAATAATCAAAATTTTTGTTTTTTTAATTAGCATTTTTTTTATTCAAAATCAGACTTACATTGACAGAAAATGTACAAACTATACATATAATGACACACAAGTACACTTACTGTGGAAGAAAGTGCCTTCTCAATTACTTTCATTTCAATTTCAGAAAAATATCGATAAATCGTTGTTTCTGGCAACACCCAACTTCAGTCGCTCCAGCAGTCGCTGTTTTCCTTCGTCTTTTTAATGTTGAATTTCACAGGTCAAGTTTAATGTTGAAAAACTTGACCTGATTGAGCGAAATGAGTTACATTTCTAAATTCAGCATGAAAAAAACATATGAGAACCGTTGAGAAAACCTCGACCTCTAAAATGACGCAGACCAGTGTGATTGATTTATTTATTCCCCATGTTTCATCGTCTCCACAAGCAAACTCGCAAGCAAATGATCAGCCGTTCGAGACTTCAAATAACTCCCTCCATCGATCCTGCTGGATGACAAATTCCTGTAAAATGACAAATTCCAGTTGGATGACAAATTTTCGTTCTGCCATTGTCTTCCATTCATATAATCTCAGCCCCCAACAAAATCACATGACCTGAGACTGCGATTTAATTTGATAATCTTTTTTTTTTCTTCTTTTTTCGTTTTTTGATTTCGTTTTTTTAAAAGTTATAAACAACGAAGATGGATGTCACTCTGTGCTGGCACAATGCAACAAAGGAATGGCATTAAATGCCTAAGGGGTCATTATTCTGCTCACCTTCTTCTTCTACCTGTTTTGGATGCAGCACATGGCTGCGGCTAGCGTTATTTGTAGGGTCTGCCGTTCTGGTGCTGATGCAGTGTCCCCTGTAGGTTAGAGTGAGAATTTGGAATTTGTTCATGGTGCTAGCGATAGCTCAATTACTTTCCGTGAAGGACACCATGCCATCTTTAACGTCCACCAACCAATGCCGGCAGATGGGATTTCAGTTTAACGTCCACCCAAGGGACGGCACGCAAATTGATGCATCGCCATGCCTGCGAAACACCAGGATGACAGTTAAAACAGGGTCGGAATTCAAACCCATGCTCAATGGTTCAGAGGCAAGTATCCTGCTGATGAAACATACCCAATAATCTAAGAGATGTAGTATGAATGTTGCATTGCCTGTAATCTTCATGCTTCAAGGATAATGTTTGTAACATGACACAATCCAAACTGAAGTTCTCATCATCATTCATTTTTCCTTATCATGTGATGCACATCTAAAGCTCCATGATTTGCATTTCAAGCATCGATGCATTTTTCTATTCAAAAGGAGACACTTCAAAATAAAAAACCCAGCATCAATTGTGAACTGAAATGATGAGAATAACCCTACTCACACTCTCTTTGCTTGTGTTTAATGTTGTTTGGTTAACAAATCTTTTTGGAATTATTCTTTGAGTTCCAGCGCTGCATGCATTTTGGAAATTCATTCAGCTAAGGCCTCTCCGAATGGCTGCCATTACGTTTTTAGTTTTAGTTTTTGCATACAAAAATCAAGGCTCATGGAAGAGCTAGAACACTGAATGGATCAGGAAGCAACAGAACAAAAGGAACAGTGGAGAGAGAGTGGGGAGGGGAGGGACAATAACAGCACAATTGAAGGACAAAATAGAGGGAGACTTGGACAACAATGGGGGCAGGAAAGGACACGAGGTGGACAAGATTGTATTTACTGGTGTAGGAGGCAAGACACCACCAAATGGTGTCAAAGCTTGGGTTTAAGACCAAGGTGTAATTGCCTTTTGATGGAGGGGGGGGGGGGGGGGGGGGGAGACAGAAAAAAGGCGCGCGTGCAAAGAAAATGTGTGGAATGTGGGTCAGAACCAAGGTATTTGTTACATTTGACCTGCAGATTAGCCTTTCGTACAGGAATCATTTGAGTTACATTTGAGTTGTTTTTAACCACATTGCCTTTGGATTACATATGCTCTCTGCAGTCTCAGTGGCCACTGAAGTAGCTCTGGTGGTACTTTGTGTCTCTACTTGAACCGCCGCAGGTGCAACGTTAACACATCGCTGAACATAATAGGATGCGCGAATATGATTGTGATGTTTAAATTGCCATAATTTTGGGGAATTTTCTTTATTACAATTATAATGCTTACAAATGTAAATATTCTGATTATTATAGTATAATTTCATTGTGATAAACTTTGGCAAGGCATTCCAGTCTTATTTGTGGTTCGAAGGCAGATTGCACGACTCCTTATAGCAGGTAAGGAGAGAGTCATTTTTTTTGTTGGCTGTGAGTAATCTCTCAAAGTGATGTCTACCATCCTAAACCCACATGGAGGTTGTTTCTCATCAGGGATTATGAGCAGATCTTACTTGGTCCATTTTTAACCTGCTCGAAAAGTCCTACATAATCCCACTGAAAAGGACTTTCACAGGAATCTGTTACATCAGGCATTTTGGGGCCAGAAAATGACCTGGGAGACCTAAAGGCTTCAACCAATTCATGGATCTGAGATTTTCCCCCAAAGCCCCACCCACCTCCCCGCTTCCCCAAAGTGAACATGGAAGCCTCTAAAAGTTTGAAGATGGACAGCCTGTCTTTACTGTCAGAAAAATAATTCCACTCTGGGAATCAAAATTGCTTGCGTTGGATGCTGAAGACCAATGAAGGTATACTCAGTCACTGAAGTACAAACCCTTACGTATCACTGATTCGTTTTAGCTTCCTTTCAAAGGAAACACTTTAACTCTCATTGTCAGTTTTAGGAATGGAATAAATGTCCTGGTATCCTTCCCAAGATGTCATCCTCTTGGAATAACCCAGAAGCATCATTGTATTGCGGTATTGATAACCCTCTTGTGTTTGTCGGTAGAACATGGCATCAGCGTTTTATGCAAGTATGTGACGTACTGCTCATATATATGGCAGTTTTGAAGGATGTCAGACCTATGAATTGATAGCAAATCAAACTAGAAAGAGCAACCAGAGATTGCAGACCCTCGTCAGAACTTGTTTTGTGTGGTGTTTGTGTAATTTTGCATGGCGTATTTTGTGTTGCGTTTGTGTACTGGTGAGTTACGTAATTAATGAGACATAATTAGAATTGTCACTTTATAACTGGCTGACAGTGATGACCGGGTTCCAAGACGTCCCGCTTTGATGCAACCCCACTTTGATTGGGCACCTGACCCTGACCCTAGATGTTTTTTTTTAAAATTATTATTCAGTTGAATGAGACATAATTAGAATTGTCACTTTATAACTGGCTGACAGTGATGACCGGGTTCCAAGACGTCTCGCTTTGATGCAACCCCACTTTGATTGGGCACCTGACCCTGACCCTAGATGTTTTTTTTTTAATTATTATTCAGTTGAATTTAGCA
>CM068962.1:95499324-95517910 GCA_035128595.1 Eptatretus atami | reverse complement strand
ATTTAATGTGAAAATATTTTTTGGCTCGAATTTTTGGCTGGCCCTAAGGCACATGCCTTGTCTGCCTAATGGTTAATCCAGCACTGCTTCCCAGCAGTAGTTGGAGCAGAAATTTGTAATATTTGTTCATGGTGCCGGCGATGCTCGCCTATTCTTTACGCAGGACACTGGGATCATTAACATCCAACGAATGCAGACAAGATGTCCAGTTTTATGTCCATCCGAGGAACGGCACACACATTGATTCATTATATTTAGATGGCCTGTGATACACCGGGATGACAGTTTATAGCTTGGTCGGGATACGAACCCAGGCTCGATAGCTCGGAGGTGAGTGTGCATACCTCTCGGTCGAGGCCACATCCTGGCAGCCCAACAATGAGTATCTAATCAATAAATGTCATTTTCTGTCTGTATGTGTGAAACACCAATCATGCCAAAACTACTGAGCCAATTACCTCTAAACTTGGCACATGGACCAAGTTCGACCTCGTAGTGAACATGGGCTACTTGGTTTCATCTGTAGTCGCAGGAGTTCGGGAGGGAAGGTCGACGAAAATGCTTTATGTGAATGTGTATCGTGTAGCGCCACCCAATGTTGGTGGCGGAGGGTATGACAAGTCAGCTTTGGAGATAACTTGCATTTTTACACTGTACACATTCCCAGAGAGTGGGCAGCCTCAAAGTCAACCTCCATTAATCAGGGGAGGCAGGGGAAGGGGGGGAGAGGACTGGAGAAGTCCACAGAGGGATGGGAAAAGGGGTGGGTTGGATGCCAACGAGGGAGGAATAGGTGTGCAGAATTTGGAAGTCCAGAGGACAGGGGAGGCTCAGGGGAAGGCAAGTCCAGAGGAGAGGGGAAGGGTGGGATGAGATGCCGGAATGAGGAGAGGGAGGTGTGGAATGGAAGTCCAGAGAGAGGGGAAGGGGTGGATGAGATGCCGGAGGGAGGGAAGTGTGTGGAATGGGAAGTCTGAGGAGGGGGAGAAGGAAGGGGTGGGATGAGATGCGTGAGGAGAGGTGGGGTTGGAGTCCAGGGAGGGGGAGAAGGGGAGGAGGGTGGGAATGAGGGAGGGAAGGGATTAGAAGGGAGGTGAGGAGGGAAAGGGCAGAAGCAGGGGGGGTGGATGAGGGAGGGGAAGGAGCGGGATAGGGGGGAAAGGCAGAAGCAGGGAGGAGTGGTATGAGGGAGGGGAAGGGATGGAAGAGGGGAGGGGAAGGGGCAGAAAGCAGGAGGCGTTGGCTGATGAGGGACGGGAGAAGGAGGGGAGGAGGACCGGAAGGACGGGAGAGGCGAGAGGGAAGGGCAGGGATGAGAAGCAACGCTGGGCACCCCTGCTAGTAAATAAATAAATAAAACCCAATTCTATCTTCCTGTTTTTAAAAAAAACTAATTATTTATAAATTAACATCGAAACATAAGAAAACATTGATGCTTCTTGGATTATTGTGTCTCATTTGTAGACCTTTTTGAACAGCTCTCGTTGTACAATGTGTACATTGAAAGTACAAAGTATGGACGAACAGTACCGTGATGCGGCTCTCTGCTCAATGATGTGAACTGTTTTGAGATTGATTGGCGTTTGGATCGTTCACTTCGTGCCAGTATCACGTGGTAGTTTTCCCTGGAGAGAAATTGTCCCATGTGCTGGAATTCCTTTCCATATGGTGGACATTCCCCATTTATGTAAGTGCTGATACTGTGTAATATATCTGTAACATCCTCATGCCTTGTCTAGCCAATCGTTTGCAATAGTGAGGAATACTAATGGGCTGTTCAAGTATTGTGATGGTCATCTTTCCGGGGTGGATGGATGTTGCGGGCAAGGTTCGACATCGCAGCCGCATGATCCTCTGCATTGTGAGCTTTCAACGGTATAATAGATGGTGTTGACAAGCAGCGACATTTGGAGTTTTGTTAAACACATGTCGAGTATAATGGTGGCAAGATGACCAGAGAAGGAAAGGTGGCAAGATGTCCCCCTTGTCTCCCCCATCATCTCAATGGGACTGGTTATCCGTTCAGCATCCTTAACATCCACATCAGTACTCTCTGGGTTATGGTACAAAGGACAATTTCAGTTGAAAACTAGACGGGGAGCACTCGGTAGAGTGCAAAACCTCCGCCGCCAATACTGCTGGGTCACTCAAGTGAACCTGATATCCTATTCATTGTAGGTCAAAACGGATCAGACTCGACTGAACCACGATTGAATAAACTAAACTAAATAGATCGACGCGCATGGAGAAATGCCAAAAAAATAAAATCGAAATTTTTTTGAAAAAAAAGTTGCAAAATGTTTTTTTTTTTCTCTAACAAATTTTTTTTTGGTTGGAAATCACTTAAAACATGTAGAAATGAAAAAAGAAATCAAATATTTTTCAAATAAAATCGAAATTTTTTTGAAAAAAAGTTGCAAAATTTTGTTTTTTTTTCTCTAACAATTTTTTTTTGGGGGGGGTTGGAAATCACTTAAAACATGTAGAAATGCAAAAACAAAAATTCAAATATTTTTTCAAAATGGCCACCATAGCGGCCATATTGGACTTTGGACCAAGTCCAAAATCTATGGCATGATCCTTGGACCATACCTAATCCCCCCACCAAGTTTCGTCGAAATTCGTCCAGGAGTTTTTCCGTAATACTGTTCACAAACAAACAAACAAACAAACAAACAGACAGGGGTGAAAACAGTAACCTCCGTCCATCTTCGATGGCGGAGGTTAAATATTCATTAATTCTTGCTATTAAAATTAATTCTTGCTATTAAAAATAGCAAGAGCCCAGCGGAGGGGTGTCCATGCACTGTTGAAAGGGGATGGGGGGCATCTTGCCCCACCTACACCAGTTCCTCCACAACGGTGCATATTGTGCCGTGATGCCAACGCGTAACTGTCTCATGGCAGTTTGTTTGTTTTTACCGGAGAATCCAAACTTTTATATACATGTTCATAACGGTAGCAACAGATGGGGTACCTCTTACTGCAGTGCATGTTCCATGCTGCAAAATGCCTTGGTGGTTCATGAGAAACCCTTTTACCACTACACCAGCTGGGCAAATGCGGATGAATAAGCTGCTTTGATGCCATGCTAAACAAAACCATAGTAAGAGCTTAATCTTCATTCAAATTCACTCTATTGTTGTTTCCTGGGGTCCTCCTTGGTCCTTCCTTTGTAGTACATGGCTGCTGGTTTGTAGCTGGGCTGGGTTAGGGTCATTCCATGGGGGGAACGGCTCGACTGACGATGCAGTACCCCCTGCAGGTTAGAGCAGGAACTCGTAATTTGTTTAGAGTGCCGGCGATAGATCTCCTGCTCCTTGTGAAGGACACCGTGGGATCTTTAACGTCCACCAACTCATGCCGACAGACAGGACGTCCATCCGATGGACTGCGCACACATTGATGCGAAACATCAGGATAGCAGTTCACAGCTAACCTGATCAGAGGTGAGTGTGTGTACCTCTTGGTTATCCTGCCAGTCGTTGTCTGGCCTCGAATCAACTCGATGATGTTGATATGTTCTTGTTGGGTTGAAGTGGGTGCTTACGATACGGTGATTCATCCACGGATGGGGGTGTCGGGCTAGTACTTTACCATCAAGGGGGGAAATCCAGAATACTCGTAGTAAGAATCTATGGTGTTAAACCAGGTGGTGAGGGTGTTGAGTTTGGCGGTGGGGAGAAGGGGTAAGAATTTAGATATGGGTAATTTTGGGGGTGGGGAGAAGGGGGTAAGAATTTAAATATGGGTAATTTTGGGGGTGGGGAGAAGGGGGTAAGAATTTAAATATGGGTAATTTTGATTTGAACAACTATCGATTTGAAACTACTCTCACAGTCCAAGAATTTGCTTTCTCATTTCGTTTTCTTTCCTGTTTGTCTAAATCCACCTTTCCTGTTTGTACGGTGATATTCTGGAGAGAGAGGCTCAAATTGGTCCATTCCCTCATTTTTTACAAAATATTTTGCAGAGACGTGCAGGAACTGAAAGCTCTCGCTAGTCATGTTTTGGGACTACGTGCAGGACACAATGTCACAGTCGGGCCATTCATTGCCCTTCACAGGCTTCCTACAAACACCCCCCCCCCCTTCGGTGAAAGTCAAGGTCTTTCCAGGAAAGCCTGAAACTCCACCGTTTTTTCTAATTATCAATCATTTCTAGGGTTAAAAATAAAAAATATATTTTGGGTAAATATGGAAAACAAAACACTTCAACATGCAAAATCGTCTTTGGTTTTACGATGTGTGTTCAAGGATGGATTTATGTTCATTTACAAATACCTCCTATTGAGCAACACACGAATTTCCACTTCGACATGTGCAGATCAAGATCAGTGATAGCAACACATACCGAAGCTGGAAGACACCTTATTTAGAGACAACAAAACGACAAAAAAAAACCAGGCCACTGGAGATGGAACAAAAACATATTATTTCGTCAAATATTTTGCTTTTATTCCTTATCAGGCAGAGGAAGTTCGGTCTGAGATAATACGAAAAATAATCAATCAACAAATTATAATACGAAAAAATATATATATTCCCCACACCAAGTGGGGTTGATTCAGCCTGTCATCCTTCTAAGGTTGGTGAAATGAGTACCGGTGGACTGGTATAGGGGCACAGCATTAGTGCAATAGTTGTGCCCCAACAAAATGATAGCTACCTGGCAGTCAAGCTGCTGTATGCAAGAAGAAGTAGAACCCAACTGGTGCTGTTGTTTAACAGCATGGCAGGGATTCAAACTCATGATCCTAAGATCTTAGGCCAGCCACCTTTACTGTTAAGCTAATGCCAGGCACATAATAATTAACAATAGTATTTATACAGTGCCTTTGCCAATGGATCCAAGGCATTGAAGGATACAAGGAGCTAATAAGGTAAATAGTGATTTTTATAATGGAGACTTCAACCCTGGTGTTGGATTAATGGTTAAGGTGGTTGGCTTAAGATCTTAGCGTCCTGAGTTCGAGCCCCTGTTGGCTGTTGAATTAACATCTGGTGTGGTTGACAGGCTGTCATCCTTCCAAGGTTGGTGAAATGGGTCCTGGTGTACTGGTAATAGAGGCACTGCATCAGTGGCACAGCAGTGTCCCCAGATAATGAGGCAACCAGCAGCCGCAGACTGCACATGTTAGCTCGCTATAGAGACTTTCAGGTCGACATTAAGGACTTCCTCGTATTAGAAGAGAGCAATGTTTTGTTTCAGCAGCTGCGATGAAACTCCACAAATCAGCTTGCTGTGTGCGCTCGTATCATGAACCATGAAAACAAGGCTCACATGATCTGAACCCAAAGTATGTTCGATTGGTTCATTTCACTCTACATTCAAAACAGTCAGCGTTTTTCACTGTTGTTTGCATTGTCGATTCTTTCTCTTACATGAGCCTCAATCTTGTAGAAAACAACAAAACAAAAACTTCTCAAACTTATGGTGTTTTTTTTTTCCCCTAGAGACGACTACCACCAACACTACCATTACCTCCACCACCCTCCTGTTAACGAAGAAGGAGACTCTAAGGTTAACCTGCATGGTGGTGCCGCACAACAATATGCCCTTCATTCTTTCTGCTTATGAGGGTGATGTTTTAGTGTTTGCGAGAAGTACAAGAGACATGCAAACACTTCATGACTCTCAGCAAATCTACTCGGCAGCATCATGTGCTAAAATAAATTGTTGGAAGACAGGGCCGGATTTACCATGTGGGGGGCCATGGCCACAATGATTGTGGGGGGGCCCAAAATGTGGGGGTCCCGGGGCCATGGCCCTACCTAGCCACCCCTAAATCCGGTACTAGTACCGAACAGGGCCGGATTTACCATGTGGGGAGCTGTGGCCACAATGATTGTGGGGGGGCCCTAAATGTGGAGGTCCCAGGGCCATGGCCCTACCTAGCCCCCCCTAAATCTGGTACTAGTACCGAACAGGGCCGGATTTACCATGTGGGGGGCCGTGGGCACAATGATTGTGGGGGGCCCTAAATGTGGAGGGCCCCGTGGCCATGGCCCTACCTGGCCAACCCTAAATCCGGTACTATTGGAAGAGCTTCGGACTCCTGCTTGAACCCATGCAGGTTGAGGAACTCCCCCACACTGTTTCAGCAATTGACGTGGACTCAAGTCACCATGAACTTAAATATTTAGGGGTCTCTTTGTCCATCTCTCATAAATGCTCATCAATTCACAACTGGAGCCCTTTAGAGGATCATTACCTCGCAACACCTTGCCAGTGCACGTACTGATGAACCACCCTACATGGGAAACACCAGGACGGCAGTTTAGAGCGAGGTCAAGATTCGAACCCAGGCTAGACAGCTCAGAGGTGATTGTGCATACCTGTAGGATTCTGTGCTGTGGATTCATCTTGGAACTCGTTCAATGTTAAACATCCTGCATCCTTATCGTGCACATGGAAGACAGGAGTTTAAAAATAATAATCAAAAGACATTGTTATTGTCATTGCCTGAGGCACCTTAAGAGCAGTCAATATGTCTGCTTGTTTCAAACCCTTGTTATTTTTTTTGTTGTTGTTATCGCTGATCCAGTTACCCATCTTGTTCATGCTAATTATGATACATGAACTTTAATCACTGGTTTTTGATGAAGAACTTTTTAAAATGAGTACTGACCATTCTTGTGCATAACTCCTGTAGTATTGTTTGTTATCTTCTTCAGTTACCCCTTTCAAAAATGTAAAAATGTTACTCATTACTTCCATGTTGAAGCAATGCCATTATGTAGGATTTCAGAACAAAACAAATCTCCAAATAATGGAGCCAGTGTAGCTCCAGCCATAACCTATGTCACTATATGTCTCAAATACGTTTAAACGCCAGTTGCGCTGTGACTACGTCTATTAATTATGTACTATTTGAACATACCTTCAGATCCTTTAGACATTTTAGATGCCGTTAGACATTTACATCCTTTAGACCCCTTGAACTCCAATATAACTTTATATCCCTTGAGACCCCATTGACCCCTAAACCCCCCAAGACCCTCTAAGACCCTTTAGAACCCTTTGACACTTAACGACTAAACCGTCTCCCCCACCAGGCTTCCTGGTGAGGAGGGTGTATGATATGGATACCCAGCAGGATGAAAAACAAAATTGGTCAAAAGCGGAGGAGCTCCTTGTGAGCCAACGGCTATCCATATCTAGTGCCCAACTGTGTCTGCGACATCCTCCTGCAGTTGGTTACTTCTATTAGGAGGTTGGTGGCAGGATTTGCACTCCGGCCACCGTAAAACCCTTCATTCCACAAAAATTACCAAAAGCAGAAAAAATCTAAACCCACTCCGTGGGAGTACCTCCTGTGCAGCTGCCCTTACAACTGCCCTTACTGCCCCTTACAGGGCAGCTCACTGGATGGCGGGTTTGGGGGAAAGCCTTCAGGATCCCCAATCTTTGATGATAGGAGGGAAACCACGGGGTAACCTTCCCGGCGTCAGATTGCGGTAGTGTGTGTCAGGGTGGTGCTGAGGTGTCGTCCACCAGACGGCGGTCTCCTTGCGTTAACCTGAGGCGGTCCCTTCGGGTGGTGCCTGGAATGTCCTATCCCTAAGAGAGGATAATCACCTGTCTCTTTTATCATCTGAGCTCAAGCGTTTGGACATCAGTATTGCAGCACTCTCTGAGGTTCGGAGACCGGATTGCGGCGAGATCATGGCGGGTGGTTACACCTACTATTGGTCTGGTCACTTGACAGTTACCATGCCCAAGGAGTTGCTGTAGCTGTGACCAATAAGCTGACTCCAATGATAATTGAGGTAACAAGGGTCAACGAGCGTATTATGAGACTAAGGATTCGTCACTCCTTGGGTGCCATTTCCCCGGTCTCTGTTTATGCTCCGACTGAGGCGAGTGATCTCACCGTGAAGGACACATTCTACGCCACGCTCGAGTCTGTGGTTGATCAGTGCCCCAGACGAGATACACTTCTAGTCTTGGCGAATTTCAATGCATTGACTGGAACTGATAGGATGGTTATGAGACGTGTGTTGGTCCCCATGGGTCAGGAACTGTGAACCTGAATAGCACTAAGTTCCTTGACTTTGCAAGAAGTCATGGACTTAGGGTGGCTGGTTCATGGTTTCAGCGCCCACAAGCTCATCACTGGACTTGGTATTCCAACACTGACGGTGTGACAAAGGAGATGGACCATGTGCTCGTTGATGGATGCTGGAGGGATGATCAGAACTGCAGGGTCTACCGGAGTGCTCAGTTCCTCAAAAGTGACCAAAGGCTTATTATAAAAAAGCGGGGGGCAAAAAAAAAACTTTCTTTTGAAGGGTTTGCCAAAAACTTTTAAATCCAGGAGAGTGGTACCATCCCAGCCTCGGCTGGATGTTGGCAAGCTCAAGAACGAGAGGGTAGCTGAGGAGTTTGCGAACAGGCTGAGTGGAGATTTGGGGGGCCTGGGTGCTTTGGGAGATCCTGAAGAGTTGTGGAGTGTCTTCAAGACCACCGTCCTTGATGTTGCCAGTAGATGTATTGGAACTCACCCTAGGATGAAGAAGAAATTTGTTTATCAAGGGACACTGGATAACATTGACCAGAGTCATAGAGCCAGGCTGAATGGAAGAGCTGAGCTGTTCAGGGAGCTTAGGCATAAAACTGAATGTGCACTTTGGGTGGACAAGGAGGCCTATGTGCGAGGAATCTGTGAGGGGGAAGAGCATCACCTGTGGTCAAGTGATTTTTGTCCTGCTTACAGGGGAATTCATGCATTGTGTTCCAACAAGCCCATCCCTCGGTGTACTGCAGTTTGAGCAGAGGGTGGTGGGCTCTTGACAGAGGAGTCCGAAGTGAAGGCCCGCTGGACCGGTTACTTTGAGCGGCTGTACCAGGCTGATCCACCAGCTGTTGAGTTGGATGTCAGGGGTGCTACTATCCCTATTACTGACCCTCCAAATCAACTGTGTTCTACCTTCATTTAGGGAAACACAGGCTGCGGTGAACCAGTTGAAATGAGGGTAAAGCTGTTGGGATCTGTGACATCCATGCTGATCTTTTCAATGCTGGTGGAAATGCTGTACTCATGTCATTGCATGCAGTTTGCAATGCTGTACTCTCGAGGACATTGGGTGCAGGGTGGCCGTGCCCGAGAACGTATCTCACTTGACGAGACGTTCCAAGCCACGTCGCCCAAATCTCTCCAAGTCCAGCGCCGAGGCTGTGACCGATCTATTGAACGTGGCCCTGACCAGAACGTCGCTGCGTCAAAACCGGTCTGACCTGCGAGAATGGTGGAATCAAATGTGGTCAAGGAAGGAGGACCACAACCGAGTCCCAAGAGGAAGAGCAGCGGAGCATGTGGAGCTCACGCAGCGATCGGAGTGGGCTCGCCGTTGGGACGAACAAAGTGCTCCATGTGCTGGAGCGGGACGCACTTGGTTTCGTGTTCTGGGTTCCTGGTCCTGGGTTCTGAGTCGGCAGATCTTGCTTTTCAGTATCTGCAGGTCCATTCCTGTGGCCCGTTCGCAAGACCTGGGCGCACTGACCGCAGCGGTGCTTGCTCTGCGCTCCGTACTCGCCATGGCCATTCGCAGGGACTGCTCGACGTTTGCAGACACGGTGCAGGCAATCTCGTCGCTGACGCAGGCCCTGGCTGAGCGAGCTTTGAGCTGTGGGGACTCGAGCTTGAACACCTTTTGTTGTATTTTATAATGTCTCCTTACATCTGGCAAATTTGCATTTTTATTTTTATGCATAATATACATATTCACATAATTTCATATGATTATTATTTCTATATACATATATATTTGTACGTTTTATGAAATGCTGTTTTACTATAGGAAACTTGACAAACATCAGTGTTCGGACTGCCTTGTCCAGTGTTTGAAATTCCCAATAAACCAAAAAGATGATGCTGATGATATATTACTCGAGCAGAAATACCCGTCATCGCTCGACAGCATGAACACCATGGACGAAATGGGTGACGAATGCTTTGTCCCACCATCGCAGGCTGACCAGGTGTCTTGTATATTATGGGATCGTCCCATTTCATACTTTCCCCCAGATGCCATTTGGGTGTGTCCATGCCACGTCTCACCGTCATGCCCGTGAGGTGTCAATGTCTCACCCCAGTGGAAGTGGGAGTGGTGCTAGGGGCAAAGGAGGGTGTGAGTTGGTGATGGGTATTGTGGGAGTGATGTTTGAGAGGGGGGAGTGGTGCTGAGGATTTGGGGATGAAGGGAGGGGGACCCTGAAAGTTTTAGCATCTTTGCTCAAATCCTCTCTGATACTGGAGACATACTTTCTTTCCACCATAAATAGATGGTGGTTCATTTGATTTGCAGAAATTTATGTTGATAACAGACTGCCAGGTAATGGCAACAGGTGTTTGATTCACCACTCAAATTGTGCGTGTACATGTTCTGGTAGCTGGGTAGTGATGGTGTTACAGTTTCTTCCGCTTAATTGTGAGCATGGCCTCCTCTCTCAGTCGTGGTGGATAGCCACAATATCTAACCATCTCTGTTGTCTGTTGTCTAAAGAAGAAAATGATTTCGACTTTTAATCGCAAATTTACCTTCATTATAATTCAGAAATCGGAAAAAGGCACAACATGGATATTTTGTAAGGTATCAAAGGATAGATGAGCATCAAGGTGGTCTGAGTGTTTGGGTTTCCCTTTAAAAAAAGACATGGATTGAAACTTTCAATCAAGAAAGACATGGCATGTTTGGGTTTGCATGAAAATAATGGAATAGATCAGTTTATAAAAGCGAGTTGTCACGGGACTACAAGTGTAAGTAGTTGTCGCATGATCCTGTCCGACTTCGTACAAGGAAATGATAGTGGGGCAACTTAGCTAAATATAGCATAACAATTGTGCATTTTGTGAGGAAAGCACCAAATTTGGCACACTAGTAGCCTAACATATTATGAACAGATTTGGATATTGGGCCATCTCAAAATTTTTGATGGCAGTGGAAAATGGCTGCCACAGCCATCAGCGGCTGAATTTGAGATGGCCCAATATCCAAATCTGTTCATAATATGATAGGCTACTAGTGTGCCAAATTTGGTGCTTTCCTCACAAAATGCACAATTGTTATGCTAAGTTACCCCACTATGAGGCCATTTGTCCCATCATTGCTGTGGCGCACTCCCGGGTTAATTTTTGCTCTACAGCTCTAAACATCAATCTTTTTGATGGTTTACTTAAGTCTAAGTAACCTGATCTTGATCGGGTGACCCATCTTGCAAAGCTGCCTCGTATTAGGCAACCCTAATAGTTTTTAGTGCCTTAATTGCTGAACATGTAACGAATACCATATTAGTTTCTCATCTCAGCAGACGCTCATGAAAGAGTGAAAACGAACAACCTGATTCCTCAAGATGAAGAGTAAGGCCTTTGCAGGAGAATAATGGTGGGAAGTTTTTGGGCCTAATTCTGGGAAATTTAACCGAAGGTCTAATGATGTTTGAAAATGCACTTTTATATGGTTAAGATCATGGTTAAAAAGGTGAGAATGCTTGAAGCAACCGAAGATGTAATGAAAAACTTTTGCAAGTTCACATTAACACCATCCCTGGATATCACCGTCTCCACCCAAGTGACTTCAAGAGCAGGACAAAAATGGTTAGACAGAGATGTTATTGCATTGGAGATTCAAATTTGCACTTGGACATAACTCTTGTTTTCATGTTGTTGTTGTTGGAGTGAAGGTTCAGCTGCAGAAACATGGTTGACTGTTGGCACCACCATTTTCTCATCTCTGACCATTTGTTTTGGAGGTTGACGAATTACATTCCTCATAATTCAGCAAACAACAAGGCATCAGTAATTATTGAGGCGCATCAATGTGAATTATGACATTTGTACAGCGTCAAAAGCCAAAGGCCAAAAACGTTTAAGATCACAACAATATGACTTCTCTTACACGGAACTTCAACACAGGTGGTGGCTGTTAGGCACATCAAAGCCTGCGTGATGTTTACCAACCTATGGTTGTTTGTCCATGCTCTATCCTTTCTAATTGCTGAGCGTCAAGCAAGGAAGCAGCACGTACCATTTTTTAAGTCTTTGGTATGACTCAAACCACTGACCTACCAGACTGAAAGTGGAAAATTGAATCATTATGCTGCAAATGTAGTCTTGCTTGTAAATATCCACAATAATTGTCAACTTTGAACCTGGAGTAACAGCATTATGGATAAAAGTCCCACCCTTGAACAATGGATGAAATCGACAGGATGTCAATTGGAGTATGCTAACCACAGTGGGAAGCAAGGAGAAGCTGACGTTTCGGGTGCTAACCCTTCGTCGGAGCAAAAGAACAGCAAAGCCTCGTTAAGCCTTCATGTAACCCTTCTTCAGAAAGTCAGCTTCTCCTTACTCACCACGGTGGTTAGCATACCTCTGTCAACATCCTATCAATTCCATCCATCGTTCCATTTGCCCGTCGATGCAGATCAACACCAGCCTTCACCAGCAAGACTAGTTATTCATTCTTCCCTCCCTTGAAGCTGCGTTGTACACATAGTTTAGTGATGTCATCCTGTGGGAGGGCATTGCAACATGGTGCTAAAATTAGGGTGGCGGTTGCATCACATGATCGGAATGTCTAACTCGGATTAAAAGGTTGGCCAAAAGCCACGTATCTCGATGTTATTAGTTGTAAAATTTATTGTCCTGCACCGTCAGAACCACCCCTTTCTCTTTAATCCTGCGCAGCAGTAAAAACAGGAACTTCATACTTTTTTGGTGAAAACAAAAACTCGGTTTTGAATCCACCCAGTTAAATGACATTGCTGAGAGAAGCCTCATTTCTGAATCGAATGTTTGTGTCAGAAGCTGCTGCATTCAGAGTTCCAACTCAGAAATGGCTGCTGGACACTTTCGATGAGACTAAATGAGATTGTGATCGATGTATAACTATGATGATCGAAGATCGATTTTCTTTGCTTTCACAATTTTTACAGCTCGAGGGAATGAACCGGAAAATTGATTGCACGGAAGGTTTGACCACATCATTTTCAGTCGTATGAGGCGTGTTGAAAAGTCATGCCACCTATTCTTTTTATTTTTTACAAAACAGGTAAAAACATTCAAATGAACCAATAAAGACAATTTCGAACATCAATCTTTATTCTACCATGGTGCGTATGTATTTCTCGACATCATCACCACTGCGGTCCATACATTTTTGTCAACATTCAAATCGTTTTGTGATGCTGTCACGATAGAACTGTGCATCCTGCCTACTTAACCAGCGCTTCACAGTGGCCTTGATATCACCATCGGGAGAAAAATGGTCCACACGAGGGTATTCCTTAAGTTTGGGGAAGAGAAATAAATATCACAGAGCCAAGTCAGGGCTGTTGATCATTTGTGGCTGCACTCCATTGACCATCTCTTAATCTCAGGTTTGTGATGGTGCACACAACTCTCATTTGCAGTCATCCCATCTCCAGTCAGTCATCCCAACTCTCATCATTCTCTAGCGCTTCATGTTTCATAGCACTGACACCGTCATGCTGCCCTCGGCCAGGTTGACTAACATAGCACTGAGATATCGAGTATCAGAATCACGAAACTTTGCATCCAGTGGTGGGAAGAACTAATGTGCAGACTGTGCTTTGTTTCATTCATATATCTCTCCCTGTTTTGGAGAAAACAACAGGAGGCATTACTTTTCAACATGCCCAAAATTCAGAAAGCACAAGATGCGAGTCAGGAAGAGGACTTTAATCCTAGTGTGTTGAATAAATTGCCTGCTTTTTCGCCATTTTGTTGTTATTTCATAATAGATTAATCCTCATCCAAAGATAATTACAACGGTGTATCACGCTGTCATAGGTTATTAACCTCCGCCATCGAAGATGGACGGGGGTTACTGTTTTCACCCCTGTCTGTTGTTTGTTACTTACGAAATCTAAAGATTTCGTAAGTATATTGATGACTTCCGTCATCTGTTTGTTGTGTTTGTTTGTGTGTGTTGTTTGTTTGTAGGCACGATAACTCGAGAACGGAAGAAGCTACCAATGTCAAATTACACCATGTGATTCAGGAGGTGATGGCTAGTGCTTGATTAGATTTTGGTCAATATCGGTCAAAGGTCAAGGTCACAGTGAGGTCAAATATTCGATTTTTTTGATGGTTTGGTACAGATAACTCGAGAACGGAAGAAGCTACCAATGTCAAATTACACCACTTGATTCAGGAGGGTGATGGCTAGCGCTGATTATATTTTGGTCAAAATCGGTCAAAGGTCAAGGTCACAGTGAGGTCAAACATAATTCCGTAAATTCATGTGAGAAATGGAGTATTTTTGCTTCGGTCGACATTACGAGTTCGTTTTAACTTCGATTTTAATTTTGTCTTCAGTTTTTGTGATCGCTTAGGACGCTTAACACTCGGTTGTCGAAATTTCTGGTAAAAATCGGATGTTTGGAGAATTTTAAGATTGTATAAAAAATATTTCACTCGCCGCGTCACGGCTCGTCACGTGGTGCAGCGGCTCTCAAGCAGACGCGGCGTTGAGTCACATAAAGGTTTTCCGTGTGCGCGCCGACGGAGTTTTTGATAAAGATGGTGTTAAAAGTCATTTTTTATCCCAATAAAGGTTATCATCGCATGCCTGACTCGCTAAGCGTCGGATTATGTAAAGATTGTTGGTGGATGGCCGAATATTACGGTTTTGTGACTTCGATAAAATAATATTAAATAATTGCGTGGAGAAATGGAGATTTTTGCTTCGGTCGACGTTACGAGTTCGTTTTAACTCGGATCGCAATTCTGTTTTCACTTTTGGTAACGGTTAAGTATGTTAACATTCGGTTGTCAAAATGCTGGTAAAATCGGAAGTTTTATGAGATTTATGTCGGTGTCGTGTCTGAGGCTCAACTGAAGATTATGCTAATGAGGGGATTGTAACACACGGCATTACGCTCGTTTTAAAGTCAATTTCAATCCTGTTTTCACTTTTGGTAACGGTTAAGTATGCTAAACACTCGATTGTCGAAATTCTGTAAAAATCGATGTTTTATGAGATTTATGTCGGGTGTCGTGTCTGAGCTTTATTGAAGATTATGCTAATGAGGGGGATTAGAACACACGCATTACGCGCTCGTTTTAAAGTCAATTTCAATCCTGTCTTCAATTTTGGTAACGGTTAAGTATGCTTAACACTCGGTTGTCGAAATTCTGGTAAAAATCGGATGTTTTATGAGAGGTTTGGTACAGAATCATCGTAGAAACTTCTGGTTTGCGTCGCCACCTTCTCTAGAGACAGCTTTTATTAGACAAGGTCAGAGGTCAAGTTACGATTTCGTAAGTACCAGTCTATGACTGCTTGTTTGTTTGTTTGTTTGTTTTGTGAACAGTATTACGGAAAAACTCCTGGACAGATTTCGACGAAACTTGGTGGGGGATTAGGTATGGTCCAAGGATCATGCCATTAGATTTTGGACTTGGTCCAAAGTCCAATATGGCCACTATGGCCATAATATTATTTATTAATATTTGAAATATTTGAATTTTTTTTTTGCATTTCTACATGTTTTAAGGATTTCCAACCCAAAAAAAAATTGTTAGAGAGAAAAAAAAAATTTGCAACTTTTTTTCAAAAAAATGTAGATTTTATTTGAAAAATATTTGAATTTTTTTTTTTTCATTTCACATGGTTAAGTGATTTCAACCCCAAAAAATAAAAATTTGTTAGAGAGAAAAAAAACAAATTTTGCAACTTTTTTTTCAAAAAAATTCGATTTTATTTTTTGGGCATTTCTACATGCGCGTCGATCTAGTTTAGTTTATTCAATCGTGGTTCAGTAGAGTCTGATCCGTTTTGACCTACAATGAATAGGATATCAGGTTCACTTAAGTGACCCAGCAGTATTGGCGGCAGAGGTTTGCACTCTACCGAGTGCTCCCCTCTAGTTGGTTATTGCATCACTGCCTGGAAGACAAACTGGAAACGACCTCAAGTGCACTTTGATCACATCAGTGATAAAATATGTATCACAATTAATAAAATGTTCTCTCTTCAATCCCATTCTTCCCTCCAGGCCTTCAAAACAGCTGTTCACCACAACCTCTTATCTTCTCCATCAAAACCACGATCTTTTCTACCCCCATTAATCCACCTTAACCCACCTCCTTCAAATTCCCTGCATTCCTTCCTGAAAGTCCCTGTGATGTCCATCTTGTATTCCCCATGTTCCCACCCATCCTCTCCCTCCACAGATCTCCTCATGTCTGTGTTCCCCTGTTTTGTCCTTCCCTCTCCCACCTCTCTTGTCTCCTGCCCCCCTCCCCCCTTGTTGTGCGTTGTGTTGTAGCTATCATATGAGCCTCGACAATGTATACAAAAAAAAACAATATTAAAAGAAAAAATTTATTTGAAGTTATTTTAGGAAATTATTTCATCAAATGTAGCTTTGCATGATGTTTCTCACAAACTTTGTTCTTCAGCCCTTAGACACGTTCCCAACCTCTTCCTTCACGTGAAATCATTGAGATGACTGCAGATGCTCGTGACCCTGATATCAAGCACAGGCAAGATCAGAGCATTTGCCTGCAAAAAAAATCTGGTATTATTAACGAATGTTTTTACGCTGCAATTGTTTTTTTTTTATTTTGTTGCACAATTCTTGACCTGGATGAACTATTGTGACACCCCGAGGTGGAACATTGCAACACAACCCCTCAAAGTTTTTCTTTTTTTCCTTACAAGATCGAGGCTCATGGAAGGGTAAGGTGACGAAAGACGTGAACTGACAATATGGCTGCGGGGCATTGGTTGGGCATGTCACATCTGGTATGTAACATATCTAGCAGGGGGTGGTATATATGTAATTTCTGGTATATAACTTACCCGCCCTGCCTCATCTGATTGTTGCTGTTGGCTCTTGATGTCCTCAGGGCAACTTGAGAAAGAGGCACTAAAATGCTACCTATGAAAAGAAAAGGTTGCGTCAACCAAAAAAAATCCCACTGATCAAGTCGGACAAAAAATATGAGTAATTGCAAATATCTTAACACATGACATCACTTCTTTTGAAATTCAGCTAATGGGGTAGATTCGCCATTCCTGAGCACATTCCAATGATGCTCTTTAGACAAAAAAGCAAAATCTTTTCACTTGATAGTACATTTTATCGATGTCGTACTTCATCTGACACATTTTGGAACCAAGATAGTTCATACAATTAGACCTGAACCTGCCAAGGTTGACATTCCGAGTGGAAAATATGTACCCATCCCAAATATTTTTTGTTGCAGTTCCATCCCACAGGCAGTTCATTCCCAAGTGATGCTTTTATTACCCCAAGAGTGGAATTCCAGGTTGAGGAACAATGTACGCTTCACTAAAGTGGTACGCAGAGATTTTGACCAGGTTAAACAAACATGCATTTTTTTTTTTGCAGCTTCCTCGGCCTTAACCCTGAGGCCCGCATTGTGCTTGCAGTGAACTAGCCCTTTCTGCATGGGCGGCTCCCTGCGGAATGAACTGACAGGCCCAAATTGCCCTTGGACATGTACCCAGCAATTTGGCATAAAGTTAACATCGACGTTGTCACCAAATGCGAGAACAAGTCCACAGGCGGTACCGCATGTTTGGAATCTGCGTCGTGGGGGCTTGTAGTTTGTAAATTCCACGGGGGTGTATAAAAACCTTTCTCTCGATTGAACTTAGCCGGAGGAATGCAAGTGTAATCATGCACGGAAAAATGAATACCGTGATGTCCATGTGCGTAGAGGACAACTGAAGACCGCTCTGCGAATGAATGAAAACCCAAATTTTATTAATTTTATCATCAAAATTCCTGCTCAGGTTCCCACACCCTGTGTTATCTGGTTGTGCTGTTCTCATTTCCACGTTGATTTTCCATTGATGTGCCTTTATTGACAAACACAGACACCGGTGGGATTCAACGCAAGATGATTATAAATAGACGAGCAAATAGATAGACTGAGAGATGTGTTTTCCACCATTACGTGCAAGTAACCAAACAAGTCCTGTCAAGTTCAGAAAGAAATGAACTTGGTTCCTAAATTAAAGCTTTCTCTCCTGGTCTACAAACAGACGGCTCTCAAATTGATGGGCATGCCGTGCCGTAAGCCAAGCAGACGATGGACTAAGTGTGCTGTCTACCCCCTGACGTTTTCATGACAAAGCTCTTAGGCTGTGGCTCTGATGGAGAGACGTCTCGCTCTAGGCGCTGCCGTTACGGAATCTATGTCGCTTGGCTTGGCTGACCAAGAGCTCCTGGGATAAGCCACAGGAATTCCACGCAACACTCCTCGCACGCCTGCTCGACTTTACACGAGCTCTGAAAGGATCCTCAAAACTGAAGGCAAGACACCAACCTCTGTCTCATAGCTCAGGGATCATACTTTATGTTAAAATATTGCCATCTCTCTTAAACTTTATAATAAGCCATGACCCCTTTATCTTTCACTTTCTTTCAAACACTAAACTATTTGCTTATGAGACATTGAGATTTGGTTGGACGATCGAGGCACGAAAAATTGAAAGGGGCATCACTTCGGCAAAGTGGTCAACTGCTACTTTAGTGCATTGACTTGGAACATACAGGGAGTTTGGCCTGCAAAACAGGA
>CM068962.1:95485649-95496000 GCA_035128595.1 Eptatretus atami | reverse complement strand
AAGTTCATGCGTGTATCATCAAAGGCACAATTCCCCCAAATATTTCACTTATCTGCCGGACTGCTACGAGACTTTGTGGGTAGATCTCTAACAGCTTTACACAGTGAGATGGTGAAATATTTACCCATTCTTCATGTAAAAATTTCTCTAGTTCAGCCAAGTTTGATGGGGATTCTCGATGGACTGCAATCTTCAAGCCTCACCAAAAATGTTCAATTGGGTTCAAGTGAGGACTTTGACTGGGCCACTCAAGAACATTTATTTTCTTCTTATTCAGCCACTCTAGTGTGGCTTTATCTTTGTGCTTCAGTTCATTGTCCTGCTGAAATGTGAATCTCCAACCCAGTTTCAGATTCATGGCTGACTCAAGCAGGTTTTCATCAAGGACTTTCCTGTACTTTGCACAGTCCATTGTCCCTTCTATTCTGACAAGCTTGTCAGTCCCTGCTGATGAAAAGCAGCCCCATAACATGATGCCACCACCACCATGCTTGACAGTGGGGATGGTGTTGACTGGGTGATGTGCAGTGTTGAGCTTGTGCCAGATGTAATGCTTTGAATTTAAACCAAAAAGTTCAATTTTTATCTTGTTTGACCACAAAACTTTTCTTCACATGCCTGCAGTATCATTAAGATGATTTTTCACAAACTCCATACGAGCTTTTCAATGTGTCTTTTTCCAGGAACGACTTTGTTCTTGCCACCTGTCCATGGAGGCCAGCTTTGTGAAGGGAACAGTATATGGTTGATTCATGAACACTGACCCCCATCTCGGACATAGAGCCTTGCAGATTTTTCAAAGTTATTGTTGGATTTACAATGACATCCCAAACCAGTTTCCTGTTTGACTGGCTGCTGAGTTTGGATAGGCCACCTGATCTGGGTAGAGTCTGGGTGGTATGATACGTCTTCCACTTCTTAATGATTTATTTCACCATACTCAAAGGCATAATGAGTGAATTTGAATGTAGAATGTAGAATTTGAATGTATACTCAAAGGGATAATGAGTGAATTTGAAATCTTCTGATAACCCTCTCCTGAGCGGTGCTTCTCCAACACTTCATGTCTGACTTCTTTGGAAAGCTCCTTGGTTTTCATGTTAGCCTTGTTGGTTGACCAAGTGAGTTGCACCTTAAAACTCCTCAGATAAGTGGGGGAGATTAATTTTTAAGTTAACCCACTGATTACATACAGGTGAAACCTATTACACTTATTTTCTAACCTTTTAAACTAATAATTTGCTCCTGAAGTGATTTCGGATAAATTAGGTAAAGGGTTTGAATACTTATGTAACTGATAATCATCTTATTTTCTCTGTTAGTCAAACTTATTCACATTTTATCTACATTACAAAAAATCTTTATCACTTTGGAGTAGTTTGCAAGGACTTTATTAAGTTTGATTAGAAAGCATCTTGAAATAAGCTCAGGTGGCATCAAAATGTGAAAACTTTGGAGGAGTGTGAATACTTTTGCAAGCCAATGGACGAATGTTGTTCCACTTTGGTGAATATAACGACTCTTTTTATACTCTTACAGAGGCAATCTAATAATGGATAAGGTATTTGCCATTTATTATCCATCAAGAAAGCTTTCATTCAAATTGGGGAGAAAAAAACGTCAACAAGCAGCTGGCCTATTTGCTGTTCCCATCTGAATAAATATTTTAAGGCTAAGATCTCAAATTCAAATCACAAATACTGTACTATGTAATTACTTTCAGACTAAGGATAGCCGATCTCAAGTCCTTGTTCTGGGATATAAATATATACATATATATATATATATAATATATATATATTATATAATATATATATATATCTCTCAAGAGATATATATATCTAAGTCCTTGTTTTCTCATTATAATATATATATATATATATAATATATATAATATATATATATATATAATATGCACACACACACACACACACACACACACACATTATGTATAACTATATCCTGTATGACCTGAACAAGGAAATGAGGAGGCCATTTCGTCTTTGGTCTCTCATTTTCTCACTGCAGCAGGTCGGTGGTCTTTCTGTGTTCTACCTCTCCTCTCCGCCTCGTCCCCCTGCTCTGTCTGCGATATTCACCCCCCTCCCCCATATTTCACAGGGTCTCAAGTGACAGTGCAACCCCCTTCTGGTAAAACTACCAAATTAAGAGAATCACTGCTCACCTTCACTCTTTCATTCCTCTTTTTCCCACCTTTGGAACAAACTCCCACACTCTCTTCAATCCACTCTTCCCTCCAGGTCTTCAAAACAGCTGTTCACCACCATCTCTTATCTTCCCCCATCCAAAACTATGATCTTTCTACCCCCAAACCCACCTCCTTCAAATTCCCTGCTTCCTTCCTGAAAGTCCCTGTAGTGTAAGGACTGAAAGTTCCTGTAGTGTCCATCTTGTTTACCTTGTGTACCCCACCCATCCTCTCCTTCCACATTATCTTTACGTCTCTGTTCCCACTGTTTTGTCCTTCCTTCTCCGCCCTCTTGTCTACTGTTCCCCTTGTTGTTTTCTTGTGTGTTAGCTCTCATACGAGCCTCGACATTGGATACAAAAAAAAAAATTATATTAAAAAGTTCACTTTTACCTCGGGTGTAAAACATCCATCTCTGGCCAAACGTTTTCCTTTTTTTTTTTCCTCACCCATTATTACTCAAGTGTCCTGTCATGTTCCATACCCTGCTGAGTGTGCATTTCCCTCCTTTCTACTCTGGTCATATATTTAATATTTATGGCTTTGTTATTTAGGACTTCGTGCGTGTGTGTGTTGTGTGTCTACATATGGGGTCCAGAAAGTGGAATGGAGCCTCCCAGGTGTTGTGTGTGTGTGTGTACATATGGGGTTCCAGAAAGTGGAATGGAGGCCTCCCGGGTGTGTGTGTGTGTGTGTGTGTGTGTGTGGTGTGTGTGTGTGTGTGTGTACATATGGTTCAGAAAGTGGAATGAGGCCGTCCGGGGTGTTGGTGTGTGTGTACATAGGTTCGCAGAGTGGAATGTAAGCCCCCGGTGTGTGTGTGTGCGTGTGTGTCGTTGATTGGTATCTACATACGCGGGTTTCAGAATGTGGAATGGAGTCCTCCCAGGGCGGGCTCAAAGTATCTACCTTCCTTTCAGTAAGGGGTCACGATCCACGGACCAAACTGTGAAGTTTTCTGTTTTCAAAGTTTTGTTTGAACTCAGGACCCGAGGATCCACAGCCCACCACCCTAACCATTAAGCCAACACCAGGCATAATTTATAATGGGATCGTCGGTAAATACATAAATTCGAGAATGTAATGTGTGTAGTTGCAGACAACATATGTTATATATATATATATGGGTAAGAGTCATGTTTTGCCTATTTTAGATCTGGCAACATTGAGCATATGACATCAGTAGAGCAGTTCCAAGATGGCGGCTGCCCGCATGCACCAGGGATACATCAACAGATTGCCTAACCATTTCGGATCATTGGCATCTCCCGCGATGAGGCTGAGTCTTTAGGCCTCAAACTCTCTCACCGCAGGCAGGTCGGTGGTCTTTCTGTCTTCTACCGTCTCCTCTCCAGCCTCGTCCCCCCTGCTCTCTCTGCGATTTGTCCCCACCACATTTCCGCAGGGCGCTCAAGGTCCGCCAACAACCCCCTTCTGGTAAAACTACCAAAATCACGAATCACTGCTCACATTCACTCTTTCATTCCTCTTTTTCCTGCCTTTGGAATAAACTCCCTCACTCTATTTAATCCCATTCTTCCCTCCAGGCCTTCAAAACAGCTGTTCACCACCACCACTTATCATCCTCCATCCAAATCCTCGATCTTTTCTACCCCCGATAATCCACCCAAACCCACCTCCTTCAAATTCCCTGCTTTCCTTCCTGAAAGTCCCTGTAATGTCCATGTTGTATCCCCCATGTTCCCCACCCCATCCCTCTCCCTCCACAGATCTTCTAATGTCTCTGTTCCCCACTGTTTAGTCCTTCCCACCCCCGCCCCTCTTGTCTCATGCTCCCCTTGCTGTGCATTGTGTGTTAGCTCTCATACGAGCCTCAACAAGGTATACAAAAAAGAAAAAGAAAAAAAAAAGATGCTGTTAATTTAGAATGGGATTAAAATAAATTCAATTCAAATCAAATGGAAGACCAAATAGCTGCAGTACTGCAATGGAGTCATCAGAAGGAACCTGAACAATGAAAAAGCAAAAATGAAGTCATCAGGAGGAGCCTGGATAGGATTCTCATTTCAACTGCTACTCCTCTACCCACAAACGCATCTAGGCACAGCCAAGTGAGCCTTATTCAAAAATAAACAAACAAAAAAAAATCAAAAAAGCAAAAAGAACTCAGATCAAAAAATAAATCATTCTGGCTACCAGACCATGTGTTTGATCAAGTTGAAATTTGAAAATTGTATTCCCTATCCCTACGAGATTATAATTGTAAAGTTTCACATCAATTGATTAAGTGGTTCCAAAGAAAACATTTAATATTTTTCTTAAATCCAATATGGCTGCCAAACCATGGGACATCAATTATAATTGATAATTATAATTATTCTTTAACAAACTTGTACACACATGCCTTGGGGAACATTTGTGCGAAGTTTCCCCTCGATCTGTCCAGCCATTCTGGAGAAAATTTTTACATGTTTTAGGGTAAATCCAAGGTGGCTGCCAAACCATGTGACCAATGACATCATAGTAATGGACCTTTTGTTCCTCATGGATAGGCGGTCATACGTGTAAAGTTTTGCCTCGATCTGTCAGACATTCCAGAGAAGAAGATTTTTGAAGGTTTTTTTTTTTAAACATCTTCTTGTCTCATATCACGAATGACCGATGACGAAGGCTGCCGAATCACGTGACCGATGAAGTCATCAAAAATTTTTGTGCACCATTTTATCCCGAGATGACCTTCAAAAATTTTCATACTCATCGGATGTAGTGTTTTATCGGATGATCTCATAACGTAGGCACATATGACGTCATGAAAAATTACACTCATTCCCCGTGAGAAGTACTTGCTCACTTTCACTTTCAAGTGCAGCCTTATGGCTGCTGGTTGCATTATTGGTTAGGGTCACGGCTATGCTGCTGATTCAGTGTCCCTATTACCAGTACACTGGTACTAATTTTGCCGACCTCAGAAGGATGACAGGCTGAGTCAACCCCACCTGGTATTAATTCGGCATCCAACAGGGCTCTAACTCAGGACCCTAGGATCCCAAGTCAACCACCCTAACCACTAAGCCAACACCAGGCTTATACGAGTACTTGCTATGTGCCAAGTTTCAATTTTTCCCTTTGTGCAGTTTCAGAGATACAGAGGTCCAAACTTTTTCCGTTTTTCCAATATGGCTGCCACACCACATGACCTATGACGTCATAATTATCATTTCACATTCCACATGAGTAGTCGCACTTATGGTGAAAATTTCGTCTCAATCCAACAAGCGGTTGCAGAGAAAAACATGAAAGTTCTGTGCGGACAAACAAACACAAACAAACAGACAAACGGACAAACAAACGGACAAACGGACAAATGGACAAACTGACAAGCTGTTAGAAAACAAAAACAAACTGACAAGAAACTCGCCAACCATTCTCCCGACACTCCGCTTCTATCTCACCAAACTTTCCTCTCTTCTTCTCATGCACCTCTTTCATATTCTCTTCCCAAGGTACTGACAATTCCCCAAGATGACACGCCTTGTTGTGCCTGACCAGATAATAATGTCAGGCTGCAACCTTGTCACACAGATCTCCTCTGGGAATACCATCTGTGGCTTTAGGTCTACCACCACCTGCCAATCACATGCATTTGGCAGACTGCTTTCCTTCCACCTCTTCCCCCTTCCACCTCCTCCTCCTTCCACCTCTTACAAACACCACCTCTGTCCCATGGGCCTCCTCCTCCTGCTTCTCCGCTCCCCTCTTTCTCGATGTCATTACCTCTTGTTGCACCATCTCCACGATCACTGCCAGTACTTGATCGTGCTGCCATCTCTGTAGATGTGCTGAACGTTTCCATCCTTTAACTCACAGGACATGACGTGTTTCCTATCTTCAGGTAGATTATGCTGAGCATTTTTAAAATGTAACAGCTTAGATGGTGCTGTTTGTAGCAAGATGGTGATTTACACTACGATGTGCTGAATGTTTGCAGTGTGTAATGTCCATATATGGTGACCTGGTAATTACTGGATACATCAACAGATGCTGTTAGTGTTTTCATTTAACTCACGGGGATGCCGTCGTGGGGAATGACGTGTTTACACTGGTGAGACATCCTGTGAAACTATGTTCATCCCGCGAAGCCACAATACACGTACATTGTACAATAAGCAGGTCATGTTCGTGGCTCGTGAAAGATATTTTTTAGAAATGTGTTATGCTCGCGGGGAAAAAACAAGGAATCGCCGCGAAAACCGCGAATACACGGGGCATTTTCCCGCCAATGTAGGAGCATGTCATAAAATATCAACCGCGAATACGCGGAAATCGCAAATGTTGGAACTGCGAATATCGGGGTCCGGGTGTGTATATGTATAATGTGTATATATATATATATATATATATATATATATAATATATAATATATATATTTTTTTTTTTAATATATATATTATACAGGGTGAGTCAAAAGTAGCGTCCGATTTCGTTTTTTCGGCTGTCAGATTCTTTCTGGGAAGTCATGTTGTTAATAATCGTCTTGCAGATTATTAATTTTCGTAATTTATTTATTTTGATTTTGTTTTGCAGGTTATTGCTGCGAGTTTGGAAAGTTCTGAATTTGCACCAAATTGAGCTTAATGGCACAATTAACAGACACAATTGTGTCTACTGGGCTGCGAATAACCCAAGAGTGACAGTTGAGAAGGAGGTAAATTTACCTGGAGTGACAGTTTGGGCAGCCATATCTCCATTAGGGATAATTGGACGCTTTTTCTTTGAGGGATCTGTCACTGCAGAAATTTACCTGGATATGCTGCAAACCTTCTTTGGCCCAGGGTACAAGATCAGGACTGTTATTTCCAGCATGATGGAGCTCCACCTCATTATGGACGTTCTGTCCGTCAGTGGCTTGATGAAAACTTTCCCAGAAAGTGGATCGGCCGCCGCGGTCCGATCGAGTGGCCGGCACGCTCCCCAGACCTTACACCTCCAGATTTCTTCCTTTGGGGCTCATGAAAGACCTTGTTTATCGTGAAAAGCTTCGTACCATTCAGGAATTGAAGCTCAAATCACTTCAAAGTTTCAGGAAATTGATATCGAACTCTGCAGACGTGTGTGCCGCTCTGTGCCTGCTCGGCTGCAATTGTGCATCGATCACGAGGGAGGCACTTTGAAAATTGCAAGTAAAACAGCTTGGTACAGTTCCGTATATTTTTTTCTTGAATAAATGGTTAGTAAACATGTCATTCATTTATTTCTACCTTCTTGCACATTGTAATACAAATGGCAAACAAACAATCAACTGACAGAAATCGGGCGCTACTTCTGACTCACCCTGTATTGAGGTCCGTCTAAAAATAACGGGACTGAGCCAAGCTGTTTGCTCCACTTACACAACTTGAATGAACTGGTTGCGTCACAGTCTTTTGCAACATTCCAGCAATATATATGATTGGTGATGGTTGACTGCGCTCATTGTGTGATTTTTTACAGGTCGTGCTTACATGTTGTCTTGTCTGAGTCGTCGCGCTATGAGTCGTGAGCAGAGAGCCAATCTGAAGTTTCTTGCCAAGCTTGGCAAAACACCTTCCGAATCCTTCGCAATGCTGCAGCAATCTACGGGAAGAAACGATGTCACGTACACGTGAATTTGAATGCACAAGAGGTTCAAAGAGGGACGGGAGGAGGTTGAAGACGATCCACGGTCTGGAAGACCTTCAACGATCAGAACGGCAGACAACATCGAGCGTTTGAAGCAGATGGTGCGCGCAGATCGTCGACTCACGGTGCGGATGATTGCTGAGGAACTTTCCATCAACAAGGACACTGTCTGTGGAGCATCATCACTGAAAATCTCGAAATACACAAGGTGTGCGCAAAGATGGTCCCCAAGCTGTTGTCCGAGGACCAGAAACAGCAAAAGTCACTGTCTGTCAAGACATTATCGAGCGCCTCGAGGACGATCCAGACCTGCTCGGAGAGTCATTACTGGTGATGAATCATGGATATTCGAATTCGATCCTGAGACCAAACGAAGAGTCGTCAGTGGAAAAGTCCGGCATCACCAAGACCAAAGAAAGCAATGATGTCGAAGGCGAAGGTCAAGGTGATGCTCATCACGTTTTTTGACATCAAGGGCATCGTCCACTTCCAGTTTCTACCACAAGGTCAAACAGTGAATCAATACGTATACAAGGAGATCCTCCGGCGCCTCATGAGATCAGTCCGGGAAAAGAGGAGGGATCTGTGGGAGAACAACGCCTGGGTGCTCCACCATGACAACACCCCTGCTCACAGTGCCCTGAACATCCGACAGTTTCTGGCGGAGAGGAACGTGCCAACTCTGGAGCAACCCCGGTTCGCCAGACTTGGCCCCTTGTGATTTTTTCCTATTCCCCAAGCTCAAGGGGGTGATTAAGGGGACCGATTTCCCATAAACATCCCTCTCTTTCTCTGCCTCTCTATCTTAACTCCTACCTTCCATTTCCTCCTCTCTCCTTCCCCCTTATACATTTTCTCAAATTTGCTTTTTGTCATTTTCACTCCCCCCCCACATTGCGTATGTAAAATGTAGATATAGCGTACATCGTTAAGCACACCTTCCAAGTTGTCCCTGTTTTAAAACCCCATTTCATCTCCATCATCGCGTCGACTTTGACTTTCCTCGACACTGTTCAACTAAGGTCTTATTTGCACATTTGATGTAATTTCATCGAATGTACAAAATATTAGATGTAATTTCGAATTTGAAATCATTGATTTGCTTCCACAATAATATCTACATCAACGCAATCTAAAAATACGATTGAATCTAAAAAATACTATCAATCTAAATCTAAAAATACGATTGAATCTAAAAAATACTATCAATCTAAATCTAAAAATACGATTGACTTGTACAAGGGGGATTTCAAAATGTTTGCTCGTATCTTTCACAAAGAATAGGCCTTTGAGGCAGTTCCATGCCATAGCACCGACCTGAAGCCCGACTCAAAGTGAAAGATACCGTGGGATGTTTAATATCCACAATCAAGTGGATACAATCAGACAGGACAGCCGGATTAACACCCTCTCTGAAGAATGACATGTTGTTCCACATGTGCAATCATCCCTGATATTGTGTCCTGATTTGACTTATTTTGTCACAGTCAAGATCCGACTTGTTATTTATTTTGTCACCTGCATACCTTTTGTTGTGTGTCCACCAACGTAATGATGGACCAAATGCCCTTTTCCATTTATTTCTCTGCACCCCTCCCTTCCAACTTTTAATCGTTTGCTACTTATAATATAATGCTTAGCTTTGCACCTTGAGTTTTGAGACACCTTATGCAGGTGGACACACACCTTACTGAAGCGTTTCTCAATGAATTTGCTGCACATTAACCTTGACATTCATTTGCTACCACCATGTCCATGAAGTAAATGTCTTAGCAACGCCGTTGTTGCTCTCATGCCTCGTCCCGCCTTCCGTCTGTTTTCTTCCGCCATAATCTGGCTGACGTTATGTCTCCAGTCACTCACTTGTTTGGATTACCTCTCCACTCTCGCCTGATACTCTCTGGGCATCCTGTTATTTCCCTTCCAGGATCCAAAAGCCGTTAATTGGCACAGGATCTTTCTGTTCCAAATACCATGTGTGGGTCACTATAGGGCCCACATGAGTGGCAGACGTGCCCTGGCCTTTCGCCGGAACAAACACATGGGGCCTTCCGGCTTTTAAATGCCTCTATCACAGACCCGGCGTAGCAAGATCCTGTTTTCAACCCTTCAATATCCTGCAACCCTCTTGTCTCGCTTCCTGCGCCGTGGCCCGATTGTGAATTTGTAATCGGTCTGGGTTCCGGGCCAGGCGGCCCTCTCTCTAAACGTCTCTACGGCCACTTGTTTTGTTTTGCACAAAGATATTTGGGATTATTTTCCTTCCTCTCCACAACGTGGAAAATCCCTCATGCTGGGGATGGTGTCAATTCATCCGTCATGGTTTTTGATTGACATTTGGATTGCAGCAAAACCCATGGTTAGTGCTTTCACCATGTAGTCATTTTTCACCTTTGCAGAAAGTTTGATCTCATGAGGGTGGCATCCTCATCAAAATGCATGAAGCTACCTGTTTTTGACTTTCTTTGTAAAAGTTATGTCTCAGAGTTAATAGAACCAACCAATGTGGTACTGCAAAAGAGG
>CM068962.1:95471172-95485639 GCA_035128595.1 Eptatretus atami | reverse complement strand
TTCTGGGATTTTAAATCTCTGGAGATGAGTAAATATTTCAATCCCAGCCAACAAAGGGAATGATGGAGACATTGTGGGACAGAACATTGATGTGATATTCAACTAATGTAAAGCTGACTTGTCTCTCCTGGCTCAGGTCACTTGCCAATATTTTACCAATGGTCAAGTCATTCTTTGACTACCTGTTGGATCAAACCTGACATAGCTATATGATGCAGTAAGTAACCTTTGCTAATCCCAAGAGGTGACAGTATTATGGCAATGCTTCGACTAAATATAAAAATTGCATTTTGGGGGCAAAGTATTGATGCACAATATCTGGAGAAAGAAAAACGTAAGGCACCAAATGTATTCCTCTCCATAAAATTGCTTTAGCAGCACAAATCTCTTTCAAGGAGAGTAGTCTTTACATCTGATGGGTTTGGATAAATGAAACAGACAGCTTGTGTTGTTTTCTACATAATGGTAATCTAATATATGACATTTACTACATACCCATACATATCCATACATATATGTATATATATATATAATATATATATTATATATATATATACATATATAAACAGGAATAAATTCCTTCCTGCATGGGGCTAATGTGAAAAAATTCTGACTCAACCTGGAGTCAAACTGAAGGACCTCATCACTTGCAAAAGCAACACATCACTTGCAAAGCAACAATCCACTGTGTTATTTTTTGGGATATCCGCAGAAAAAAATGTATACAATATATATATATATATATATAATATATATATATATATATATGTGTGTGTCAGATGCCACCAAATTGTTCAACAGTGTTGGAGTGGAGGTATGCTAATTGAGAGCAAATAGACATATATAATAAATAAATAAATAAATAATAATAATAAAATATATATATACATACACGCGCGCGCGCGCACACACACACACACACGCATGCACACAGTATGCTCTTGGGGCAATGAGCAAAGTTGCACACTGCAAGTAACTACTTGGGTGTATCCTACATGCATACAAAATAAATATTAGCTTTATAAATATGATGTGGATTGTGAGAGAGCATTACATATTTGATGAAGTGCATTGTGGTTGCATTTGGAAAGCAGATAAATAACTTCAGTAAATCATGAATTAGTAATTACAATGAGCTCTTAATTTCAAAGTTTACAAGTATAGTAATTTTTAATGTAACAGCAAAAGTTATAAAATAAGAGGCAGAAGAGGTGCATGTTAGTGTTGCCTTGCAACCAGTTCGAGCATAAGCTCCATTGATTTGGGGCTTGTAACCCACAGTGAGCAGACGGAGGCTGCACCCAGCTGACTTTTATTTTCAGATATTTTTTATTTTTGCACATTTTCTGATGGTTTTGTGATTTTTTTTCCTGGAATATTAGCTTTGAGTTGCATCAGTACGCCAAAAGTCATCTTTCTTCCCATCTAGAAGCACTAAACATTTATATCAGTGAGTGAGTGGTGGTTAGAAAAGCATTATACTCACTCACGAGACAGACAGACATATATATATATATATATATGTATGTGTATATATGATATAGTGTTTATATTTATTGAATCTTAATTATTTAACCATAGGTGGACAACAACTACACAGTAGATTTCATTTTAATCAATTAATTACTGAAGTCTATGCTCAAGCGTCTACTCTTGTGAAAGATACCACGGGATAATATTACTAATGTACGGACACCTGCTCACAGAGAGACAGACAGCTTAATGTTTTCTCGAAAGGGCACCGACTCCATAAACCAGACCCCTCAGTTCATTGCACCATTTTAAATGGTGTTCACCTTTGAGCACATTACCCAGCGAGTTATCCTGTCCTCACACTTCACTAGTTCAACCCCATGACTTCCTAAATTGCATGCCCACACTGTATGCCTATTCCATGCCCTTTCTTCTGAGGCCAAGACACAGAGCATGGCAATAAATACAAAGCAGAGCAAGGCACAAAGGACTAAGTGGAAAGAATATAGGTCAGAAGAATGGACCACCATGGCCTTGGCACTGTGGTTAAACAGCTAATAAGAATAGGCCAAAGTCCCCACAGGAAAGCAGGCGGCATGGCAAGCGAGGGTGAAACAGCCACTAAATTGTTCCTTCTTTGCTTCTCAGGAAAGGGCTCCACCAAGGCGTCGCGCTGAATCCTTGGGGAAACACACTCAGCCGGGTGACTTGAGAGCTGTATTGTCATTGTGATTCACTTGTGTCTTGGTCGCGAACTTACACCTTGCTTGTTTTTATTACCATATATGGGATTTAGGTGAGATGACACGTGACGACAAATCTTTTATTATCACATTTTCATTGATTTGTAACTTTTGCCTTCATCCAAGGGGTTTCCTTCTTGCATCCTGGAAATTTCTAACTATTATAACTGCTTTACTGCAGGGTTTTACCTTGCACAGGGTGAGACTTCAATGATTGTTTTCATTACATTCACAAAAATTCTGAATTGTTGTATCTGAACTTTCTTACAAGCAAGACACTCATATGATCATGTATTTTGGCTTTTTGGGCGAGGCGCATGTGTACTGCTTTGACAATGGAGGGGTGTCAATATGGCTTGACTATGACCAACTTCTTTGATGAAGATTAATTATCCCGCCCCCTGCGTTACAATACGAGACCGGAAGGAGGAGCGGGATATTTGTATATCGTCGGGTTTGTTTGTCTGTCTGTCTGTTATAGCAAACTTAGTACGGCAAAAACGGCTTTAGCAAACACTATCAAATTCTAATCACAGGTGGGCAATGAACCTTGGACGACCCCATTAACTTTTGGTCCAATATTGGATCAAAGGTCAAGGTCAAGGGTCACGAAAACATCAAAAATCTTCTTCGCTCATAACTTCGTCAAAGATATCTCTATTACTTCAACACTAAGCTTATAGTGAACCTTATTCTATTTGTCACTTATAATCCTAACCCATTCCTATAGGAGAAAATGATATTTGTGAAGATCGGCTACGGTCCGAAGTTTTGGGGGTCATGGTCATCGGTCAAAATTTACATATTTTCCATTATACATCAAAAAAGGTTAGGAATATGCGTGTTTACTATGGAAGACATACATCAAGTCCTTTATTGGCTTTCATTTACACGCATTGATTTGTTGACCTTACGTGGCCTTGAAAAGGTCAAAATCCATTTTACGGTCATAAACTTCGTCAAAAAATGGTTTAATTGACTTCAAACTAAGACTAAATATTCGCTTATTCTTTCCTTATAATTATAATCAACATCTCAGGTTAAGGGAGGTATACCAAATAAAATTGATCCCCAGAAACAACTTTATGCCTTAAATGGGCGGGGATTGTGTGTGCCTGGCACAACTTGTTTCCAATAGTTTTGCTCAAACTGTGCACACACACACACACACACACACACACACACACACACACACACACACACACACACACACCAACACACACCACACACACACACACACATATATTAGATATAATCTCGATTGTTCTCTGGGCTTTGAAGAAGTTTGTGAGTCACGAATGAAACATTGGCCTGAGACTTGATTGGCTCATGCTGGTTTGTATTAAAAAGCGGCGCGAGTTTGGTCGACTTTTATCATTTCGGTTGGTTGTGCATTTTTTATAAATAATTGCAATGGATCATCCATTGCAAAATTAATTATGATATATATATATATGATACATCACAAACAACACACAACACACAACACACAAACACACACACAACACACACACACACACACACAACACACACACACACACACCGGTTTCTAAAGAAAGCATGTCATTTGAAGTGGGGATGAACAGGAGAGAAAGGGGGTGGGGGGGGAGAGAGAGAGAGAGAGAGAGAGCATTAAGCAGGCTGTCCCTTTTCGCTTCCACAGTTTGTGGGTGTTAAACCTGTCCTTGACCAGTGTGGAATTTTGTGACATAATTGTATTAGTTGCCTTTGTGGACTTGTCTGCACTGAGGCAAAATCATTTTAATGGGTTGAACAGATTTCACCACATATCTGCTCTCTAACCGCTGCAGCAGCAGCACAATCGGGTTCGATGAATGATGATATGAGTATACCAGTATACCACAGATCAAGCCAAAGAAAAAGTCGTTCTTGTGATCATGATAACCCTTGAATATTTATCACACCGACAGATTGAATGCATAGCTCGATATGTTTTTCAACACACACACATTTTGTGTACGTTTTGCTCCGTTTCCATTGTAAACACACGAGTGCCAAGACCTTTCCGGTTAATTGAGCATGCAATAATTAACGTGTCGTGAACGCAACGAAGAGTTTAAAGCTACAAGACTATTTCAAGACCAAGCTCCATAATCCCCCCTCCCCACCGTGGATCGTGGGCCGTGGACCGTGGATGGTCGACTGTGGATCGTGGCCCGTGGACCGTGGATGGTCGACTGTGGATCATGGCCCGTGGACCATGGATGGTCGACCGACGGTGGATCGTGGGCCGTGGACCGTGGATGGTCGACCGACGGTGGATCGTGGGTGTACGGATCAACGATGGAATCGCGCAATGACGTTACGTTGAAAAGTTTTGAGCTTCGCGCTTTGATTACTCTCTCCGATTGATCTGACACGTGTTGTCTCCTTGGAACAGCCCGACAGGTGATCGTACGCTCCCTCTTGCGGGGGGTACTGAGAACTGCAGCGTAAAACTGCCATGAGCGGTCAATGTGACACACGCAATGAAGATTGTGCACGATGAACCGCAGCCAGGTGCAGACTGTTAACAATGCCAAGCACAACCAGCAGCTCACAGGTCGTTCCTGTTTCCCATTTTGTAATCAATTGGTGAAACCTGTCAATGAAAAGAGAAAACACCAAAGTTTATCAGTTAAGATGGAAAACTTGTCTTTATCGTGAAGATCAGTGTCGATCTGCGTCGGCAGACAGGTTGGATGAAATCAGCAGGACATTAGATGAAGGTTTGCTTACAGCAGCTGTGGGAAGCAAGGAGAAGCTGACATTTCGGACGTTAACTCTTCATCGGAGCAAAAGAAGGTTCGACCAAGGTTTAACTCCTTTTGCTTTTTGGGTTATCGCCCGAAACGTCAACTTCTTGCTTCCCACGGCAGAGTTAGAATTCCTCTATCAACGTTCTGTTTGATTTTATCCATTTTTACCTGCAACATGCGGCAGGTCAACAAGAGTTCCGTGTTGCTGTTGCTGTTGTTGTTGGGGGTCGATTTTTATCCCCCGCCGCGTGGCGGAAGGGGGATATTGTTGTCACCCAGTCCGTCCGGGCGTCAACATTTATAGCTGTGAGTGCGATAACTCATAAACTGTTCGCCATATCGATTTGAAATTTGGGTCACACATGTACCACCTGAAAAGGAAGAACCCTATTGATTTTGGGCGTGGCCGGATCCAAGATGGCCGACTGGGGCGGCCATCTTGAAAAAAAATGTTTTTTGTAATAAATGGAAAACCGCTGATCTGATTTCAATTATTTTTCAATGGCGGGGGATTCCCCATCTCTGATGGTATATTTGAAATGTGCAGCCATTGGTCGAGCATCTGCCGGAGCACACCTCATTGGTCGCTTGACTCCACCCACCGCGCCACCCAGACAAAATGACATGGCCGCCATCTTGGTTTCCTGGTGGGCCTGAAGGCCTCTGCTGATTAAATTATACACTGTCCGGGTTTGTTGCGTCACATTACCATTCGCTTTGTTTGGGTCGAGTGTTAATCACGATGAGGGACGGACAAAAATTCGAATCATATGTCAAATAACAATTATTTATAAAGTTAATCATAAGCCTATAGTTGCCTCCTGAAAAAATTGCAATACATACATTTTTTGAAGCAGCCCATCCACCCCGTCGCCTCTCTCGTTCCTTTTTTCTCGCGCCTTCTGCCCTCGGTGCGCGTGGGAACTTAGTGCATTGGGGTTCAACAGTCCGTGACCATGTGATGAATCAGCTCATTCTGACATAATCATGGTGGAGGCTGACATGGATGAGAGGTGTCAAGTTAATCTTTTTTTAAGAGTGCATTAAATGGGTGTTTCCAATCGGCCTGTTAACGGATTTTTAAAGCCAATTCACCCAAGCTTAATGGAGGTCCCGAGACCACGTATAGGTTTTTACGAACAAAAGGTTTAGTACAACTGAGATAGCGGGAGGGTGGAAGAGAGGAACAACACACACACACACACACACACACACACACACACACACACACACACACACAAACTGAGGTAACAGATATCAAGGCAAATCCCCTTTTCGGAATCACTATGAATGTTATCTATCTCATCTTATTCATTCACATGGGAACATGGGACAGACACGGCTCCATCTAATCATATTCATTCACATGGGACACAAACAGACACGGCTCTTCTAATCATATTCATTCACATGGGAACTGGGACAAACCAGCTCTATCTAATCATATTCATAGACATGGAACATGGGACAAAACAGCTCTAATCTAATCATATTCATACCATGGGAACACGGGACAAACACAGCTCTATCTAATTTATTCATTCACATGGGAACATGGGACACATGGCTATACTATCTTATTCATACACATGGGACAGACATGGCTATCTCTAATCTTATTCATTCACATGGGAAAATGGGACAACATGGCTCCATCTAATCATATTCATACACATGGGAACATGGGACAGACATGGCCCATAAATTATATTCATACCATGGGAACATGGGACAGCATGGCTATAATCTAATCTATTCATACACATGGAACATGGGACAACACGGCTTATATCTAATCTTATTCATAGACATGGGAACATGGACAGACATGGCTACTATCTAATCATATTCATATGGAGACATGGAAAGGGACAAACAGCTCTATCTAATCATATTCATCACATGGAAACATGGACAAACACGCTCTATCTAATCATATTCATCAACATGGGAACATGGGACAACACAGCTCTATCTAATCATATTCATAGACATGGGAACATGGGACAGACACTGGCTATATTAATCAATGATATTTCATACACATGGGACATGGGACAAAACACAGCTCTATCTAATCTATTCATAGACATGGGAACATGGACAAACAAGGCTCTATCTAATATATTCTTCACATAGGAGCACACAGACAGACACGGCTCTTTCTAATGTATATCATTCACATGGGAACATGGGACAAACACAGCTTTTCTAATCATTATTCATTCACATAGGAACAGACAGACAGGCTCTTTCTAATATTTCATTACATGGGAATGGAAAAACATGGCTATATCTATCTTATTCATACACATGGGAACATGGGACAAACATGGCTATATTATTTATTCATACATCATGGGAACATGGGACAAACCAGCTCTATCTAATAATATTCATCACATGGGAAACAGGAAAACTGGCTATATCTAATCTTATTCATACACATGGGAACAGGACAGAACCAGGCTATATCTAATCATATTCATACATGAAGACAGAACATGCTATAGTCTAATCAATATTCATACATGGGAACATGGGAAACCAGCTCAATCTAATCATATTCATTCACACATAGGAAGCACAGACAGACAGCAGTTTTCTTTCTAATCATATTCATTCACATGGAACACAGACAGACACGGCTATATTATTATCATTTACTTCGATTCACATGGGAACAAGACAACACGGCTCTATCTAATCTTATTCATCACATGGGAACATGGACAAACATGGCTATATCTAATCTTATTCATACACATGGGAACATGGGACAAACACAGCTCATCTAATCATAATTCATACACAATGGGAAACCGGACAAACATGGCTATATCTAATCTTATTCATACCATGGGAACACTGGACAAACACAGCTATATCTAATCATATTCATACACATGGGAACATGGGACAACATGGCCTTATCTAATCATATTCATATACATGGGAAACGGGACAAACATGGCTATATCTAATCTTTTTCCATCACTGCGAACGGCAAACACAGTCTTTAATCATTTTAATACAACATGGAACTGGGAGACATGCTATATCTAATATTCATAGACATGGGAATGGACAACGCAGCTCAATCTAATCATATTCATTCACAATAGGAGCACAGACAGACACAGTCTTTCTAATCATATTCATTCACATGGAACACAGACAGACACGGCTCTATCTAATCTATTCATACACATGGGAACATGGGACAAACACCTCTATCTAATCATTATTCATACACATGGGAACATGGGAAAACAGCTATAATCTTCATATCATACACATGGGAACATGGGAAAAACAGTCTATCTAATCATATTCATACACATGGGAACACGGGACAAACACGGCTTATCTAATCATATTCATCACATGGGAACATGGGACAACCGGCTCTATCTAATCATATTCATACACATGGGAACATGGAAAACACAGCTATATCTAATCATATTCATACACATGGGAACATGGGACAAAACAGCTCTAATCTAATCATATTCATACCACATGGGAACATGGGACAAACACAGCTATATCTAATCATTATTCATGCACATGGGAACATGGGCAACACTCGGCTATCTATCTATTATTCATACATGGAACACGGGACAACATGGCTATATCTAATCTATTCATCACATGGGAACACGGGACAAACATGGCTCTATCTAATCTTATTCATACACATGGAACATGGGACAGACACTGCTCCATAAATCATTTATACACATGGAACATGGGACAGACATGCTCCTAATCATTTCATACACATGGAACATGGGACAGACATGGCTATATCTAATCTTATTCATTCACATGGGAACATGGGACAGACATTGATCATAATCATATTCATACACATGGGAACATGGGACAAACATGGCTATATCTAATCTTTTCATCACATGGACATGGGAAGACACGGCTCCATAAATCATAATTCATACACATGGGAACATGGGACAGACATGGCTATATCTAATCTAATTCATTCACATGGGAACATGGGACAGACATGGCTATATCTAATTTTTCATACACATGGGACAGACATGGCTATATCTAATTTATTCATATCACATGGGAACATGGGACAGACATGGCTCATCTAATCATATTCATACACATGGGAACATGGGACAGACTGGCTCCATTAAATCATATTACATACACATGGGAAATGGACAGACATGGCTATTCTAATCTTATTCATCACATGGGAACATGGGACAGACATGGCTAATCTAATCTTATTCATACACATGGGAACACGGACAACATGGCTATATCTTATATTATTCATACACACGGAGCATGGACCAAACACAGCTATATCTATTCATATTCTACACATGGGATGGACAAACACCTATTCTATATATTCATACAATGCGAACATGGGACAAACAGCTATACTAATCATATTCATACACATGGGAACATGGGACAGACATGGCTATATCTAATCATATTCATAGACATGGACATGGGACAAACACAGCTCAATCTAATCTCTATCACATAGGAGCACAGACAACGGCTCTTCTAATCATTTCATCACATGGAACACGAAGACACGGCTCTTTCTAATCATTTCATTCACATGGGAACACAGGACAAACATGGCTTATATCTACCTATTCATTACATGGAACACGGGACAAACATGGCTATATCTATTATTATACCATGGGAACACGGGACAAACATGGCTATATCTAATCATTATTCATACACATGGGAACACGGACAACATGGCTATATCTAATCCTTATTCATTCACATGGGAACGGGACAAAATGGCTCTATCTAATCTTATTCATACACTTGGAACATGGGACAGACACTGCCTCCATAAATCATATTCATCAATGGGAACATGGGACAGACATGCTCCATAATATATTCATGCACATGGAACATGGGACAGACATGGCTATATCTAATCTTATTCATTCACATGGGAACATGGGACAGACATGGCTATATCTATCTTATTCATACACTGGACGACATGGTATATCTATCATTCATCACATGGGAAAATGGGACAGACATGGCTATATCTAATCTTATTCATGTTCACATGGGAACATGGGAAGACATGGCTAATCTAATCTTATTCATTCACATGGGAACATGGGACAAACACGGCTCTATCTAATCATCATTCATAACATGGGAACATGGGACAAACCGTCTATTCTAATTTCATACACATGGGAACATGGGACAACACGCTCTATCTAATCATATTTCATACTGGGAACATGGACAAACACGCTCTATCTAATCATATTCATACACATGGGAACATGGCAAACACGGCTCTATCTAATCATATTCATACACATGGGAACATGGGAAAACACGCTCTATTAATCATATTCATACACATGGGAACATCGGACAAACACAGCTATTCTAATCATATTCATACACATGGACATAGGGACAAACACAGCTCATATCTAATATTTATTCATACACATGGGAACATCGGACAAACACAGCTATATTAATAATTCATACACATGGGAACATGGGACAAACACGGCTCTATCTATCATATTCATTCACATGGGAACACGGGACAAACATGGCTCTATCTAATCTTATTAATACACATGGGAACATGGGCCAGACACTGCCCCATAAATCATATTCATACACATGGGAACATGGGACAGACATGGCTCCATAAATAATATTCATACACATGGAAACATGGGACAGACATGGCTCTATCTAATCTTATTCATTCACATGGGAACATGGGACAGACATGGCTATATCTAATCTTATTCATTCACATGGGAACATGGGACAGACACGGCTCCATAAATCATATTCATACACATGGGAACATGCGGACAGACATGGCTATATCTAATCTTATTCATTCACATGGGAACATGGACAGACATGGCTATATCTAATCTTATTCATACACATGGACAGACATGGCTATATCTAATCTTATTCATTCACATGGGAAAATGGGACAGACATGGCTCCATCTAATCTTATTCATTTCACATGGAACATGGGACAGACACGGCTCCATAAATCATATTAATACACATGGGAACATGGGACAGACATGCTATATCTAATCATATTCATAGACATGGGAACATGGGACAAACGCAGCCTCATCTAATCTTATTCATACACATGTGAACATGGGACAAACACAGCTCTATCTAATCATATTCATATACACATGGGAACATGGACAAACACAGCTCTATCTAATCATATTCATACAAATGGAACATGGGACAAACACAGCTCTATCTAATCTTATTCATACATATGGGAACACAGGACAAACACGGCTCTATCTCATCTTATTCATACACATGGGACATGGGACAAACACAGCTTATCTAATCATATTCATGACATTATGGGAACATGGGACAAACACAGCTCTATCTAATCATATTCATACAAATGGGAACATGGGACAAACACAGCTCTATCTAATCTTATTCATACACATGGGAACACAGGACAAACACGGCTCTATCTCATCTTATTCATACACATGGGAACATGGGACAAACACAGCTCTATCTAATCATATTCATACCACATGGGAACATGGGACAATCAACGGCTATATCTAATCTTATTCATACACATGGGAAAACATGGGACAGGAACATGGACAATCACGGCTCTTCTAATCTTATTCATACACATGGGAACATGGGACAACACGGCTCTATCTAATCTTATTCATACACATGGGAACATGGACAACACGGCTCTATCTAATCTTATTCATACAATGGGAACAGGGACAAAACATGGCTATATCTAATCTTATTCATACACATGGGAACATGGGACAGACAATGGCTATATCTAATCTATTCATACACATGGGAACAGGGACAAACACGGCTCTATCTAATCATATTCATACACTGGGAACATGGGAAACACGGCTCTATCTAATCTTATTCATACACATGGGAACACGGGACAAACATGGCTATATCTAATCTTATTCATACACATGGGAACATGGGACAACATGGCTATATCTCATCTTATTCATACACATGGGAACATGGGACAACAACGGCACTATCTAATCTTATTCATAACAATGGGAACATGGGACAACATGGCTCTATCTAATCTTATTCATACACATGGGAACATGGGACAAACACGGCTATATCTAATCTATTCATACACATGGGACATGGGACAATCACGGCACAGGGTTCATGAGACAGCTTAGTCACTTAGTGAAATGTAAGCTTAGCTGTTCAACAGCCAGGCTGAGGGAGTTGAGTGGACAGAGGAGGTGAAAATATATACTTGGTGTAGCAGGTTGTGACCACAGTGCGGGCATTCATTTCAGTTCTGGATGAGACCATCAAAAGGGAAAGGGAGCATTTTGAGAGAAGACAAATACATATGAGAAAAGGAAGAGAAAAATAGTGGAGGAAAGGGAAGGAGAGTTCAAAAATGCTGCCGTTTTGCGTACATAATATGTAGATGGCCTCAAATTGTGTCCCGAAAAAGCTGTGTTCCAGTCTTTTACATAATATATAACGAGAATAACTCACAAAACACATGTGAAGTTTTAAGACACAAGCAGGCATTTGCTTTATATGTTTTACAACACAAAAGAAGCAAAGTGCAAAAGCACAAACTGTACAAAGAATCAACTTATTAAATTTACTTTATGTACAAAGATAATTTCGAGAAATATAAAAATATGCTTTTCAGTGCAATATTATCACAGATATGTTGATGAAACACGCATCGTGAAACTGGCCATTTAATCTAACAAGAAGCACATTCGAATAAAAATCTCGCTCAACGACACCGATTGTCTTCACCTTTACAATCGTTAAACTCTGTCATAAATAGAATTGCTAAAGGTGTGTGTGTGTTTGTGTGTGTGTGTTTGTGTGTGTGTTTGTGTGTGTCAATCATTTCCAAGTCGACACATGGCTTTATGCATTGACTTCACATTCCACAATCAGTGCGAACCTTTGGAATGTAATAAAAAGTTCATCGAAACGGTTTGTAGAAGGTTAAAAGATTGTCGCAATCTCGCAATTGTGTCGGATGGAGGCACAACATTGGATGTGGAGTCCAGGTAAGTTCAATGAAATTCCGATCATCGTCTCGAAAACCACCGATGTTGCTTCGACCGTCGTGAGAAGCTGAAAATCCATTTTGCAGTGAAAAGTAGAAGGGACGTGTCCGAAGGTCTTGCCCTTTGCATCGCAAAAGCATTGATTCGTCGTGACCATGTCGACCGAATAACTGCGAAGGACGAATAAATAGAAGATGATTCATTTATTCTGATATCCCAGATTGCTCTTTTTGTTCCTTGTATAGAGATATTTTCAAAATATTTTGTGTGTGTGTGTGTGTGTGTGTGGTGTGTGTGTGTGTGTGTGTGTGTTGTGTGTGTGTGTGTGTGTGTGTGTGTGTGTCGTTGGTTGTTATCTCCATATGCAGGTTTCAGAATTTGGAACGGAGTCCTTCCAGGTCTCAAAGTGTCCACATTCGTGAGTGTGTGTGTGTATTAAGATATATACATTTATATATGTATATATCTAAGTAGATGTAATTGTAATAAGTAGATGGGGAGCAAACATTCTGAAATTTGCATACTTAATAAATAGATGGCACTTCCAAATTAATGTGGCATACAGCTACATCCATGGTATTTCTACTTTAGGGGATAGATGATACATTTTATATTCTTTATTTTTTTTCTGACCTTTGTAAAACTTGCAATTGACTCCTCCCAGGCCCTCACCCCATGGAAGTAATCGCAATGTAATTCCATGTGATGGTTCGTTTTAACAAAAATAAATTAATTATTTAACTATTGCCATTGTCATGTATATCGATCATGAAATTTATTCTCTAAACAAATTATTTGGAGTAAAAAAAATTGCTCCTGCACATGAAGCAGCACAGTGCTATGTTTACTTGCTAAATGGATTAATGTATCAATTTGGTTGCACAAAGTACAATAAATGGTGGTGAATTTTTCTGATAATTCTGGGAATAGCAGCATTGTCTAATTCACCTGTGAGAGGAAGTGGTAGGGTGAGTGAAGCACGATGGGAGGAGTTAGCAGAGAAAGGTGGAACAAGAGTGTATGGGAGGAGAGGTAGAGAGAAATATGTTGGAGGGAAAGAGACAACCTGGATGTGTATATATATATATAAATGTATATATGTATTGGAAGGAGATAGAGGGATGTGGAGAGACGTTCTCGAGAAGATGGAAGAAAGGGATGCGATTGGCCGAGTAAAACGGTTAAAAATAATAATAATAAAGGAAAATTGTATCACTTAAAAGTTTGGAACTTTGTATTTGTCTGTATGTTATTGGAATGCAGATACATTTGGTCACGATGGATTTGTATACAAGGAACAAAGCTGGCTCACATTCTGACTGCATTTACACCTGACGTGC
>CM068962.1:95458358-95471161 GCA_035128595.1 Eptatretus atami | reverse complement strand
AGCACCCTGAGGCTCACACCCAGTTTTTGTGTCTCTGTTTGTTCGTATCTAAAGATGTACCACAAACTCACTGTTTGGTAACCACAGCATCGGAGACAAATGTTTCTTTGCACAAGCCGATGTTATAAATGGACGACATGTGCGTTCGACGATATAGTGAGCTATATTTGCTAGTTCTGTCAAAAGATGGCGCTGTAGCACAGGCTGCAGTAGTTTGCTGCAGAGCTGTAAGCTCTGCGGGAGGCAAAGATGGAACAAGTTTGAAAGGTAACAGCACTGTGGTTTTGTCTTGATGTCTCAGAGACACTGTGGGTGGCAGTGTCAGTTGATGGCAGTTGGACAACGGCAGGACATCTTTGATACAGTCAGCCTGTGGCTCCTTGGGTGCAGAGTTCGACCAAAACCGAGGGATGCGTTCATGGTCTGTGACCTCATCGAAGGCCTTTGCTGGCCAGATGACGTTGCTGCGAGGCAAAGTCTGTTGCACGGAGCTCATGGAATTTGTTGCTGGCAGTGTAGAGCAGCAAGGCCACAGCAAGGCTGCTGGTCTTTCTGGTTTGGTCGCTTCAGGGCATCCAGTCTTGTTGCCCGGCAAAGATGTTGTTGTGAGAAGGTCGACGTTTACTCTTTCTGGCCTCACCACCTTTGCACTTTCAGCGAAACCTCCAGAATCAGACACAAGGGCAACATCTTTCTCCTCATCATCCTCTCCTTCCTCCTCTTCATCGTCTCCATCTTCAACGTCCTCCTCCATTTCTCCATCTGCGTCTTCAACATCAGAAAACCGGTGATTGTCATCCTGAGAGGTGTTCAATTCGCAGATCTCATCTGCAATAGAAAAGTTTTTTTTTTTTTAATTTTCATTGTGATTTAGATCCTGTAGTACGTGCTCTATCCCTTGTGGAAAAATAGTAAAGAGGGATGTATGGGATTCAGAAGGTAATGTCTCCCACCATGAATGCAATTTTACCCATAAAGGGGCAGATACGCTTCGCATCATGAGTCTAAAGTAAAGTTCATCATCACTTAAAAGAATGTATTTAAATTGATGGAATCCCAACATCCTCAAGCCAATATTGAAGGAAAGACAGAAAAATAAATTACTTTTTTCCTTGCTGTCATGACTTCCTCCAGCCATTAGTGCAGGATTGATCTCTTGGGACTTTTTGCTGTGTGCCTTCGACTTCATATGCTTTGTCAGATTTCCTGCAGGAAATGGCAAGCAACCACTTGTCAACTTTTTAATACAAGCTGGCAGTGTTATAACTCAAAGTGGAAGTGTTAACAAGTTTACTGACACAAAATGTGCCCTTAAACTTGTGAACATTTTGTATGTTAACAAGACACAAACATAAATGCTTGTGAACTACATTTCAAAAAAAAATTAAACAATTACTACTACGACGACTACTACTGACACTGTTATTCCAATATTACTGTGGGGTTGGCGAGGGATCGTTTTCACCCCAAGTCTTTCACGATCCAGCTGGTCATGCCTGGAGTTCAACTGAAGATGGAAGGAATTTGTAATTCGTTCAGGGTGCTGGTGATAGCTCACCTACTCTTCACGAAAGGCACAGTGGGATGTTTAATGTCCATAAGTTAATGATAGCAGACAAGACACCCACATTACCATCCATTCGAGGGACAGCGCACCTTGTGATGCAAAACCCTGCCTGCGGAACACCTGGATGACAGTTTAAAGTCCGGTCAGGAATTGAACTCAGACCCGACACCTCAAAAGTAAGGGTGCTACATCTGCACCATCATATTATACATGTTGTCAGTCTGGTACTGGCAACCAAATGCATTTCGAAAGCTTATTACTGTAACTGAGAGAATGCAAACTAAAGCAAACCGATTTTATGAGAGACAGACAGACAGACAGAGAGAGAGAGGAGAGAGAGAGAGAGAGAGAGAGAGAGAGAGAGAGAGAGAGAGACTTGTTTGGCAACAACGGAAGATGTTACAAGCACAGTTAGACATGAAATGTGTAAGAGATGAGGGGATGCACCTTTGGTTTTGAAAGCGAAACAGCAGCTGGAGCAGCGGAAGGGTCGCAAGTCCGAGTGTGAGCGGATGTGTTTGCGCAACATGCTGGGTTTACGACACCGAATGCCACATTCCTCACACACGTACTTTCCTCGTCCCCGTCCGCGTATGTACACGTAATCCTCGTTTGTCTTGTACCTGTCATGTGAGGTTTCAAGGAGGGAGAAATAGGAGAAAGAAAATGGATCTTCAATTCAAAAATTAATGTGACATGCTTAGAAATTGAAGAAAACTAGAGAGTTCATAGAACACAATTTAAGAAAACAGAACTTTAAGAAAACTCGAGAGTTCATCGAACACCTTACCCACGCAGCCTTGAGAAAAGGGACATGGGAAGGGGCTTTTCATCTCCTGCTTTGTTTCAGAGCACAATCTATATTTACTATGAGCTGCCATTTTGTCTCAATCTCGATATTCCCCAAAGCTGAGAGTGCAAGCAGCACATTTGATTGGTCGAGATGGCATAAAAAGACATAATATTTTGCCAAGTACAGTCCTGCGAAACTGGAAGTTTTCAGAAGTGACAATAAGGCGATTTGTGTTCTACAGTTCAAGTACAGTGCATAATTCAATAGAAATGAAATGAAGCTTTTAAAGGTTGTAGAAGAGGTAACATTCTTTTTCGAAGTTTACCGCCGTTGATGTGCCGTCCTTTACACGGCCTTAACATGTTAAATTAGTTATTTGTGCCTGTTGGATGTGTCCTTCATGATGTCCCGAACAACACTAAGTTTCCTGTTTGGAATTATTTTCAATTTTGTTTGACACAGACAGACAGACAGACAGACAAACTAAAACAACTACCTTAATCCTCCCTGCACATGCACGATGGTGACGAGATTCTGTACAATTTGACAAATTCAGATGCAAAGTACTGCAAAACTTCAGGTTTGTGTTCCGATTTGTGTTCCGATTCGTGTTCTCCAGTGTTAAAAAATATAACATTCAATTGAAAGCAAGTAGTTCGTCGATCATAGACTGATGTCTGTACACAGATAGACAGACTGACAGACAAAGTGAACCGATTGCTTAACCCTCCCTTTTGCTTCGAACACGCAGGGTAATTTGATTCCAAAATTCTATTTGGTCTATATTACTTGTTTCATCTACATCTCATTTTCTTAAAAATCACAACCCATTTTACATCGTTGATGTTGGCAGGGTCTAAATACTGCTCAACAAAAGGCCTGTTATTTTTTTTTCAGATATCATTGGGATTAAATGTCTGGTGTTGGTTTAATGGTTATGGTGGTGGGCTTGGAATCCCAGGATCCTGAGGTCAAATCCTGCTTTTCTGTTGAATTAATACCAGGTGGGGTTGACTCTGCCTGTCATCCTTCTGAGGTTGGCAAAATGAGTACCAGCTTGCTGGTATCCTGTGTTGGAGTGGTGACCCGTCCAGGATTGTGCCCAATAGCCAAGGAGACTGCTTAGACAGCACCAACGCTCTGTACAGAGTATGGTCCCAATGAATGGATTGGGACTATTATGTTAACACAAGACTGGCAGGATGGTGCACACTTAGCTTTTAGCTCTCCAGTTTGGGTTTAATTCCTAACTTGACAATATACTGTCGGATTGATGCTTTTCAGGCAGGACGCTGCATCCCAAAGTGTGCCATACCTGGGATGAACGTTGAACCGGTTGTCCCGAATACTAGCATTCTTTGAAGAAGATTAAAGACCCACGGTGTCTTTTGCGAAGCATAGGCGAGTTATAGCTGGCATCCAGAGCAAATTACAAATTTGTGCCCAAAATCACCTTCAGTCGATCGTCAAGCCTGGCCAGCCGGTTCGTGAAAAACTTGGGCCAAAATGTTCCCTGTCCGAGTGAAAAAGAAGCTGAGAATAATTTGGGAACTTGTAGCAGTAGGAGTAGTAGTAGTAGCAGCCATATGAATTTGCAAGGATTACAAAAGGGACCCCCAGCATAACATCCCCTTTAAAACCGCATTGTGCTCAGGATTATGGCACCGCCAAGACAGCTCAGCAGAAGCGCAGTCAAATTGTAGAGAGCGCGTCTTGTTGGAATGATGGAGAGGGAGTAAAATGTGGGAACATGTTAAGAGAAAGTGTCATGAATGTGGATATTACAAAGTGGTATTGACTTTAACTCCTTAAAACCATGTGCCTGAAGCATTGAACCAAATAATTATAATTATTATATCACACTGCTCGCTTCGCGAAACTTCAAAAAAAAATTGAGACGTTCACAACTGAGCTCCGTGCCATCTGGTGCAAATTATCCATGTTCCTCAAGGGTAATGCGCCTGGGGTAATCGTCTTTGCCTCATCCTCCCAAAGCCTAGTGTCTCTATACAAAAAGCATCCCATTTGCCAGGGGGATGCACAATGGAAAGAGAAAGGATAAATGGAGTCCCTCAGAATGACATGTCGAGAAACCCACGCCCTTGTAGAAAATAGCAAGCATTGGCCAGGCTGCTGGACAAGACTATCTGCCGAAAAGCTCTTAGCCACAAAACCATGCTGACATGTCTTCAGCATTGACTTAAGCTGACAATGGCGTCAAACGTTTCCTTGGGAACGCTTGTTGTGTCTGGCATGGAGTTCTACCATCTTGCTCGGCCTCGAATTTGAGATTTTGCACATCCAACGTAATTAGTTTTTTCTTTCAAAGAAATGCTGTCAAGAGGTCTCTTTATGTCACTGAATGTGTACAGCTTGAGAATGAAAATGATTGTGATGAGGCTTATTGTATTTTGGGTATTATAAAAACATTTCATTTGTACAGTCATTCATTTCCTGTTGGAGGCTTGATGGGGCGAATGGGTCTGCTCAAAGTGGTTATGGAAAGGAAAGATTCAATTATACGCTCAACCCAACTCAAGATATTCTGCCATGAGACTGGCCTAAAGTTCTGTTTGTGTATAATACATCTTGGTTTGTTTAAACTTCAGTTGTCAAATTTTATCCTTTAAGAGAGTTGCCTTAATTTCCTTCCTGATTTTGAACAACCTCCTGCCCCCCTCATACCTTCTCACCCCTACTTGCTATCTACATGTTCTTCCATTACCCTCCTCCAACTGCTATCTCCTCCAAAACCTATTTAACTTCTCTCTCTCCACTCCTTACACTCTCCCAACACCTCTCTTCATATCCCCTCCTCCCCCCTCTCTCTTCCTTTTCTCGATTTTAATTTAGAAAAAAAAAAAAGAGTCAACTACTTCTTCTGTGCATACATAATAAAAAGATGGCCACGAAGCAGAAATCTTGAACACAAAGTTGTACGACCGAGTCTGTGCCAAACTGCAAAGTACCCTCTTATTGTACAAGTTATTCACCTGATTTCATCTGATTTTTGCCTCGTAATTTCCAGAAATGATGCAGAATGACAAGTCGTCAAGCAAAGGTGTGTTCGACTTTTCGTGGACCATGGCATTCCATGGTTATCACCTGTATTGATGTAATGATTCACAAAAAAAACAATGGTTCATGGTGTGCATGAGACAAATGCTTCGTTATTCCATCGGGTTCTGCCTATGTCAGTGTTGACTACTACTTACTACTGCTACTACTACTTATTTAATGTCACCAATTATTCCCACCTTCTTGAAGGGTTGCTTGGAGAACGTTGTTGGACCAGGTTTTTTTTCACGGACAGGCTGACCCAGGCCAAATGTTCAATTGAAGGTGATTTGGCAAGGATTTTGTAGAATGCCGTGGATAACTCACTCTTAGCAAACAATGCCATGGAGTCTTTGGCATACGCTAAAGACCACTGCTGGCAGATGGATCTTTCGACTTCACGCCCTTCCGATGAATGGCGCACACGATGATGCATCACGCTGGATGTTATCCACCAGGGTGAGAGTTTATAGCTGGGTGGAGATTCGAACCCGGGCTAGATAGCTCAGAGGAGAGTGTGCATACATCCTATTAAGCTATCTTGCCAGCCCCATTGCAAAGAAAAATCACCATAAGAAAATATATAATTCCTATTGTACGAGTACATGCATTGTACTGTGAAAAGTGAGTTGTATTACCTGTGTTTGACCTGTACTTACCTGGAGATAACTACAACAACAACAACAACAACAACAACAAAAATAGCCTTCAGTTGCATTTACCCAAGCTTTGTGTTTTTGTTAATCTCATAATCTGAATTTTGTCAGGTGCATTTGTAGGAAATCCAGGTACACTTGTTCTTCTTCTTTCGTATGCATGCAGCACATGGCTGCGGGTCGCAGAAGTTGCTGCGGGCGTGGCCGTGCCGTTGATGCAGTGCCCCCCCCCCCCCTGTGGGTTGCATCAGGAATTTGTAACTTGTTCAGGGTGTCGGCGATAGCTCGCCTACTCTTCACGAAGGACACCATGGGATCCGTAACGTCCACCAAATAATGCCGAAAGATGGGACGTCCAGTAAAATGAGACGGCGCATGCATTGACGCCTCACGATGAATGCAGAACACCAGGATGACAGTTTATAGCTGAGTGGAGATTCGATGCCAGGTGAGATAGCTCAGATGCGAGTATCTAGGCACGCAGAAGATAATATGTACTAAGAAATACAGATTTTCCCAGCCCCATGTGACATGCTCACCCGCCCTCAAAAATGCGGATTCGTTGCGTCTGTCGACCATCACTGGTGATTACACTCAATGCTGAGCCCTTTCTGTTGTCACTCTGTCGGCTCGCAGAATTCAGAAAGACAGATGTTTCTTCTGAATGCATCTGCGTGCGAGGAATAACACAACAATGAAAATGTTGAATCATTGACAAAAGACTGATGAGCCTGATGTGATTGTCAAAAAAAACCACAACATTTATTCCAACTATGGTATTTGCATTAACAAAATGTATTAATGCCAGAAATGGATCCACCTGAGACTTTCTATGACAAAGAGGTTTTCAGAAATCGAGAAAAAAATATGTCGATACAAAGGGAGAAAGAACTGATTAACCAGTTGGTGAGGTTACCGTCCGATGCCTGCATTTTCTACCGATGCCTCCGTTATCTGAAAAATTACATTTCCTGGGATTTTAAAGACCACAAACATAGATGGAATGACTGCTTGCAACTACTGATTAGAATAATCTGTGGAATGATTGGAAACATCATGTGATGAAGCAGAGAATGATACATAGCAACATGATAGCTTTACACATGCGGTAGTACCAACCAACACATTCGACACACAAGATGACCATGACCAATCCTCCAAATCCCTGAGGGTGAAAGTGTAATGTCCTACCCTACAAAAGTACTTCCCTGAACATTGAACTAGTCAGTCTCTTCTGGAAAAATGACAGAATATCTGTTGCCCCCATCCCCCTCTTTAACCCCCAAATCGACTCTTTTTCTCCCTCTCCCTTCCTCTCACTCTTTCCCCAAAATAGCTGCCACAGCAGCCCCACAACAAGGATTGCATTGGCTGGTTTGCCCTTGCTTTCCCAGCATTACTCATGGCAGAAATTTGTAACTTGTTCTTGCTACTGGTAACAATTTGCCGAATCTTCTCAAAAGATGCCGGAGGGATCTCAGCCGTACTGATACCTAGCGGTCGGGACATTCCACCCAGCAGAACGTCCATCCGAGGGTCGGTACACTTTGTGATGTAACACCCTTCCTGCGAAGCACCAATCTGACAGTATATAGTCAGTCCTGAAATATAACCCACATTAGGTAGCTCAAAGGTAAGTGTGCTACCTCCGCGCTATCCCTTTGTACTCCAAACCCCAGTACACTGCAAAATCTCCCTTCCCTCCATTTACTCCTATCCCATTGCAACCTTCTTCTCTCCGTTTTTCTCCTCCTTTCCCTAAAACTCCCCTAAACCCCCAGCCTCTTCATGTGCGAAGTCTAAATGCTCAGATTGCTTAAAGGAAGGAAAGGCAAAGAAAAGCTCACCCTCCAAATCAGATGACGAGCAGAACCAATGGGGACTTTGCCAAAAGAAACAAAACAATTCCTTGACTGCCCAGAGAGATGGAGTACTTTTCAATAGCCAAAAGTGTCTGGATTTTCATCAGGGACACACTGCGTGCACACGCGGTTGATTGATGGCATGGAGAGATCTTCTGCCAAATTCAGGCTGTTAAAGAAGTTCCGTTGAAACCTCTCAAGACTGATTGTCTTTTTCTGTGCCGTTCTTCAACTCGTGTGTTGGCATCGGCTGGTTTCATTAGTCACATCATGACACGGTTTATACGGGGTTCTAAGCCTGATTTTTGTATTTTGAACCCATGCCAGATAAGTTGAGAAACAGTTTATACATTTACAGATTGAAAATACCTGATTAAAATTAGTTTAGTGCTTGATGTTGCCATATTGATATCGTGCGGCAGTAAACAGACATTCGCACATGCTGATGAGTGGGACATCTCCACGGGACATTACCATTGGAACATCACTTTATAAGGGGCAGTGTACGATGGTCACATGGATTTGCATAAGTTTATGCTAACACCAGTCCCTGGACAGTGCTGCTTCCTTGAAGAGTTCCATCCAAAGTAATAAGCTTTGTTAAAATACCTGAGATAAACAGATCTAATGAGGATGAACATCTCAATGAGGTAGAGGAAAGGTACACAGTCACCTCCTAGGAAAACTAAAAAGTGAACCTCCTTGCGTTATGAACTACCTAAATATTATGGAGGTGTCACACAAGGAGCAGGTGGTTTTGCCAGATCATTGCAAAGTGATCCTCGAGACGTCCTTCGGCCTATAGCTGCAGATTACTGCTCGCCAGCTTGGCTCCAAATCCTCGAATCCCTTATGTTTGTTCAGCACAATTTGGGTTTGAAATGACTCTTTGAGAACATGCCAAAATGCACGAAGACTTCTCTCCTCATTTTCGGTCAAGTTACTGAATAGCCCTTTGAATTGCGACCATGAATCGCGTGTTAAACTTACGGTTGTCATAGCACAATGAAACCAGAAGACAAGGAAACTCCATGTTCGTCTGGAAGCCAAAAGACATTAAAAGTTTGACCCCAACGTTTACGGTTTATATTTCCGTGAGGGGCTACTTGGAAGGCAAGTGAATCTGGCCCGCGTTCACGCATTTTCGAGTCAAAGACGGACGAATTCCTTTCGGATGTCTTTCCTGAGCCAGCGAAAAACATCCAATGTTCATTTTACACCAAAGTACATTACGTGATGCCAAGAAAAGCTAGTAATGGTGCAACAAAACTCCACACTTGGAAGTTTTGGAATGCAGGCGAAGTGTTCCGATGTTACTTCATCTCCTGGAGGGGTTAAGTGCTAATCTGAGGATGACTGCAATTTCCATAGATTTTTCTAAATATTTACCCTATTCGTAATTGGCTTTCACTTGGCTTCCTCAATTTATCTGGTATGGGTTCAATGCCTGGTGTTGGCTTAATGGTTAGGGTGGCGGGCTTTGGATCCTGCTCAGATGTTGAATTAATACCAGCTGGGGTTAACTCGGCCTGTCATTCTTCCGTGATTGGCAAAATGAGTGCCAGCATGCTGGTATACTGTGTCGGAGTGGCGACCCATCCAGGATTGTGCCCAATAGCCAAGGAGACTGCTCAAGCAGCACCAACGCTCCGCACAGAGTATGCTCCCAATCTCCTCCACTGGGGTACCGAAGGGACAAAGGAAAACTTTCCTTTCCATCTGGGGAAAATCAAACGATTACAACTTCCGGCACTTACTTAATTGCTGTTACCTCTTCAGGAAATTATTCTTGCAAGTGTTGTCTGCGTTACAATGATATGGTGTCTCAAATACCGTAATCAGGTTAACATTATATAGGTACTAGGTAGCTTTGTTTCAGCCTTCCAGCTGATCCACCACCATCCACATCATCAAAATGTCCAAATGTCACTTTTTTTGCGTTACCAAAAACAGCCACAATTCCAATTCACAGTCAGATGACCGCACGCATTTCAATTGCTCTTGTTAAGAAATTATTAACAGGATTGAGGCTCATGGAAGAGCGAGGTGACGGAGGGTATGACATGACAATGAAGCAATGGGGGCAACCGCTGTAAAAAAAAAATAAAAAAAACATGACCAAGGGAATGACCAAACAGGAAAAGAGGAGAGAGGAGGGAAGGAAACATAGTAATCTGCAAGTAAGAGGGTTTGGTTAGGCAGGATAAATGTGGGGTAAAAAATGTGGGTAAGGATGGGGGTGACATGTGATGACGGTGCACTGCCTGCTCGAAGCCATGGGTGTAAGAGTGGGATATAATGGTCTCAGGAATGAAGTTTCACAGATGGGAGCAATGGGGGAACAAAAGTGTTGAGGTGTGCAGTCAGCCTGGATTTTGGAAGTTTAACTAGGAGGGTGTTACTGGAAGAATGTGTGCATCCTGGAGTTGCAGGGGAGGGTCAGAGGATTGAGAAAGCAGATGGAGCTAGATCTATCAAAAGCAGAGACCACCAACCCATCTGCGATGCAAGACCAGGCATTGTGCTTTCAGCCTCATCATGAGGTATGCCAGTAATATCCACCTGAATTTAGGAGAGACAGATGTGATGCTGGGGTGCCGGCCCATAGGAGAGAGCAGTATTCCATTGAGCTCTGGACAAAGGACTCGTGTATTAAGCTGTGAGTGGTTCTAATGTTTCCAAGCAAAACTTCGATCAATGAAAAAACCTTAGTCTGCGGCTGGTTTTCGAGGCTATCTTTGCTTTGTGGCCAGCCCAGGAGACCGCCCCGCCCGTCGCAATCACTGACGAGTGGGTCGATGAGTGCACCGGACTCGCCTATTAAAATCTGTGAAGGTGTTAATGTGTGTGAGGGAAGTGTGCACGTTGATAAACTCGAAGGAGATAAAAGTCACGACAAAGTATCCATAGGGGAACCTTCGGATGGATCATGTTGTCGAGAGCGAGAAGAGTCTAGAACATGTAACAATGGATGGGTGAAATGGAGGCAGACATTCCATGGCTTGGCGTAATCCATGTTGGACTATTGTCTCAGTGAATGGTCATTGATATCGGATGTTTTGTCCGTGAATGGGGAATTAAAAGTGGGCAGATTCATCACTTTAAATATGAATCGGGGTTACGTATGTCTCACGGTTCCATAGGAAATGCACGTTACCCTCATGCTTTGGGAGCTCAGTGCATACACCTTGCGACCCTTTGAATACACATTGGCTGTTGTGATGCCAAACAGGCCGACAGCTTGTAAAAGTACATCTCAACCTAAGGTGTACAAAACCATTAGCTTGGCCAGCTACGGGAGAATAATGTTTTTGCTATATGATGACACAATGGAACATGGAGAAAGTGTTTTGCAGAGGGATGGATTGCCTGCATTTGTGTTTAGCATTCACGGCAACTTGGTATTACAGTGGCGAAAGTCCATAACACCTGTGGTGAGAAAGGCAAGTGGATGCAAGAGATGATGTTGATGGATAAGAATGTAAAAAGGTGTAACAAAAAAAACGAAAAACGTTAGTCTGCAGCTTGTTTTGGAGGCTATCTTTACTTTGTGACTTGTCCAGGAAAGGTCATGGTTGATGGTGATGCCTAGAAGTTAAAGAGACTGAACCTCTTCCAGTTTCTGAGCATGGTAATAAAGAAGTGGGTTAGTTTGACAATCCTTCCAGAGTGACAGGGTGAGATTGGGAAATTTTTGAAGGATTGAAGACCATGTTCCATTTATCATATGAGCATCTAATCAACTCAAGATCAGCAGAGAGTGATGAAGCCTAGCAGAGAGATGGTGGTACTGTACGACACATCGTGGGGTCATCTGCAAAAAAGGAAGACACGGTTTTGCAGAGCATTGGAGAGGTTATTATGAAGACGAGGATCAACACTGCACCGAGGGCTGCCTTGGGGCACTTCTGCCTCCACTTGGAGAGAGGAGGAGAGGGTTCCATTGATAGCAGCTTGTTGATGGCATGAATGGATGAAGTCAGAAATCCAGGAATGAAGGCAGCCTTGTATGCCGCAGGCAGAGAGCTTGGCAAGCAACGCTGGATGCCAGACTTTGTCGAATACCCGATATATGTCCGTCCTAGGAGATGGTTCTGAGCTCATATATGAGATTTAAGGCCTCAAACAATTGCTGAGAGGTGAACAGCAGCGTGTCGAGAGTTGCGACGGGGACAGAAATCCAAACTGATGGTCAAATATCAGGATGTTTGAAAACAGAAAAAGGTTGATGCCATCAGCAATGATTGATACCAAAACCTTGCTAATAATTGAAAGTAAGATTACTGATCAATAGTAAATATGATCTGTTTTTGCACTCTTCTTGTAGAGAGGAGTGATGTTTGTTGACTTCCAGGCAGATGGGAGGTGGTTAAAGCAGGACAAGCTTCTCTCTCTCTCTCTCTCTCTCTCTCTCTCTCTCGTGGCAGCCTATGGCTGCTGGTGTGCATCATTGGTTGGGACGCGGCTAGCCGCTGATGCAGTGTCCCCTTTACCAGTAACTGGTACTTATTTGCCGACCTCGGAAGGATGACAGGCTGAGTCAACCTCCTGGTGTATAAATTCAGCGGCCAACAGGGCTTGAACCAGGACCCTCGGATCCCAAGCCACACCCTAACCACTAAGCCAACACCAGGCTTAGGACAGAGCTGAAGAGTGCAGACAGAGGAGAGTACACAGAGCTGGGTTTGAAAAGCTAACAGCAGCAGAACAACATTTCAGAAGTAAAACTAACATTAATGTGTGAGTTTTTCATTATTCGTACATTAATTCTTAAGAATGGTTGAGTCTATAGTCAGAGGTAGGAGGAGAGGAGATTGGGACCATACTCTGTGCAGAGCGTTGGTGTTGCTTAAGCAGTCCCCTTGGCT
>CM068962.1:95436645-95453520 GCA_035128595.1 Eptatretus atami | reverse complement strand
AAGATGTGCACGAGGATGAAGTTGATGAATAAGCTGTCATCTTGAATTAGTTTCCATGAAAAACTATCTAAACTGTTCTGTATGTTTTTGTTCTTGATGTATCCCTTTGTTTTTATTTGTATCTGTTCGCTAATTAAACGTTTGTGCAACTTTAAAAATATTATGTGTTTATACATCTCATCACAGGTCAGTCTGATCACAAAAATAACGGCACCAATCATTTTCCCGTGCCTAAAAACCCATAGAAAGAGGTACTACATGACTATGTTTCTGGCTAGTATGAAAAGGACCCTGAGTATGACGCCGATTGTCACCGGAAATCTGTAGTAGCCACCAGAAGTCGCTAATAGCCACTTCCGGTCGCTTCGAGAGTGTCATAAATGGAGTCAGTATGATCTAAACCCCATAAAACGACCCAAAGATCATGAAAATTGAATCATTATTAGCGAAGATAGGCGAGGGGTCAGTCTGGGGGGTCCCGGGACGAAAAGGGTCCCCCGAGGGGGGGTCGAGTGGTCGGAAAATTTGAACCCCATCATTTTCCAGTCACAGGACTCCAAATCAACCAATACAGCAAAAAATCAATTTAGCACAAAAATCCTACGGGATGATATGTCATACCACACTATATTGGGCACAATCCTGGACGGGTCGCCATCTCTGATGCAGCAGTGAAGGACTGCTGGACTCATTTCATCCGAGTGCACAGTGATGAAAGTGCGCGTACACGCTTCTGAGACCGAATAAACACAGTATAGCAGCCAACGCATGCGTGTGGGAGACTGGCATTTTGGCCGAGACCTCAGGAGAAGGTGATTCACAGGCTGCAGTTAGACTCCCACCTGGTACTAATTCAACAGCTGAGCAGAATTTGAATTCAGGACCCAAGGATCCAAAGCCCACCACCCTAACCATTAAGCCAACACCAGGCATAGTCATAGGTAGAATGTAGAAAAAGGATCACTTTTGAGTAAATATGCAGTAAGCACAATACTTCAATGTATTTTGTTCACCTTGGTGAGAGCAGAGGATCATCTGCATGTAGGGTGAATTGAGAGAAGGCAGTAAATGGGGAGGATAGCAAAAAAAAGATCATGTAAGAAGATTGGAAGAAGCAGGGATAAAAGGAAAATGATGTTGAAAATATGAGGGAATGGAGGAGGTTGACAAGTAGGATGTATCTTTGTGATGCAGCATCAGGGACTGGTCCATCAAACATCTCATTTTACCTCCACCACCGAAGGTGGATGAAGGTTGTGTTTTCACCCATGTGTCTGTTTGGCGATCTGTTTATTACTTGATACTTGGCGAAAAAATTTTTTTGCCAAGTATGTTGGTCTGTAGCGTTTGTCTGTCTGTTTGTCTGTCTGTTTGTCTGTCTGTCAAGTGATTTTGGCCACAGTTTTCAAGCAATCGTTCTGAAATTTTTGTGTGTAATTGACCGGTCAAGGAGAGCAACGCTTAATTTTGGTGAAGATCCCAATCTGGATCCGGATCTGAGAATTCTTTAAGTGATTCTTCACCGTTGAGAGATGGGGCCATAAACTATATATAGCAGGATATCACAAAAAGTTGTGACGGATTCGGACAAAACTTGGTGGATGAGTTGGGTCAGTGACAAGAACAAGCCGATTCGATTTTTGGTTCAGGTCCAGATCCAGATCCTGCCTATCAGTGGGACACAAAACATAAACTGTTCAGCCTGGCGGAGATATGTGCTCTACCGAGTGCCGTTCTAGTTCTGTCTGTAATATGTAGATGTCGCATTGTTTCCATCAAACCTGTTCCTCAATCATGTAGTTGGTCACCTGGCTTATGTGAACATTTTCCATCGATGAAATAATTAAAAGAGAAAATTACCTTGGTTATATGGCAAACAATTTAATGCAGTCAGGCATCATTTGTAAACATCAACGATTTCATATTTGCCTTTCGCGTCCTGCTGCTATATGGAGCACAATTTATCACGTCGACAAGTACGTATTAGAATAGACCACCAAACTGAATGTTTGACAAGATGAATGGGCATTTATTATACAGCTCCCATTAACAAAAATATGTTAAGTGCAATCACAGAAAAGGATATCTCATATTCCAGTTGAGATTTACGATAAGTTTCAAGAGGATACTAATCAGCACATTGAAAATCTTAAACAATACTGGGTTCATCCAGCAAAAACATGTTAAACACTCTTATATAACATGTGGAGAGGAAAATGACAGCTTACCAGTGTTACGCCTGACTGCTGTACAAGACTGCAGACCTTAGGTGGTGTAATGGCTGCTGGGGTATTGGCACTGCTCCCAAAAAACTGTCCCAGCTGATGGCGAGTGGAGATATACTGGGGATGTAAATCCGAAGCAGATGTGACAGTGCCAACTCGAAGTGGAGCGCCTTGGGAAGGCAGTCTTCGTGCTTCGCTTAGAGAACCAGCAGAAGTTGGACGCTGGTACAGGAGACACCAGGTTGTGGCAGGGGAAGATGCAAGAGAGGGTTGTAGGATATGACTTAGGTGCAGCATGTCTGACACAAATACGGTGATCATGTTTTTGTCATTTGTTGCTGGCACACCATGAGAGTCAGCCATTTTCTGCAGGAAAGCAATGCTGGTGGTCAGACGAAGCACAGGGATAGTAGCATGTGAAAATGTGTTGGTCACTACTTTTACAAAGTCCAAGCCAAACTCAGGAAGACCACGCTCAACGTGGCTCCCAAGATATGGCAGTTTTGCTAACAGATCTTCTGTTGATCGCTGTATTGAAAATTCAGTGCAAGGTGTACTAGACCGAGAATTATGCTCTCTTCCCACTGTGGATTTAACACCACGTGAAGTGTATGAAGGTTCAGAGATCAGACTCTTTGATTCATTAAAACCTCGGTAACTGGATATTTCTTGCTCAATGTCTCTTGGGCTGTCCATGCATTCTGTTGTACAAAACTGTCGGACAAGCATTTTTTTCCTTGGCTTTTGACTCTCAGATGCATAAAACTTGGTGACGCCTTCACCCTGGTGTTGCTCTTCAGTAGATTCTTCCTTGACCCTCTTCTGCGATGGCTGTCGGCGTGGTTCCTTCTCATCAAGACAGCAAGAAGGTGACAGTGTTCTTTTACCTGGCTTTGGGCTTGCTTTATCTGGGGTGCCGACATCATTTTCAGGCAGAATGCAGGCTCCAGTCGAATACACGAAATCATCAGTTGGTGAGACAGAGGTATTCCTCAGCTCATTTGAAACACCTGCAGGAATATCTAAACTGTCGTTTTTGCTGTCCAAACTGCAACAGACGATGACTACAGGTTTACAGTTGTTTGCTGCTGGGCTCCAAGAGGACATTGCTGTTGTGTAAATTGACTGACCAAACATTGGCTGTACCAAGCCCTCCAAACGAGTTGGAATGATCATTTGGGGTTTCCTAGGGCTTTGTTGTCTCATTTCTGATGTATCAAGTGCATCCATGTGGGACTTTCGAGCGAAGTTGTCAACTTTCAGGCTTTCAAGGCCTTTCAGATAGAGGAATGCTTCCTCTTGGGCTTTATCAGGAGGTCCTTTCGCGTATTCTCTGCTGTCTTGAAGATGAACACTTTGTCTTTCAGAACAAGTGCCGATTGCTGTCATTGAGCAACTACGTCTCTGTGATGTTTGAGTAAAGCTTGGAGCAATGTGGTCGTATGTTAGAGAAAGATGGCGCTGGTACGCATTTGTTAAACTGTACTCGTGCCTTGCATTTTTCATAGAAGCTAGAAGCTTAGCATTCTCGGGAGGGAGACAAGTTGTTTTCACGCAAGATAAGCACAAAACATTTCCACCTACATTGGATGTCTGTCCACCGGTTTCTGTGGGTATCACACTCGGTATAGTTGTAATTGGGAGTACAGTCTCTCGCAATGTGTTTCGCAAATGCTGATGTCGAACCCGTCCAAAAGTTTTTCCACATGGTGCTCTGGAAAGTCTAGGGCATGGAAACTTAGGCCAAGTGTAGGCTGCAGGAACTTCACAAAATGACGTAGAGCTGAAGACTTTGGTTAGTGGATCACCTGTCGACAAATGTTTGCAATTCTTTAAGCGTTGATAAGTTCCTTTTCCTGTATTTGTCAATATCGGTGGTGCTTTGTTTGTGTCCCCAAAGTCAAAAGATTTACTCTTTGTGTGACTAGATCTACAAGTATCTTCCCATGAAGTCACAATTTGCTCCGATCTTGAGCGTCGTATCTCTCTGCTATGAGCCATTGTTACGGCCTGTCCAATTAGAGAAGGACCCATTGTAAGTTCAGTCACCTGTGCATTTTGTACCCTGTTCTCATTATCTTCAACCACGTCTATAGAAGTCAATTTGCTGGAGCAGTATGAGTAGCTGCTCTCGAGACTGGAGCTTCGGGGCAGTGAGCCAGAGGTAAAGGAATCAGCACCGGACTCGGCTGAGAGTGATGCAAGTTCCACCAGTCGTAAACGCTTCTTTTTTGGTGGGAGTTTTTCCGCAGGAAATTTGGCCAATGTCTCACTCCTCTTTGGCCAATGGAAGTCTTCATTTTTGATGCCTTCTGAAGTCAAGATGGCTCCAGGCCTGGAGTCCACCTCATCCGTAACCAAAATCTCAGGAACTGTGAGGGAACTCTGAGGACTAGCCTGATGGGAGTCATAACTTTTGGGAATTACTTTATCATGCGGTTCTGCTTTAGGATTGCATTCAGCAGTAACGTTCAGCTCCGCTGACTTCGTTTTCTCCAATTTTCGCCCCTGTTGAGAAGAACTGTTGAATGAAAGAACTAAATCATCAGAATGTGCTTTCTGGAAAGATAACAGTGGTACAGCTACTGCCTTGCTATGCTGGATAACTGAAATTTCATTGGAGCTTGCATTGTTGCTATTCAAAGAGCTTTCTAGACTGAACCCCCTTTGTGGAATAACTTTTTCTACCTTCTCCTCTTTCTTCAAACTGCTACCTCTGACTATTGACTTGTTACCACCAATGCTGCTGCCTCGGCAGTCCTCCTGACAATAAATAGTTTCAGCAATATCACTATCTGTCTTGCGTAAACTTTCCTCTTGTCCTTTTCCATCACTAATATAATTGTCTGGCCTTCTTTTTTGTGGGATGGGAGAATTCTTGAGAAAAGATGGCAAGGAGGTCGACAAATTGCATCTATCACATATTTTCCTTGCCAATTCACTTTCCGTGCCTGAAGTATCTTTCTCTCTCTCACTTGAAAATTCCCTGTTGTGCGAAGGGGTGGGATCAGAAGTGTACACCGAAACTTCGATGGCTTTTTGCCTACGGAGTGCTCGATGTGGAGTAAAGAGTGAGCGTGGAGGCAAAACCCAGTTTGTCGCACCATCATGTGAATTCAGCTCGAGTAGCACATTCTCACGTTGCTCATGGCAACTCTGGTTTACTTTATCTGTAGCTAATGGGTCGCTTTGAGACCGATGATCAATATCTCCAAGTTGAGACTCCGTGTTTATTTTGCGACTTAAAACAGGAATGCACGTTGTACTGTTTTCATTAATTTTATTATATACCTGAATACTACCACTCAACATCGACCCTGTGATTGGACCAGTTTTCTGCTCTGCTCCCGTGTCTTCGGACACATCATTGCAATGCATCATCTCTGACCAAGACCCAAAACCATGATCCGACATCATTGATCTTCCTGCGGGTGAGTCGGTGCTCTCTGAATGGGATAAATAACCTGAATCAGTGCTACCTTTACTGTTAAAGGGACTGGGTAGTAAAAAAGGCCTCGAGTCCATTTGCTGTTGATTGTAGTACTGCTTAGCCCAGGTCCATTGTTGCTTCTTCAGGTTCTGCCTTGTTGCCTCCTTAAGACAAACGCCATTCACTGATTCACTGCTTCTTAAGTGTCCCTTGAAATTTTCTGCAGTTGTAAGAGATGGATATGTAGTGCAACTATGACTTCTCAAAGTCCGAGGTTCTCCATTGGTACTTTTTTGTAAGAGTGGTTTCTGCAGAGAAAGGTCTTTCCTGCTGATAAACCGGTCGCTCAACTCATCTTTTGGGGCGGTTCTATGCAGGTCCTGTGCTGATGATTCATGGACGCGGTGCCGACGATCGAGAAATTGATTTTCTTGGGAAAGTTCTGTCCTAACAGACAGTGGTCTACCTAGGCTCTCATTGGGTTCACATTTCAAGGAAATTCCACCATCACTGTCTGTCGTTTCTGCACCATCTGATTCATTAAGATCTTCAAGTTGCTCATCACAGGCTGCTGGCTCAATGCCTTCACGGCTTCCTTCCTGTGATGATTGTGTCCGGAGAGCATGTGCGTGGGATTTACGGTGCTTGTACAGGTTGCTCTTGGTCTTGAAAGCAAAGCCACACGCAAGACACGGGTATGGCCGTTCCCCGGTGTGTGAGCGGACATGTTTCTTTAGGACACTCGGTTTTGCACATGTCCGCCCACAAAAATTGCACACGTATTTTCCCACTTTTTTACATCCGCCTTTCGTGTCTGAATGTTTGCTGTGGTATATTTTCCTCCCCAGTGACGAGAAGGGGGTGCAATCGAACACCGTCTCCTGGAGACTTTCTGGCAGAAACAGTGGACCCAACGGGAGTACCATGGGTGAAAAAGGATGGAAAGGGGCTCCACTTGTGTCACAAGCTAGTTCTCCTTGCTTCACTGTCTGAGTAGGCCGTCCAAAATTGTGCAAAGTTTTTACATTAGACCTGTCTCTCATGTGAACGGGAGATGGAAAACAACCCTTCTTTATGTACTCTGCGCTGGAGTGATACAAAGCCTCTGGTATATCACTCGGGCAAGGCAAAGATCCCCAGGTTTTCAAAGGCTGTGCAGTCTGAGTGTGCAGTATCCGATGACCTTTAATACTGCCACCTTCGGCAAAGTGAACCTCACCTGAAAAGCTTTGAGGATATTCATCGTTAAGCCTGTTTTCTGTATAACTTTGGTGCCAGAGCTTCCCCTTGCCCATGTACCCTCTTTCCACAGTCCAGTGCTGCCCACTATCAGTCTTATGATTCAACGACAACCAGTGCTTGCTCTCCGACATAGCACAAGCGAGCGGTGCGTAGCTTACATCCTCTGCGTCGAGCTTAGCACCTCTCCTCCAAAGGCATGTACAGTATGAAGTATTTTCCTCCGGATGACTTCATTTTCAAAAGAGTGAAAATTGAATTTGCAGCCACTTCTTCTGCACATGGCCTGAAGGTGTGTGTGTGTGTGTGTTGTCTGTCCCGTAAGCTAGATGTTGAATTCCAGCAGGCAACACCTGCAGGAAGAAAAAAAAACAAGTTGTTTATTATATATACGCAAATTAATTCGACCATCAATCATTAGGAAACCACAAATGATATGAACGTGCTGTAGCTTGTAATATGGGTGATTTACTGATGCTTTTACAGTGGTATTTCAGGAATTGGACGACAAAAGTCACACTCTGGTCGCCCAGGTATGCAAACTTGATGTTTCCTTCAGATAAAGCACAGCTAAGGGCCCTGTCACACCTTGACGTTTTAGCCAGGAATGGCAACGTATAAAAATGTATGTAAAACGTTGGCGTACGCTGAAATTTTGATGTTTTTTTTAAGTTTTGGGCGTATTCATAACGTGTTGGTCGTATGCATACATATTTAGTAACGGGCACAGAACGTACCCATAACGTATTCGACGTGTGCCAGCGTTTTAGACAAATTTTTCATAAATCGGCATACGCTGGCTAAATCGTCAAGTGTGGCTTACGCAGCTCGATCAGTAATCAATCTGTTTATCTTTGCCTGGAATTGATTAGATCATGCCAAATGCTGATACACACCACACGCCTTTGTCAAATGATATGAATCACATGTCATTGTGGATATTATTTATTATATCGTACGAATTGTGTTTGTGGTGGAGTTTGGAGGTGGGGCGATGAGGAAGGAGGTTAGGAGGAGATAGTGGTAAGGAGGAGGGACGGAAGGGGCATAGGCGTATGGATAGAAAATAAAAGGAGAGGGAGTGTTCAAAATTCTGTCATTTTTGCTTACGTAATATGTGGACGGACCGTTTAAGACGCTGAAGGATAAGCAGGATAATAAACGAATCTCGTGGAAGCTTTCTAGTGCTGTTCAAAAACAAATAAACCAATTTGGATATCCTTCATACATGCATATGTAAAAAAAAAAAAGATGGCCTTGAATGCCCTCTTTGCTCAAGTAGGTCCATCCTCTGCACAATCAGATTATGTGCCCTCGGAGTCAAGTCAAAGGCCAGACATATCAATTATGTGTTTGGGTTTGGAACCGAAAGCATGACGTCACTTTATTTTTCACCCTTAACGTTGATGTAATTAGTTTTTCTGTTTTTTTTTTTTAACATTCTGTGCAAAACTGTTTTTCTCGAGCCAATTATTTCAATGGATCAGATAATTAATCCAGTTTGACTCACAGTCAGTTTGATGGTTTTGGGTGGTACTGCTTATTCAACAGAACAGCGTTAAATGGATGTGTTGTGTTGGAAGGCAACGAGTTCATTTCCCAGGTCATGGCCAATGCACGTGACATGCTATTGGCAGTGATGGTCATGCGAGCTTAATGGGATTTCATGGAGGACAGCAGAAGCAATTAAACTGACAAAGACCAGTGGACAACCGAGGCTTTTTGCCTTATGTCGACGAGCAAGTCACCACTAAGCTTGTGGTCAGTCCATGCTCTCCACGTATGGGGCATCTATATGCTATGAAATATAGGACCGCGTGCCCTGAAGCTCACCTGGACCAGGAGGAACAGTCACTGAAGCCCCCCCCCCCCGCATACCACTAGACCTGATTGGTTTTTTTAATGCTGTGAAAAACTTTGGTAATCATGGGTGATGAAGGTTGTGGTCAAGTTTCATCTAAATCCTGTTGTAGTTTCGGAGAAGAGAGAAAAAAACATATTTTTGTTGGGGAGGGAAGGATCAACCCCCCCCCCCCCCACAGACCATCTCAGTGAGTGCAGATTTTGATGCGGTCAATACACTTTGGTACATCATGGGTGGTGAAGGTTGTGGTCACATTCATCAAAATCGTGTGTGTAGTTTCGGAGAAGAGAGCAAATACCTATTTTGAGGGATCAAACCCCACCACCCACCCCCCATAGACCCCTTAATGAGGGCAGTTTTGATACGGTCATAAACCTTCGTTAGGCATCAGATATGAAGCTTGTAGACAAGTTTCATCAAAATGGTGTGTTTGGTTCAAGCGATAATGACTGAAGTGTTTTGGACTGACTCACTCACTCACCTATGGACACTGCTCAATCGCATAAGCTCACCTGATTAAAGTCCAGGTGAGCTAAAAATGAGTCGTTGCTGGTCCCACCTTCATGGGATTTGTTTAAGAATAGCACAATAAGTTAAATTCACAAAGAGACCAGTGGGGAACGGAGTCTGTTTGCCTGTTATTAATGAGAAAGTCAACCCAAAAAGCTCAAGGTTATATCAAGGTTCCACCAACCATGGGGCATCTACTATTAAAAGTGGGTGGCTGGTGTTAAATTAAAAATAAAAGAAAGGAAAGAGGAAATAAAGGGCAGGGTAGGATACTGTGGGAAAATACAAAAAGTGAGACGAGGTTGGGAGGTGTAGGAGGAAGAGGAAGGAAGTTGTATGGAGATTGGTCAAACGTTCTCCCCGTCTTGCATACCTAATATGTAGATAGCCTACGCAAAGTGCTCTCATCAGCACCCACAGCCTTCAGATGGGCCTTGCTGAAACGTTTAATCACGAATTCACAGACAAGTGCCAGATACAGTTCTCATCTGAACAACATTACTAATTGAGATTCTAAACCAGTTTCTGGGACAGAATAATTTTCAATTTCAACAGATATGGCTCCTTTGGGGGTATGGAGAGGGGCTTCAAATATATCAACCCATTTGAGAGATTCTTCCACTTGGGCCTCAAACATGTCAACCAAGCATGGTGTTTGGCAAAGAAAAGAACTAAAAACACCAGTGCAGAAATACTAGCCAGGTTCCAAGAAATTGACATGTTTTTTAATGCAGCTGTGAAAAGTGTATGCCGATTGCTGTTATTCCACTTTTAGTGACTTTCCAAGTGTGAGGTCAGCACTGTCTACAGATTTCGGCTTTTTTGGCTGTTTCATTCCTGCCTCGTCGTGCCAAAAGTTTTCTTACAAAAATGCCAGATATTCTTGAACTCCGCCTCATGACAAGCGAGGCTGAAACAAGAACTGCCAGCTTTATTTTCCTTTCAGTGAAACCATTGAAAGCGATATGATATCTATAAGGATACAGAATGTGTTTTTCTTCCACAAAAGGTGCCGATTATATTTTACACTCGATAATCATTTTTATGTGCTTTGATACCGGGGAATTAAACAAACAACTACGAGATGGATTTTTTTTGGAAACTTTATTTTTGCAATACGTTATTCGTTTTTAAAAGATGTCTTCCTTTCGGAATCAGTTTTTCGGCTTACAAGCCAGTATGGATGGAAGCCTGTTATTTTACTGGGGGTTATGGTGTTATAAACTATACATATAACACCGTCTTGGTGACGCGGACGTACTAAGGAGAGGGGAAAAAGAGGGAAAATGAGAGAGAAGAGAGAGAGAGCGAAGAGAGAGAGAAGTATTGAGGTAGGAGCTGAAGACCGCAGGAAGAGGCGTTGATCGAGTAGGAGGGGGGGGTCGAGTAAGGGAGGGGAAAGGGAAGGCAGACATGCGGTGGAGCGTTAATTACTGCCTGGATGTGTCTGAAGACAACACTTGCCCGGACGCGTCGGAGACAAACGCGTTGGCTCAAACCAGCTGCGTCGGAGACAACACCACCAAGACGCATCGGGAGACAAGCACCGCCTGAACGCGTCGAGACCCAAACACCTCAGACATAACACACTGCCAGTATCTCCGAGACACACCGTCCAGACATAACGACCATCCAGATATATCCAAAGAGAGAGAGAGAGAAAGAGAGAGAGAGAGAGAGGAGAGAGAGAGAGATAGATAGAGGCACGTTAGCGCGGATGCTCATAACTGTGAGGCATTTGGCAAGTGGATTAAGCACTCATGCAAGCACTACAATTAAATGGTTCATAAGGAACAGCCAGGCTTTCGCTGCATATCATATAGCATCCCGTTACCTTTAAAGCCGGTCTTCACCACACATACAACAGTTAATGAAATAAAATGAATTCGTTCAAATAATGACTTTATCCACAAAAGAGTTGCAGCTCAATGCAGAACAACCCTGGAGACATCGCAAAGTTCAATCTCCCATGAAATAAACATTGCAGATAATCCGCCATCTTGCCTGCTCGTCTGTGCACGCGTCACGTGGTACATCGGTTCAGGGCCCGTGCAAACGTTATAACTTTTTTTAATGTCCGTTTTTTTAAAAACCAGATTTGCTTTAATTCCCTGTAGAGCACCTCGTGAAAAGTCTGAAAATATAGACACAGATCTGGCAGATGCTATGGATAGGCAGTCCCTCTGGGGGACAGGGCACGAGGTCTTGCAGTGATTGCATTAAATCATATAGCTCAATGAAGCTGGTTAATTTTGTCATGTTCCTAAATTTTTTGTTTACTCAACGCAATTTTCCAAACAGTAGAAAAAGGTAAGTTTAATGCTTTGGAAATTTCACATTTTCTTGTGTATCTATGGAGAAGGAGGGAACATAGCCTTGTTTGCTTAAAGTAAATAGGTATATCGGCTTAGTTATAAGACTCGTTATTTCTTTAAATTATCAGATTTCACAACAGATTTCAACACTTATATAGTCCGGATGATATCTGATCCTCAAAACCGAAATAATATGTTGATGATACACTTTAATTAGTCCATGAGAGTATATCATGATAAATCATATTATATAATGTATTGAATCGCTCCAAGCTCCTAATTTGAAAACTATAGCACTTACAAAAGTGATGCACACGATTCCTAGCTATGATGAACAGGTATTCAAATACTATGAGCGAGGAAAGTGGAAAAAAAAACTATTAGTCAGAAATCGTTGCGGCCTGTTCCAAGTCAAGGCATGGTTGAGCAGGCCAAAAAACATGGCGGCTTCAGACCCCAGCGAGGTTACCCAGGAAACGACTTCAGACCCCAGAGAGCGAGGTGGCCGAGGATTGCCCGATGAAGGATATAATTAAATAATTATCTTCAAAAGGGGTGTTTTAATTAACCCAAACATCCAATTTTCACTCTTGCACTTCCTTGGAGTTTTCTTAGTGTGCATGCAAAGTTTCAGGCTGCTCGGTTTTATGGTTTTGGAGTTATGGAGGAGAAACACTGACATGCTGACGTGCTGACACACACACACACACACACACACACACACACACACACACACACACACACACACACACACTCTGATATTTATTTGTATAGATGTAACATATACAGTATTACATACCATTTCCACACATACGTATGCAGTATATACACATACATACGCACACATATATGCACAAGTCGGTAGGCGACATGGGTGGTCGCTACATAATTGCATACTAGTCATACAGTTTTTGACGGATCGGGCTGAAATTTTTTGACAAAGAGGTTGACTTAGTGCGCATAAAAGCCTGGAAGCCGATTTTTGATTTTCGAAAAAATAATTTTTTGGGGATTTTTCAAAAATTTCAAAGTCCCGTTGCTAGGCAACAGTGGCGTCCATAGCAACGGTGCTCAAAAGCATAGAACTAGATCCTGGTATAAACCTACCTGTCAAGTTTCATCAAAATCGGTTGTCTCCTCTGGCCTCCAGAGCTGTCCATTACATACAGTGGGGAGAACAAGTATTGATACACTGCTGATTTCGGGTTTTCCCACTTACAAAGCACGTAGAGGTCTGTAATTTTTATCATGTACACGTCAACTGTGAAAGACGGAATCTAAAACAAAATCCTGAAAATCACATTGTATGATTTTTAAATAATTAATTTGCATTTTATTGCATGAAATAAGTATTTGATCACCGACCAACCAGTAATAATTCTGGCTCTCACAGACCTGTTAGTTTTGTCTTTTAGAAGCCCTCCATTCTCCACTCATTACCTGTATTAACTGCACCTGTTTGAACTCGTTATCTGCATAAAAGACAGCTGTCCACACTCAATCAATCAGACTCCAACCTCTCCACAATGGGCAAGACCAGAGAGCTGTCTAAGGACATCAGGGACAAAATTGTAGACTTGCACAAGGCTGGGATGGGCTACAGGACAATAGGCAAGCAGCTTGCTGAGAAGGCAACAACTGTTGGCACAATTATTAGAAAATGGAAGAAGTTCAAGATAACAGTCAATCTCCCTCGGTCTGGGCTCCATGCAAGATCTCACCTCGTGGAGCCTCAATGATCATGAGAAAGGTGAGGAATCAGCCAGAAACACACGGCAGGACCTGGTCAATGACTGAAGAGAGCTGGACCACAGTATCAAAGAAAACCATAAGTAACACACTACGCCGTCATGGATTAAAATCCTGCAGCGCACGCAAGGTCCCTCTGCTCAGCCAGCGCATGTCCAGGCCGTCTGAAGTTTGCCAATGACCATCTGGATGATCCAGAGGAGGAATGGAGAAGGTCATGTGGTCTGATGAGACCAAAATAGAGCTTTTTGGTTAAACTCCATCGCCTTGTTTGGAGGAAGAAGAAGGATGAGTACAACCCCAAAGAACACCATCCCAACCATGAAGCATGGAGGTGGAAACATCATTCTTTGGGGATGCTTTTCTGCAAAGGGGACAGGACGACTGCACCGTATTGAGGGGAGGATGGATGGGCCATGTATCGTGAGATCTTGGCCAACAACTCCTTCCCTCAACAAGAGCATTGAAGATGGGGCGTGCTGGGTCTTCCAGCATGACAACGACCCGAAACACACAGCCAGGGCAACTAAGGAGTGGCTCCATAAGAAGCATCTCAAGGTCCTGGAGTGGCCTAGCCAGTCTCAGAACTGAACCCAATAGAAAATCTTTGGAGGGAGCTGAAAGTCTGTGTTCCCAGCGACAGCCCCGAAACCTGAAGGATCTGGAGAAGATCTGTATGGAGGAGTGGGCCAAAACCCTGCTGCAGTCTGTGCAAACCTGGTTAAGAACTACAGGAAACGTCTGATCTCTGTAATTGCAAACAAAGGTTTCTGTACCAAATATTAAGTTCTGTTTTTCTGATGTATCAAATACTTATTTCATGCAATAAAATGCAAATTAACTATTTAAAAATCATACAATGTTGATTTTCAGGATTTTTGTTTTAGATTCCGTCTTTCACAGTTGAAGTGTACCTATGATAAAAATTACAGACCTCTACGTTCTTGTAAGTGGGAAAACCTGCAAAATCGGCAGTGTATCAAATACTTGTTTCCCCCACTGTACAAACAAACAGAAAAACAAACAAACATACAGACAGACGGAAAAACTGAGAATAAGGTAGTCTAGCGCCAACCCAACATACAAATACACACAAACATACAGTATATACATAAAGTTTCCACAGGCAGAGATACAAATAATGAATAATCATGATTGTAATGCTAAAGGTATTGAATATAGCATATTACTGATGATTTGAATGCAACCGGAAGGCGATTATCATTCACACATCTGAAATTTTGACAGCACAGATGTCAATGGGTCATCATTGCTTGCCATCCAGTCACTGGTTTTCCTCCTAGAGATGTGGTCAGTTACACCAACCACAGGCCGGAAGAAACGTCATAACAAAGCATTCATATATAGCTCTCCGTTGAGTTTATCTCATAAAAACGTGACGCGATTCATAACGGTTTGTGGTGTTTGACCACCTCAAGCCAAGTTCAATACTTGATATTTTAGGCTATTGTGGGAGGGAGAACTTATCGCAGCTGTTCTGTTCAATTATGGCAACTGCTTCCGGCTTCAAACTTTAGAAAAGGGTTGTATTTCATTGTCATGTTTGGTCAAAGGTCTAACATAGACTTTCCTTATCCTGCTGTTACAAAATATTAAAATAGAAAATTCAAGTATATGTGCATGGATGTCATATTGGGTTCCTCTATTGTTACAAAGTTTTCCTCCATATATATATATATATATATATATATATATATATATATATATATATATATATATATATTGTAGAAAAACACTGCCAACCACCAATTAGTGTTAAATTTGTACAGATATAAGAGTATTTCTTATATAACAGAATTTTGTAGTGTGGAACACATTTACTGCAGGAAGGTGTTGCAACGTGCCAGATATCCAGAATCACCTCTGCCTGGAAGAGTTTAAATGGGCTGTAACTTCTTCCTTGGGAAATATAGTGTCCTGATGTGAAGGCCATCAAACAAGTCTGGAAACATGGACCGAGAGCTGTAGAAGAGCCGACCTCTGGAAATTGATACGCAAGAGCTACAACAAAATCTCTCCCACATTTGGCAAAATCTGGATCAGACCAACATCAAGAATATCATTGATTCAATACTTTCATAGGTCCGAGTACCCACTGTGTGATGCCAAAGGACATGATACCAGATACTACTATATGGAGTCCATCGGATTGTGCACTTTTCACAGATTGTTATGATAAAGTTTGTTTACAATCAGAGGTGTTCATTTTATCCTGTCAATGCACTGTACAAAGCAATAATCGACAAAGCATGTAAAGTGGCCCAACCGTGTGAAGTTTGAAGTTTATAGATGTAGCGGTCTCTGAGAATAACCTCATAACAGGTGGCAGATTAATATCTCAACTAATAAATGTCAATGTGTGTGCGTGTGTGTGTGTCAGTGTGTCTCCTCCATAACTCCAAAACCATGAAACCTAGCAGCCTGAAACTTTGCATGCACACCAAGGGAGAACTCCAAGGAAGTGCAAGAGTGAAAATTGAGTGTTTGGGTTAATTTAAACACTCCATTTTAAGATAAATAACGGCCTTATTTAATTATTTCCTTTATCAAGGTGGCGTCATCCTTGCTCAGCCCTCTCTCAGCTTTCTGGGGTATGAATTCGCCATTTTCTTCGGCCTATTCAAACATGCCTTGCTTTGGAAACATGATCTACTAATTAAAGTATATAATCTAAATATTATATCTGATATGAGAATCGGATCTCGTGGACTAATTAAGTGTCGAAATCTGGAGTGAAATCTGAAAATTTCAACAAATTAGCGATTTTTTATAACCAAGTATTGTTATGTAAGCAAAGCATTAAACTTAACTTTTTTGACTGTTTGGACAATTATATTGAGTGAAGAAAAGATTAAGGAATGTGCAGAAGGTGCAACTTCATTGGGCGCAGCACTGTGCTCTATAACCTGTTTTTGCAAATCATTATGATATAGTTCACAGGGGTCCTTTTTTTTGGCAATTACACGTGCAATTTTCTTTTTACTGTTTTGTGTGATCTGCTTTCATGACAAAATATAATTATAAATGTACTAATAGTTGCTGCAATATATTAATCGTCAAAGGGCAGAGGAGCTCCTTGTGAGCCAACGGCCATCCATATCTAGTGCCCAACTGTGTCCTGCGGACGTCTCAGCAGTTGGGTTACTTTTATTAGGAGGTTGGTGGCAGGATTTGCGCTCCGGCCACCGTAAAACCCTATGTTCCGCAAAACATTCCAAAAGCATAAAAAAAAACTGAAAACCAACTTTGTGGGAGTACCTCCTTTGCAGCTACCCTTCGCAGGACAGCTCACCGGGTGACGGGATTGTGGCAAAGCCCTCAGGACCCCCAATCTTTGATGATAGGAGGGAAACCACAGGGCAACATTCCTGGGTCAGATTGTGGGAGAGTGTGTTGGGGTGGTGTTGAGGTGTCGTCCACCAGACAGCAAACTCCTTGGGTTAACCTGCGGCAGTCCCTTCGGGTGGGTGCTTGGATTGTCCTATCCCTAAGAGAGGATGAATAACTGTCTCTGTTATCATC
>CM068962.1:95411712-95422024 GCA_035128595.1 Eptatretus atami | reverse complement strand
GAGAGAGAGGAGAGAGAGAGAGAGAAGTATAGCGCGGATGCTATCAAACTGTAGCAGTTTGAGAAATGGATTAAGCAACTCAATGCAGCAACTACAATTAAATGTCAGTAAGAACAGCCAGAGCTTTCGCTGCATATCTTAGCATCCCGTTTGACCTATAAAGCGGTCTTCACCACACATACAGAACAGTTAATGAAATAAAATGAATTCGTTCAAATAATGACTTATCCACAAAGAGTTGCAGCTCAATGCAGAACAACCCTGGAACATCGCAAAGTTCAATCTCCCCATGAAATAACAATGCAGATAATCCGCTCATCTGCCTGCTCAGTTCTGTGCACCGCTCACGTGTACATCGTTCAGGGCCGTGCAAACGTTAATAACTTTTTTAAGTCCGTCTTTTTAAAAACCAGATTGCTTTAATTCCTGTAGGAGCACCTCGTGAAAAGTCTGAAAATAGACACAGATCTGCGCAAGAGCTATGGAATAGGCAGTTCCCTCTGGGGACAGGGCACGAGTCTTGCAGTGATTGCATTAATCAGTATGCTCAATGAAGCTGGTTTAATTTTGTCATGTTCACCTAATTTTTTGTTTACTCAACGCAATTCCAAACAGTAGAAAAAGGTAAGTTTAATGCTTTGAAATCACATTTCTGATCTATTGGCAAGGAGGACATTTAGCCTTGTTTGCTTAAAGTAAATAGGTATATCGGCTAGTTATAGACTCGTTATTTCTTTAAATTATTCAATTTCACAACAGATTGCAACACTTATAGATCCGATGATAATCATGATCTCAAAACCAATAAATGTTGATGATACACTTAATTAGTCCATAGATGAGATATCACATGATAAATATCATATTATTAATGCTATTGAATGCTCCAAGCTCTCTAATTTGAAAACTATAGCACTTACAAAAGTGAATGCAACACGGATCTAGCTATTGATGAACAAGGTATTCAAAACTATACCGAGGAAAGTGGAAAAAAAAAACTATTGTTCAAGAAATCGTTGCGGCCTGTTCCAAGTCAAGGCATCGTGTGAGCAGGGCCAAAAAACATGCGGCTCAGACGCGGGTTACCAGGACACTTCAGACAGAGGTTACCCAGGAAACGACTTCAGACCCAGACGAGCGACGGTGCCGGGATTGCCTCGATGAAGGAATATAATTAAAGTAATAGCTCAAAAGGGTGTTTTAATTAACCCAAACATCCAATTTCATCTTCACTTCCTTGGAGTTTTCTTAGTGTGCATGCAAGTTCAAGCTTGCTCGGGTTTATGGTTTTGTGAGTTATGGAGGAGAAACACTGACATGCGACATGGCTGACAGTCACACATACACACACCACACACACACACACACACACACAGCACACACACACACCACTCTGATATTTATTGTATAGATGTAACATATACAGTATTACATACCATTCCACACATACTATGCAGTATATACCATACATACGCACACATATATCACAAGTCGGTAGGCGAATAGGTGTCGCTACATAATTGCATACTAGTCATACAGTTTTTAGACGGGATCGGGCTGAAATTTTTTGACAGAAGAGGTTGACTTAGTAGTGCGCATAAAAGCCTGGAAGCCGATTTTGATTTTCGAAAAAAAGTAATTTTTTGATTTTTCAAAAAATTTCAAAGCCGTGCTAGGCACAGTGCAGTCCATAGCAACGGTGCTCATAAAGGCATAGAACTAGATCCTGGTATAAACCTACCTGCAAAGTCTTCATCAAAACGGTTGTCTCCTCTGCCTCCAGAGCTGTTCATTACATACAGTGGAAACATATTAACACTGATTAGCAGTCCAGTACAAACACAGAGGTCTATTTCACAGAATACGAAAAAAACTGATGAAGTAGATCTAGGAACAAAATCCCGAAATCACATTTAACACAAACATAATATATTGCCATTATAAGTTATTACAGCGCAGAGATACATAATAATCTGGACTAAACCATGATTAGTATTGTCTAAGTTTGAAGTCATATCCATATTACTGTATTGAATTGCACCGTGAACCGATATTGATAAACAGCTTCGCACTTCCATAAATTTGCAGACCAGACTCTCACAATGGGCACATGCTGATTCCATGAGGCTTTTCTAGAGGATGTGGAGAAATTACACTCAACCACAGAGCTGTGGAAGGACAACGGCAAAGCAAAGCTTCATAATAGGCACACAACGTTAGGTCCATTATTATGAAAAATGACGCAGATATCAAATACAGCAATTCGTCTGGTGTCATCAAGACCACCTCTAGCTCAAGCTTCAATTAAGAATAGCTCAGAATTCTACAGCGGCAGGGACTGTCAATGCAGCCTGTAATTATGAAGCTGCTTCACTTTGCTTACAGAAACTATAGGTAACACATAGGTCTGTGATTAAATCTGCACCAGTCCTCTGGTCAAGAGCGCATTACACCGTCTGAGTTTCCATACCATCTGATGACAATATAGGAAATAGGAAAGATTTCGACTGACCAATAATTTGGCAATGGACATACTCGGTCCTTATTGTGACGGAAGTCCTCCAATGATAGATGATTAACCAAATCATATCCAATATAATATCATGGAGGTGAATTATTCTTTGTGGAATGCCTCCACACATGGGTACAGTGTAGACTGACGTTTGTAGAGATGATAATGTACGTGAGATTTCCACTCTATACCTAGAGCGAGAATGAGAGTGGTGTGGTTCGAGCACATTACTGCCCAAGAAAGCCGTGTGCATAAGAGTGTCCATAAAACTCACCTCTTAGCCTGGAGTATGGGCTTAAGCTTCTCCATACCTTGGAACCCAATTCGAAATTTGAGGATGCAACTAAGTCTGGAACATGTGCAGCGACAGCTACCGAGAAGCCGAAGCGGACTCTGGAAAATCTGTACTGAGGAGGGTCACAAAAATCTCTCTGCCGCTTGCAAAACTGTAAGAACCAAAACTCGATCTTGTAATGAAACAAGTTGATCAATACTATTCAAGGTCTGTCGATGTATCACAAATATTGATTCAGCCAAAGTAATGTCAATACTTACTATTGTAGAATCCATACGGATTGTTCTTTATTCGTTTTCACAGTTTAGTTACTTGATAAAACAGCCTCTTGCTTTACAGTGAAAACTTCAGACGGGTATGCATACTTGTTCTCCACTGTACAATCAACTAGTAAACAAAAAACATTCAGACAAAGCAATATGTAAAGGTGGCCAACCAACTAATAAGCACAATAAGTTATTACATAGATTTCAGGCAGATCGAAATAAGAACAATCTGATAAGCAAGGTGTGCAGATTACTGGATTCAATGCAACATAACAAATTCACATCGTTGATTGTGCGACTGTAGGGTCCATGTTGCTCAGATGTCTCAGTGAAGAAATGCGTCTTACAAAAGGCAGACTCATACAACTTCATAACTCTGAATTTTCTCAAAAAACGCGATTCTGAACGTTGGTTTACCTAGCCTCTCAGCCAAAGTCAATTGATGATACCATTGGAGGAGAACCTCGACCAGTGTCAGTGTTAAATTAGATTGGGTTCAATGTTAACAGCTCTCATAAATATGAACAGGCGTTTATTTATGTCATTCTTATCAAGTGCGTACATCACTTTCCCCTCTCTCGCTGTTACGGGAAATATGAATCACATAAATTCAATTCGGCCTATTGCAAATCAATCTTGGCTTCTGATGACATATTCTACTATATATATATAGATATATATAATAAATATATATATCTTAATATATATATCATGACTCATGTAAGACTAATAAACTGCCTCGACAATTCTGGATGAAATTAAAAATTGTACAACTAGAGTATTTATGACGAATTTGTATGTGAACCAATACTGGGAGTGTTATGCAGTATTCAGAAACCGCGAGAGTTTAAAACTGTAACTTTCTCTTGGCATATGTGTTGATGGAGCAATCAATAAGGTTCTGTGAAAAGACGAGAGCTTAGAAGGAGCCACTTGATTGATACGCAAAAGCTGACAAATCTTCACCATTTGGCATCGTCAGCACATCGATTATTTGACATCTTCATGTCCCGAGACCCTGTTGTTGCAAAACATATACAAATGACACTATAAGTTCACAGGTCTTGGCATCGTGTGCAATTTCTTTTCACAGATTGTTATGATGTATCTGCTTCATACAAATATAAGTGTATAATTATAATCAGTTGCTGCACAATATCAGCTATATCGAAACAGAGGAGTCTGTAGAACGTGCCCCATATCTGTGCCCAACGTTGAGTTTATGTGTACGTCTGCATTGGGTTACTTATTAGGCGGTGGCAGATTTCGCTGCTCAACTTAAAATCAGGGTCGTGTTGTGTGTCGTTCCCTCAAATCAAATACCAACCTAGCACTGAAAAAAAAACGCAAATGCAAACACGGTAGACTCTAGAGTGTGATAATTAGGGTAATTACCCCTTTAATAAGGCCTTTATATCCTTTACTTCCTTTGTCAGCCTCCTCATTTCGGGAATGCCAATTTGCCTCACTCCTGCTTAACGAAATAGTATACTAATATAATGATATAGATCACTTGGCATAATGCGAACTGATGGATCTAAAATTTAACTGGATTTAACCTTATAGCCAACCTAATGAGTTACTATTGAAGAAGTTAGATGTGCAAAGGTCACTTCGCCGCATGTGAAGATGTTTGTCATTATGAAAGCCAGGCTTTTGGCATAAGTGCAATTCTTTACGTTTGTATCTCTCAGCAAGATATATACTGTACTGATTTCTGCAAATTATCGTAAGGAGAGGAGCTTGTGAGCGCACCTGCCTTGTTGGGAGCTCAGAGTGGTTATGAGTTGTGGGAATTTGCTCGCCGAACCCTTTCCGCATTCCAAGATTAAAAGAACCACTTGACATCCTGCAGCATGCAGGAACTCCGTTAGGGATTTGCAGCCTTGCAACCGATGACGAGGAACCACAGGCTTCGGTCAGGTGGAAGTGTTGTGTAGGTGTCGTCCCGAAGCATGTGGTGCTGCCGTCTTGGAGGGTGTTGATGCCTATCCTAAGAGAGGATGAATAACTGTCTCTGTTATCATCTGAGCTCAAGCTTTGGAATCGGTATGTGCAGCACTCGCTAGGTTCGGAGACCGATTGGGTAGATTCATTGCAGGTGGTTACACCTACTATTGGTCTGGTCGACTTGATGTGTTACCATGCCCAAGGAGTTGCTGTAGCTATGCAATTAAACTGAGGTAACACCACGTCAACGAGCGTATTATGACACTAAGGATCCGTACACCCTGGTGTTCATTTTCCCCCCTGGTCTCTGTATATACTCCGACTTGAGGCGACGTGATCTCACGTAAAGGACGACATTCACTGCTACGGCTCGAGTTGTGGTTGATCAGTGCCCCAGGCGAGATACTCTCCATCTTGAGGATTATGCATTGACTGGACATATAGGAATGGTTATGAGAAGTGTGTTGGCCCCATCGGGAACTGTGTGAACCAGAAAAGCACTAATTCTTGACTTGCAGAAAATCATGGGACTTAGTTGCCCGGTTCTGGTTCAGTCTCACAACCTCATCGCCTGCACTTGTATCCAAACCGTGTGTGGTAAAGTAGATTGACGATGCTCGTTGAGATGCTGGAGGAGATTCAGAACTGGAGGGGTCTACTGGACGTGCTCAGTTCCTCAGTACTGACCACCGGCTTGTAGCAACTCTTTAAGTTGCAGCTTAAATCCAGGAGAATGGTACCATCCACCTAGCTGGATGTGGCAAACTCACAGGATGATGAGGGTAGCTGAAGGAGTTTTGCGAACAGGCTGAGTGGAGATTTTTGGGGGGTCTGGGTTGCTTTAGGAGATTCCTGAAGAGTTGTGGAGTGCCTTCAAGCCCTGTCCTGATGTTGGCAGTAGATGTCTTGGAACTCACCCTGGGATGAAGAAGAATTTTTGTCCCCTCAAGGGAACGGAATAACATGACAGAGTCGTCGGTCCAGCTGATGGCAAAGCTGAGCTGTTCATGAGCTGGAGACATAAAATCGTACATGCGCTCAGGGTGGACAAGAGGCCTATGTACGAGGATACTGTGAGGGGGTAGAGGCATACTGTGGTCAAGTGATTCTTGTCCTGCTTACAGGGAATCCGCACATTGTGTTCCTACAGCCCCATCGCCTCGCGTGTACTGCAGTTAGAGGGGAGGGTGGTGGGCTCTTGACAGAGGACCAAAGTGAAGGCCCAGCTGTGGCCAGTTACTCCGATCAGCTGTACAGGCTGATCCACAGCTGTCGAGTGACATCAGGGTGCTACAATCCCCTATTGCTGGACCCTCCATCAAACTGTGAAATCACCTTCGTTTGTGGACATACAGGTGCAGTGAAACCGGTTGAAATGGAGTAAACATCCTGGGATCTGCTGCACCATACTGGACTGATCAACGGCTGGTTGAAATGGCTGCATCCTTCATTGCACTGCAGTTCTGTGCTCTGCCTGGAACACAGGCATCATCCCAACTGACTGACGAGGGCCTTGTTGTCTTCCTCTCTGCAAGGGAAGGGTGCATTGCCAAACTGGCACAATATCGAGTGGTGACGCCTTCGTCACGCATCTGCTAAGCACCAGCCATCCAGCATTCAGGCTTTAACCAAAGAGTCAATGATTGACCCGTATCCTTGATCTCCGGTCCCAGCCGAACGTAGACGAGAGTTCGCAGGGGCTGCCTTGTAGTCAAGCTGGCTTAGTGACATAATTGTTACAAGACTGGATACAAGCACCAAATTTTTCTGTGCATACCCTTTGGGTAGATGGCTATCAAATTTTGAGTAGGAGCCCAATCCAAAATCAATTAACCCTTTATTTGCTAAGTACACATTCAACTATTTTGATATTGGTATACTCATATTTCCATCTTCTGATGCTACTTTTTATTGTTAATTTGTATTTTGTTAACAACTAGATGTTTATCATGTTGTATAAGGTCTAATAGTAATCAAGAGCCAATGATTTAGAAAACTATAGAAGTAAATTGTAGAACAGGGGTCCCGTGGTTTGAGAAATTGAAAGTGAAACTTGTTTATCGAATTTTATTTTTTTTTTTGCAAGGCTATCAGAAAAATGGAAGTGGACTGGAACCGCTGCATATTTGCCAGTAAGATTTAACCGAAGACCTCTTAGTGCCCATTACAAAGCCCTGTGCAAGCAGTGACACGGCAGTGAGACCTTATCAGACATTTCTACAATGTCAAGTCATTCAGAGAGATTGGCATGCTACCAACAGAACTTCTTTGGACAGGAAGAAACTGCTGATGGTTTTGCTACTCATGTTCTGCTTCTTGGCAACAAATCCTGAACCTTAATACAATAATACAAAATTATTCCAAAGCAGAAAGAAAGGGAGGCTAACCAGAACCTGGATGAAAACATCTGAGAAAGCGGGCAACAGTTGATGTCAATTAGTGTAATCTTCTGTGAGAAAGGTTGCTGAACGCTGTGACTTACGTCAGGTATTTAACTTTGAAGCAAACAACAAATCAAAGACAATGGCGAGCGAACTTAAAGAAGTAGTACTGTCTTCAAGAATAACCGCGGTGATTCTCCTCCATTGAAGCAAAATGATCATCATCAACTGCTTCGTCAAATTTGAGAAATAATATCGTCTCAACTGCGAAAACAGAAAGAGAGCCAGAGGATTTAACATGAGAAGGTCAACGAGAGTCGCGTATTTGTGAAGTGACAGTTACATAGAAAACACAGTTATTAACCATGAACCCCTCTCTCTCAAGCTATTCCGAACTTCATACTTTGTACCTAGAAAGATTGAAGACTCGGCATTGTTAGATTGGAATAAAACCACGAAAAGATCAGCTGCTGAAACATTTCACTGAAGCTCAAGCAACAAGATCGGAAGAAACACCATACTTATCTCAAAAATGGAATGGCGAATATCACTACGAAAGCCCTGAAGAAGAGAGATTTCTCAGATGATGCTTTTTGCCGCAAAGGCAGCAAAATAATCCGAGATGACATTTTCAACAACAAGGCATCCACTTGAAGATTAGTTTTTTGTCCCATTACAAGTGTCAAGAAGACTTCGATCCTTCGACCTGAATCATTCTATTCTCAGTGTTGCAATGGTACTAACCTGAAAGAATCAGAATAAGCAGACTCACAAGCCTGTCTCCACTAGCAGTTATTGGAACACTAAGAAAAGGTCAACTACAGTCAGATGTTATGACAAGACATAGCTAACGAGAACTACTTCCAATTACATTGGTCTTAAATATCCACACTCTTACAAGATGTAAGAAACTTATACAACTGTATCAGTTTGGATCAGTAATCATATGATAAGTTATAGAACGAAGAGACTGTATAGCTTCTCAGTGAGCCAAAGTATAAGTGAAGGTGTAGTTTGCTCCATCTATACTTCGAAGCATTGTTTACTGTTGGACTTCTTGACAATATAGATCATAATCTGGCGTCCCCACTACAAAGCATTCAAGTTCTTTCACGGTCACGGAATCAGTCTGTTCCAGTTCCCTTCCAATGAGAACTTGGGTGATTCAAGGTTTTGATTGTCAAATAGAAACTTGGGTATCCCTGCGCTTTGTTGATGTGTCAAAGAAGCATTATCTTCCAGACGACTATGCTATAGTACCAGCCCATCAATTGTCGACATCCAATGTCCTGGTGCCGCCAAGTTTGATGTTACACCTTGTCCAAGTGACTTTGGATCGATTAAAGAATCACACAACTTGGCTCCTCGATGGCTAACAGTTCCTGAATGTTCAGTTGCCTGTCGGGAATTAATTAGATGTTCTTGTAAAAGAGACTGTACTCGCTGTAAATATGGACGGCAACCTTGCCTGCTTCTTGTGCAAATGCAATGTGTCAGAAATCAACAAATTGATTTGCACATTTTTGGTATGTGAATCGTTTACTATCTGCACACTGATTTGTGTTGAGTATATTTTGTGGCCTACCTGCTCTCTGCTCTCAGCTCTAGGCTTATATATCGTGACTAGTACAAGAAGGGCTAGTGCATTTTTTTTCCATTTTGGAAGTAATTCCTAAAAGTAACTTAGTTTAGCTTAATATTTATATTATTATATAGTAATAATACTATATTTATGGCAGAAAAAACACACATTGCGCCTATGAATAGCTACTGCTGCGCATACTAACCTTAGTCATTCTAGCCCAGAAAATTAAACTTAAAACTAAGTACTTTTAGGAATAAACCCAAATGGAAAAAATGCACATTAGGCCCTCTTGTACCAAAGCCCAGATTTTATCAGATATATATATATATACTATATATATATATATATAATATATATATATACTTATATATACATATGTAATGTAGATCAGGACATATCTGACATATTAATGAAGAGAAACTTTCGCAGCTTTCACAAGAAATGGTTTGACTGTTAACTGGGTTAGATGATTTGATAGACGGTAAATTGTGATGTATTTGTGACCGGTGAATATTCATCTGGGCTCACTAGCCTAATTTGATGTTTGATATTCAAACATTCCATACCAAAGTTTGGTGCTTGTATCCCGTTTAACGATTGACTCCAAATATGCCGATAAGCCACCAGACTATTGCAGCCTTGTTGATCTCTGTAAATATTATTCAGTGAATCAGGATGCCCTCTGGAGGATTCTTGGTCTTCGTGGGTCCACCAAAACTGATCGATCTAATGTCTGAACTCATACTCTTGGTACATGAGAGCTGCTGTGAGATGTGGTGGTACCATCTCTGACTTAATTTCCATTGTTACTGGAGTTCGTCAGGGGTGTTTGTAACTGGCCCCCACACTTGTTCAGCACTTGATGGAAGGGATTCTGGGGAGGATGTCGAGAGATCAAGCTGCACGTGCTCGTTTGGCAATTCAAGATCTCTGATCTTATTTCGCAGGTGGATGCAGTCATCTTTGCGGGACTCTAGATATCTTTTGGGGGCCCCTCGAGGTGCTGAATGAGGAGTCGGAGCCACCTGGGATTTAACGGTTCCCGGGTCAAAACTAAGATCAGGCTCAGGCTTTCAATGACATCTTGGATGCTGCCATCTTGTCTGTACCTGTTTGTGGCGAGGATGTTGAGGTCATGGACAGATCACTTACCATGGCAGTGATAATTATGTCTCTGCTGGCTGTGAGTCAGAGATCAATAGACATCTGGTTCGGGCCTGGGAAGTCATGGATTCACTGGATCATGGGGTGTGGTGCTTCCAGTACCTGTGGGGGAGTATGAAAGTCTGAGTCTTCAGGTCTTTGGTGCTTCCAGTCTTGCTC
>CM068962.1:95340114-95393624 GCA_035128595.1 Eptatretus atami | reverse complement strand
GTGTGTGCGTGTGGTCATCATGGTACTTTTTGTTTGCTTATGGGATCTGTAAAGCTGTACATTTCAACTGGATAACTGTAATCACAAAGGGTAAGCTTCTATATATGTATAATTATAAATGAACAGGAAACAAACAGAAGTACATGTGGAAAATTACAAGCGCAGACCAGGAATCAAACCCAGGTCCTCCAGTGAACTGCACAACCACTCTGCCATCTGAGCGATCTGGGCAACCCACAGACTGAACACAGTTCCTCCACAGATAGAAATGCCACTCCCTTTCCCCCGCTGCTTCTGGGGCACTCACTGCCAACCATAGGAGCAGCGAGGACCTGTCCATGAGAGGGTCTTCCCCCCATGGGGGACAATTCCATGTCTGTTTATATACACACATATTTATATATATATATATATTGTTGCGAATTCGCGCCCGTCGGGTAGCGATGCGCCCGCGACGCGAAACGCGGGGGAACCCGGCCCCTCGCCCCCGGACGCGACATTCAGTCGTGACCCTCGCGGCTAAGCCAGGGATCCAGTCACGGGTGGGCCTTTCGACCTCACCACAATTCGTGCCAACTCGGCCAACCCGCGTACGGATAGGGTTGTTCGCCAAATTCGACCTACCTAACGTACCCACGCGGATGGTAAACCGGGCGAATCGACCTGCCGCAGGTCGACCCGGACACGAGCGCTTTGGCGGGCCGTTCCGTACATCGATAACGCAGCGGTTGTTATCTGACCTCGACGGTTCAGATTATTTACGGGCGTTTTGCACCCACTACGAACCTTTAGTAGAAAGCAGGATGGAGGTTCAACTAAAGAAAAGACGAGCGAAACGGGAAAACAGTTCACACAATGCACATTTATTTCCGGCACACGGAGCACACCTTAGCACACGTAAAGCAAACAGCATGTATTTACAGTCACAATAACGATTGCACATATATCACATTGAACAAAAGAAATGCACATATAAAGGAGTTAAAACCGACTACACGACACACGACCACTTATACAATTACTACCTTACAAGACACGGCGCCACAACCGCATTCACACCGAAGCAAAGAAAAGACCCCCTCAAAGGCAAGGGAGTCAGATGGGCCCGTGGGCCTAATGCGCGGGGACCTGGATGAGCGGCCAGGCCCACGAGACCGAAGAGGTCCTACCCGCGCCTCGTGGCGAGCCGCAGAATGTCGCTGCACGGCGGTTCCGTGGCACCTGCTGGTGTGAGTGGGAACGGGGCCCCTTGTCGCACTCTCTCAGCGCGGGGGAAAAAGGGGGAATTGTTGATGCTCTGGGAGGGATATGGCTGGCTTGCTTGGATCCCGCGACGCGAGCCTCAGGTCCACCCCAGCCGTTCGCCTCCGCAGCCGTCTGCCCCACCGATCTCGCCTCACCGATCTGCTGCTCCACCGACACTGCCTCCACGATACTGCTCCACCGACACTCTCCACGATACTGCTCCTCCACCGACACTCCTCCACCGACACTGCTCGTACTGACTTCCTGACTCACTGCGCTCGCCTTTTTATCGGCTTCGGGAACCACCATATGCAAAATTATGGATTCAAACGACCTCAGGGGCGGAGCCACGCTCGCCGATTGGACGGAGAAAAAGGGGCGTGTATCATTCCTGATCCTCAAATTTGCATATGCCGATTTTCGTCAGGCGCGTCTGGAGGCGGCCAAGCCGCCCGCGCTTCCGATTGGGTGGATCAGATGTGGCGTGCATCATTCCTGAATCCGAATTCTCCTCAGAAAACCCCGCCATCTGCACTCGCGTCTCGCGTCTCGCTGAAGACAGCTCGACGCTCGGCGCCCACAGGTGTGCGGGAATGGCCGTAGGAGAAGTGGTGGAGGTTTTCGGCGGTGTTCGATGGCCATGGTGCTGTTTGGAATGGCGGTGATGTGAGGTTTGCCGGTAGCGAGTGGTGAAGGTAGGTTTTTGCTGCTGGCGTTGTTGTTGTTGTTGGCGTGGGTGGCTCAAAACAAAGTAGAACAGAAAAAGCCTAACTCAAAGGATCGCAGCCCGAATGATCACATTAATTCCTCTATACAATGGGTTTGGCTAACTACACATGTACTTAAGAATATTTCTCACCTACGGACCTTTATGGTCGTTTGCGAATTTCCAGAAACCGTAACATACCCCTCCCCTTTTTACAGACTCGTCCCGAGTCGTCAAATTATCGTGTGCCATCATGTTAGTTCTCCCCTAGTACGTTTTACCTACGGATCCCTGATGCGACATTCATGGTATCGTGTCCCAAAATAAATAACCTGAGGGCTGGTAACTAACTAAACAAACTCACTCACACGGACGACTTAAATAAATTGCCGCGCTAACACATACATGCCGGGGGCGCACTCATATTTACAATACAACTTAACACCTTAACTTATAATTTACACTACTCCATGGCCCAGGATCAATGGACTCTGCAGGAAAAAGGAGAGTCAAAAGGAAACCGGTGCAGGGCCGCACTGCAGGCCCGTGTTGCAGCTGCCAAAGGACAGTTCCTGCAGCTTGCAAACTGTTGTGACGATCCTGGCGCGCATGGAAATGAACAAGGGGGCAAAGCAAAATTGAACGGGGCTGGTGAACAGGGCAGTGGCATGACATGGCAAAGGTAAAGGCAACATAGCCTGCAGAAAAGGCCGTTGCAGGCAAACACAGCCGGGACGAACGGGCCGGCACAGGCCTTGCATAAAAACAACAGCTGCCGATGAAGTTGGCGGCCTCTTGGCGTGCAGTGGAGTTGGTGGTAGGGAGTGCGGTGGTGCTGGCCACTCGCAGGAGGCGGGCTCGGACCTACCTACTGTCTCCCTCCCACCTATCGCCTTTGCCTGTCACTGTACATACCCACCCCTTAATTTGTTAAAAAACCAATTTAGCCCCAACTTATTTTTTTGTTGTTTTTATTTTCATCCCTTCCCACTATCAATCGTCCCCTAACCCCCTTTACTGTCTTTGTGTCGGCTAACCTATTCTGTCACCTAGCCTACTCCCAACCCCTACGTTCCCTTCCCGGAGGGAATAAGGAGAGCTAGCGTCCTGTGTCGAGGCCCAACGAAGCCTCAAGATGGCCTCCCCAGATCTCAGCGATCTAACCCAAGTGGGTCCAGCGGCCCACAACGAGAGCGAAGGATGGATGGTGCGGAGGGGTACACTTCCTATCTACCTAACGTTAACCTTTAAACTACCGGGCTTTCAACAAGCGCCTCTCGCTTACACTATTGTTCTAACAAACCCAGATTCCCGTCGCCTGTGTTGGTGTCCTTACAGTTTCGGCCTTGCCCTCGAATTTTCCCTCGTGCCCTGACACGGTTTCGTGGCTGGGCGCGTGGCTCCCTTTGGCAGGCACGACCCTCTGCCGATTCCCAACGATGCACCCCCGGGCACATACACTGCCTCCGAGCCTACCAGCTCCCTAAACCGGGGAGTGCCCCCATGGCAACTCCCTGAAACGCACACTGGCAGGCTGGCGCCCCGGGCCCCTTTCCGAGGGTCACCCGTGCCCACGACACTGCCCGCGGCCAACGGCGCTCCGGGCCCCCGCACCAAGCGGGCGCACCCGTGCCCACTACGCTAACCGGCCCCCATGGCCCTTGGCCTACCAGGCCGACTAGCCCGGTGCCCGGGGTACCCACTCAGCGATACTCACCGTTCGCAGCCACGCTCCAGCCCGTCACAGGCTCCTGCACCCCTCCAAATGGGTTTCGAGCCTACACTCCCACAACAGCAAAACGACCTCCATTCTTCAATTTAACTAACCCAGCTAACTCACTTTACACCGACCCGGGTCCTTGGGCGGGAGTCACTCCTCCCCCAATCACTCATCGCACCATGCATTTCCACATTCGCTCCACTCACACAGACCCGCTGGCCTCACTCACTCAACATGTTTCCACACAACTCACCAACTCTTACACACGCACACCGCTGAACTCTGCATCCTTCTAACTACCCCCTAACTACCTCGTGCTCCCACGTCGTCCCTTTAACTACAGCACGTTCCTTTTAACCACTACGTAGCTAAGCTACGTCCCTCTACACATCCAAAGTCTGTCACCGTCTCCAATCCTAAAATTCCATTTCCCAATCTAAAGCTCACTACATCCTCTAACTAATCCATTCCACGGCCCCATGAGACTTACCCCTGCCCCATGGAGCCGTCTAGCTAAACTAACCCTTCCCCTAGCTAGTTCCATCCTGTGCCAGGTAAGGGGTCTTTCACCCCTTGCCCAGGGAATCCTGTTCACCCGAAAGCGAGGCTTGCTTCCGTTATTTTGTATTTCAATTATGCGCAGCACCAGCGCGGCAACTCACAGCCTGCGCTCTTGCACCTTTCCCGTGACGTCATGCAGCTGCACGCGTACCTCGTCCTCTTGGACGCGTACCTCGTCCCTCTTGGACGGTACCATCCGGCAGGGATTCACCCTCCTGCCGGATTCCAACCCCACTGCAGCCATGACGTCACCGCTGCGCACCCCCAAAAACAACCCTCGCACTCCGAGGGCTCCCCACGCGAAACACCTGTGCTCTGCCCGTTGGAGCTTAACACAAGCTCGCGTGGAAACCCATCCGGTCCAAATCCGTTATCCTGCCTAACCTTGTCCGTCCGCGGATCGGCAAATCCACCGCTGGCGTTTCCGGACCGGGCTTCACTCCGCAAGCGAGCACGTGGGTCTCGTGCGCTGCACAGCACGGACCTCGCGCTCGCTGCTGGGTGAACCCGGCACGGTCCTCACAACAGCTCACGCCGCTACCCGCTTTTGTCCCTCTGTCGCCGCGTCTCCGTTCCACCCACGCACACCTGCGTGTCACGACGCACAGACTCCACTCAACACATTCACATTCACACCGGAGACGCGCTGCATGCTCACGCATGCCGAACGACATCTCCTCACATACAGAGACCTCACACACACGGTCTCCCTCACACGGACCCTCTCACTCACACCCAACCTTCCACTTGCACAGGGGGTCTCACTCACACCATGCTGCTGGAAAGCACGCATCTCGCACACTCGCAAACACACAGCCCGCACAACCCACACTGGGATTCGTGTCCCACAAGGGTTTCCGGGCTCTATACCCCCCAAGCTACACGTGCACTATCCACAGCACTCGTCCTTCAACTCCGCTTGGCACGACCGAACCACCTGGTCGTGATTCGCCTCAAGGGCATACTTCCTCCCCTCGTTCCTGGAGGCGGCCATCCAGCTGCTCACCGGGTCCCCACCCAGTCACGAGCTCACCCCCATTATCTCCACTACTTCTGTGTGTGTGTGTTCTGTTCCTTTAACCCCGTCTTTATCGTGCAGTCTTCCTCTACTTTCTCTACCTCCCGCGTCTCTGTACGTTTGTTAGTTTCTGTTGTCTCCTCGTGTCTATTAGACTCTGCTTCTTTCTGGCGTCTTTCCCTTATCTTTACGTAGGTCAACCTTGCTTTTCTCTCTTAAGTCGCTCCCGTCCTTCCCTCTGTTTCACTCCTTGCTTCTTCAGGATCTCCGCGTACCTCATCTGCTTTCCGTCTTAATTGTCTCTTTTCTCTCCCTCCCAATTCCTTTCACCTCGTGTCTTATACATTTATTCGTTTCTGTTTCTGCTGGAGTTCCTCCATCTCTCTGGACTTCAATTTCATTCTCTCCTTCAGTTCATTAATTTCAAACTCGTATAGTTTTGTTTTTCTCTCCCACTCTCCTCCTGCTTCCCATTTCCAATCTCATCGTTTCTTTAATTGGTCATTTCTTCCTGTGTTCATTCGCTGTTCTCTCATTACCTTCTTGCTTCCTCTCCTGTCCTTCCTTCTCCAGTTCGTTGTTTGCTTCATTTGGTTTATCTCTTCCTTGTGTTCAGTTGTTGCTGTCTCATATTCTTCCTGTGTTTCTCTCCTTCCTTCCTTCTGCAGTTTCATGGTTCTTCATGTGGTTAATTTCCCTTTTGTGTTTCATTCGCTGTACTTTGTCTACCTCTTCGCACTCCAGCCTTGCCTTTCTTTCAATTGGTCAACCTCGGCTTCATGTTCTTTTTGTTTTCTATTCCACTGTCTTTCTTGTTCCTCTTCTGCAATCTCGTGGTTTCCTTCCATTTATCGATTTCCTTCTTCGTCTCATTCGTTCTTCCATCATTACTCTTTCTTGCATCTCATTCCCCAATCTGGCCTTTGCTTCCAGCTGTCGATCTGTACAGCGTGGTTCCTTAACGTCTCATTCTCCGTTCTCGTTCTTTCCTCTCTCAACATCCTCAGCTCGTTTTGTAACTCAGAAACTTTCTTTTCCAATCCTTTCTCATCTCCGCACACTCCAACTTTGCTTTGGCTTCTAATGTTCAATCTGCTCAGTGTGGCTCCTTAACGTTTCATTCTCCTGTTCTCTTCCTTTCTCTTTAACATCTTCAGTTCGTTTTGTAATCCTCTTCTTTGTTTCGTGTTTCTGTAACTCAGAAGCTTTCTTTTCTAATTCCTTTTTCATCTCCGCACACTCCAACTTTGCTTTGGCTTCTAATGTTCAATCTGCTCAGTGTGGGCCTAACGTTCATTCTCTGTCTCTTCCTTTCCTCTTTTAACATCTTCAGTTCGTTTGTAATCCTCTTTCTTTGTTTTCGTGTTTCTGTAATCAGAAGCTTTCTTTTCTAATTCCTTTTCAACGTCCCAGCTCATCTTGTAATCCTTCTCTTTTGTTTGGTGTTTCTGTAACTCAGTTTTCTTTTCAATTCCTTTCTCATCTCCGTACACTCGACCTTGCTTTGGCTTCTAACTGTTCTTCCATCTGCCCTTTTGTTTGTCTATCAGTCTTCCCAGTCCTCTGTCTCAGTTCTTTACTCCTCCGTCCAGCTCATCAACTCTCTTCGTCATGTCTTGAAGTCTTTTCTCACACGCCACTATTTTTATTTCCTTCGTGCACACTCCGTCACCCCAATTAATTTTTCCCTCTCGGTTACCGTCACTTTTTCCGTCACCTCCACACTTCTCGCCCAACACGTCTCCCGAATTATTTTTTTCTCACCCGCCTTCACCGCGGGCCTGAAACCGTTGCACCCTCCCAGCTCGTTCGCTCCCACACGTGGCGTCGCCATTACGCACTTCGCTGTTGTTGCCTTCATGCCCCCTGCAGGCATTGGCCATTTGCGCTGCGTTTCACCCCGCATTTCTTTTATTTCTTCATCATTTCGTTTTTGTTTGTTTCCATTTTGGTGCGTTTCCATCCATTTTTCGTTCCTTCCATCCATTTGCCGTTCATTTCGTTTGTGTTTGTTTCCATCTGCTTGTTCACTCCTTTTATTTCGTTTTTCATTTCGTTTGTGTTTGTTTCCACTGCTTGTTCACCTTTTATTTCGCGTGCGTTTCCATCCATTTTTTCGTTCATTTCTGCCAGCATGGCGAATAGCCGGGCCATGTCGGGTGCACTCAGCTGAGCCGATGCGGCCAGGATCGGGGGTTTTGGTGGAGAGGGGGGAGGTGTTATACACCGCGGCCTCTGCCGCCGCCGCACCCATTTCGGGCCCTGGATTCGTTTGGGGGGAAACTGTTCCTGCACACCAATTCCTGCTCGGGGTCTACATCCTGGACCATGGATTCTACATCATACACATATACATTTCTATTAGCCCCGGCTCCCGCTCGCCTTGAGACGCCATCTATTCCACGTAAGGGTTAATTTAATCGCTCGTATTTGGAGGGAATCGGGGTCGCTCCTCCTGGACCGATTCCCTGTGAATTTAGCTTGGAGACGGGAGGGATTAGAATCACACTCCTGTACACCAGTGTTGCGAATTCGCGCCCGTCGGCGTGCGATCGGCACGCGACTCGAACGCGACCGCCTCGCCCACCGGACGGACAATTCAGTCGTGACCCTCCGGCTAACGCCGGGATCCAGGCACGGGTGGCCTTTCGACCTCACCACAATCGTGCCAATCGGCCACCCGCGTAGATAGGGTTGTTCGCAAATTCGACCTACCTAAGTACCCACGCGGATGGTAAACCGGGCGATCGTACCTCGCGCAGGTCGACTCCGGACACGAACCGCTTGGGCGGGCCGTTCCGTACTATCGGGATAACCGAGCGGTGTTATCGTCGACCTCGACGTTCAGATTATTATTTACCGGGCGTTTTGCACCCACTACGAACCCTTTACGTGAAGCAGGATGGAGGTTCAACTAAAGAAAAGACGAAGCGAAACGGGAAAACAGTTTCACACATGCACATTTATTTCCGGCACCACGGAGCACACCTATAGCACACGTAAAGCAAACAGCATGTATTTACAGTCACAATAACGATTGCACATATATCACATTGAACAAAGAAATGCACATATAAAAGAGTTAAAACCGACTACACGACACACGGACCACTTATACAATTACTACCTTAACAAGACACGGCGCCACAACACGCATTTCACACCGAAGCAAAGAAAAGACCCCTCAAAGGCAAGGGAGTCAGACTGGCCCGTGGGCTAATGCGCGTGGGACCTGGATGAGCGCCAGGCCCACGAGACGAAGGTCCTACCCGCGCCCTCGTGGCGAGCCGCAGAATGTCGCTGCACGCGGTTCCGTGGGCACCTGCTGGGTGAGTGGAACGGGCCCCTTGTCGCACTCTCTCAGCGCGGGAAAAAGGGGAATTGTTGATGCTCTGGGGAGGAGTATGGCTGGCTTGCTTGATCCCGCGACGCGGCCTCCAGGTCACCTCAGCGTTCGCCTCCAGCCGTCTGCCCACCGATCTCGCCTCACCGATCTGCTGCTCCACCGACACTCCTCCACGATACTGCTCCACGACACTCTCCACGATACTGCTCCTCACCGACACTCCTCCAACCGGACACTGCTCGATCTACGACTTCCTGACTCACTGCGCTCGCGCTTTTTATCGCTTTCGGAACCACCATATGCAAATTATCGGATCCCAAACGACCTCAGGCGGAGCCACGCTCGCCGATTGGACGGAGAAAAAGGGGGCGTTTATCATTTCCTGATCCTCAAATTTGCATATGCCGTTTTCGTCAGGCGCGTCTGGAGGCGGGGCCAAGCCGCCCCGCGCTTCCTGATTGGGTGGATCAGATGTGGGCGTGCAATCATTCCTGATCCAATTCTCCTCAGAAAACCCGCCATCTGCACTCGCGTCTCGCGTGTCTCGCTGAAGACAGCTCGACGCTCGGCGCCACAGTGGTGCGGGAATGGCCGTAGAGAAGGTGGTGGAGGTTTCGCGGTTCGATGGCCATGGTGCTGTTTGAATGGCGTGATGTGAGTTTGCGGTAGCGAGTGGTGAAGGTATGTTTTTGCTGCTGGCTTGTGTTGTTGTTGGCGTGGGTGGCTCAAAAACAAAGGATAAACAAAAAACGCTAATCAAAGGATCGCAGCCCGAAATGAATCACAATTAATTCCTCTATAACAAATGGTTGGGCTAACTACACATGTACTTAAGAAATATTTCTCACTACGGACCTTTATGGGTTTGCGAATTCCAGAACCGTAACAATATATATATTACATATGGAGGTTATATATATATAGATGAGTGTATAATATATATATATATATATATATATAATATATATATATAACATATGGAGGTGTATATATATACATATGGAGTGTATATATATATATATATATATATATATATATATATATAATATATATATATATATATATGTATCATGCAATTCCCCACATTTCCTGTTCATTTATAACAATGTGTGTTTCCTGTTCATTTACAACTATATATGTATGTGTGTGTATATATATATATATAATATTATATAATATATATATATTATATATATATGTATCATGCAATTCCCCACATTTCCTGTTCATTTATAACAATGTGTGTTCCTTTCATTTACAACTATATATGTATGTGTTGTAATTATATATATATATATAATAATCTTATAATGACAGAAACACACATATGTGTGTATATATATATATATAATATATATATATATATATAATATATATAGTATAAATGAACAGGAAACACACATTGTATAAATTATATATACAGTGGGGGAAACAAGTATTTGATCACTGCTGATTTTGCAGGTTTCCCACTTACAAAGCACGTAGAGGTCTGTAATTTTTATCATAGGTACACTTCAACTGTGAAAGACGGAATCTAAAACAAAAATCCTGAAAATCACATTGTATGATTTTTAAATAATTAATTTGCATTTTATTGCATGAAAAAGTATTTGATCACCTACCAACCAGTAAGAATTCCGCTCTCACAGACCTGTTAGTTTTGTCTTTAAGAAGCCCTCCCATTCTCCACTCATTACCTTTATTAACTGCACCTGTTTGAACTCTATCTGCATAAAAGACAGCTGTCCACACTCAATCAATCAGACTCCAACCTCTCCACAATGGGCAAGACCAGAGAGCTGTCTAAGGACATCAGGGACAAAATTGTAGACTTGCACAAGGCTGGGATGGGCTACAGAAATAGGCAAGCAGCTTGGTGAGAAGGCAACAACTGTTGGCGCAATTATTAGAAAATGGAAGAAGTTCAAGATAACAGTCAATCTCCCTCGGTCTGGGGCTCCATGCAAGATCTCACCTCGTGGAGCCTCAATGATCATGAGAAAGGTGAGGATCAGCCAGAACTACACGGCAGACCTGGTCAATGACCTGAAGAGAGCTGGGACCACAGTATCAAAGAAAACCATAAGTAACACACTACGCCGTCATGGATTAAAATCCTGCAGCGCACGCAAGGTCCCTCTGCTCAAGCCAGCGCATGTCCAGGCCCGTCTGAAGTTTGCCAATGACCATCTGGATGATCCAGAGGAGGAATGGGAGAAGGTCATGTGGTCTGATGAGATTATTTAAAAATCATACAATGTGATTTTCAGGATTTGTGTTTTAGATTCCGTCTTTCACAGTTGAAGTGTACCTATGATAAAAATTACAGACCTCTACGTGTGTTTGTAAGTGGGAAGCCTGCAAAATCAGCAGTGTATCAAATACTTGTTCTCCCCACGTAATATATGTATATATTATATATGTTGATTGTATATTATATTGTATGATGTGATATATTATTGGATGTGTGTAATATATATTATATTATATATATATATATATATATATATATATATATATATATATATATATCATGCAATTCCCCCACATGTAGGAATGCCACTCTCTTTTCACTCATTAGGACCTGTAATTTTTCCACATATGCTTACAATATTTGTTTCCTGGTCCTTTATAATTACATTACTACGCTCCCTATGGTGATTAATAACAGAGATGGAATTTTCCCCCAACCCTCTCATGGACAGGCCCTCGCTGCTCCGATGGTTAGCAGTGAGTGTGCCGGAAGCAACGGGGGAAAGAGAGTGGCATTTCTATCTGTGGAGGAATTGTGTGTTCAGCCTTTGGGTGGCCCAGATAGCTCAGATAGCAGAACATTGGCAGACTTCATTGGAGGACCTGGGTTTGATTCCTGGCCTGGACCAGTAAGTTTCCACACATATTTATGTTTGTTTCCTGTTCATTTATAACTTTACAAATATAGAAGCTTCCCCTTTGTGATTGCAGATATCTTGTTTAAATGTACAGCTTTACATATCCCATAAGCAAACTAAAAGTACCATGATGACTATACCTAGCTTCAAAACTGCTAAAAATCAATTACTTGTTTCATGTCAGAATTTCTTTTTCAGCAGTGCTTGCCATGTTCTTCCGTGGAACCAAAATAGGAATGTTCACCAAGAAACTTTTTTCATACTCCCACCTTGAATAAAGTTGTGTAGGATTTCATTTTTATTGTCAGGAATAATGAAAAAAAAACCACACTGTTATTCAGCATGAAAGGCATCAGCAGCAGCATGCCTGTTATTGGCTTAATGGTTAGGTTGATGGGCTTGGGATCCTAGGATCCTGAGTTAAAATCCCACCTTTCTCTTGCATTAATACCAGGTGGGGTTGACTCTGCCTGTCATTCTTCCGAGGTCGGCAAAATGAGTGCCAGCTTGCTGGTATCCTGTGTCGGAGTGATGACCCGTCCAGGATTGTGTCCAATTGCCAAGGAGACCGCTTAGGCAGCACCAATGCTCTGCACAGAGTATGGTCCCAATGGATGGATGGATCAGTAGCTCTTTTGATTCTTAGAATTTCATTCAGGACAGATATTATCGATTGAAAACGCACATAAAGGATGTACTTTTAGCTGAATAGTATAAAATGAGTAATCAATCATTTAGATTGAGTATCTGTGAATGTTTTGAAATATAAAAAGTTGGAGTGATACATTTGCTCGGTCCACAAACGTACTTTGAACTTTTAAAACATCCGTTAAGCTTTGCAGTTCCATTAATTTGCAGATTTCTTTTTTACGATAATGATAATTTTCAGTAAAACCCACCTTGCATACTTTGCCTTGTACAGCGTTCGCACTTGGCACTCACTACTCCCACGTTTGAGTGACACCTGAATAGCACCCAATCAGGATGGTCTTTTGCTTCTTAGTTTGTCAATGGTTCCGTCCATGGGGAAAACTCCACGTGACCGGAAAGTTCCGTTCGAGGAATGTGGTATCAAAGATATCGCAAGGCAATAATTTTAATACGTGAATGGATGATCGAGCCAAAAATGACCCGTGGGGTCCTTCCAGTTCAGCCACCCCTGACTTGTAACCAAATCTGACAGGCAAGACCTGGGTAACAAGATGCAAACAAGGAAATTCAGGTTTTAACAACTAATTTTGTTCCTTTCCTTTGCTTTTCTGTTCTACTTCCTGTTTTGTTGTAATTCCTTTCTTTTCTGACAAAGCATATCGATGGATAGATAGCTTTTTGGTATGGGTGCACCACACATAAAGCACAGGTAATGTCCCTGTTCTGCATTCACTGTATGTACAAAAAAGATCTGGACAATTGAATCGGCAAGGCCAGAAAAAGAAGATGCAAAACAGACGCAAGCCTGGCCATCGGACGGAAATAAATAGCCCATTGGACTTGGCATCTCAGAGAGAAAAAATATGCATGGAGTTCTGGACTCGAAGGAGAGAATGCTGAAGATATAAAAGCATAATACAAGCTGACATTCAGAGAAGAAAAGTATCTTGGACAAATAAGGAATATTTCCTCAAGAACATTTGTCGTTCTGAAAAATTCTTCGAGCTGTGCAACAAAAGTGAAGGGGAAGAGATTCTGAGACATGTAAGCTGTGATAAGCCAGCTGATGTAGGAACATGAAGGATCCATTGTAAGCACAATCCAAGGCTAAAGCGAGTTTTTGCAGGCCCAGAAAAAAAAAACATTTGCACTACATTGGTGTGCTCTGGTGTTCCACCACGAGTGCTGGCCGGCAATGCAGTAGGGCAGCATTGAGCTATTGTTTCCACCCTTTGCCTTTCATAAGGCAAATCGAAGAGAAGAAAAGTGGTGGAGTGTCTGGCTCAAGTTGTCTATCAAAGCTCTCATGCCTGAAAAGAGTGCTCTGGGATGCACATGTCATAGTACAGGAATAACACGGCCACCGGAGCCTGGATAGTTTCCAGTAAGTGGCCAGGCTAAGCAAAGACATTGTCCTCTGACCTTGTTCTACGCTACTTTTCTCTCGTCCATCTGTCTCCATCCCCCCTCCCACTTTACCTCTTAAAGCATTTCCACTCTACCAATAGCTTTTGTTTACATTGAGACTACATTGAGCTCCCCCCCACCCCCTGCAAAACACCAGAGTGAGTTTATAGCTGGGTCAAATTCAAACCCAGGCTAGACAGCTCAAAACGAGTGTGCGCACGTACCCTGCCAGCGCAACATGATTTATACATTTAATTTAAAGTGAAACAAAAGTCCATTTTCAAACTACTGAGAATTACTAGTTCGGATCAGGATCAGATTTTTCACTTCTTTATCAGAAAAAATAATGCATTTATATAAACAGCAACTGTAACTTGTTTATATACGGCTGACATTGATATTTTCTTCGACAATTACAAAATATTGGTTTACGTACGACTGGAATTTCCCATTAATTTCTGGGGAGGCAGCCACGTCTGTTTTACGAGCGGCCACAATGCACAGACGATGCCATTTATCTGTGAGTCCACAAATTGCTAGAAAAGATGCCTGCAGCATCAAATATGCATTTTCACTAGTTACAAATTATTGGTTTTCATACAGCTTTTAGGAATCCTTCTATTAATTTGCAATTGGTCATTGGCTTTGACACCAATACAAATTTTTATTACAGACCCTCGGCATCAAGGACCGACATAGATCGAACAAACAGTTTCAAATGAAGCTCCTCCTCACCTCCATTAGAGCATTTAAATTGCATCAGATGTGGCAATTAAAGGGAATTGATGCTCCCAGCTTGCCGGCTCGATGACAGAAGACGCCATTTGCATTTTTGCTTCCCCCATCCCGGCCCTGTTTAGACTCACGTGTGGACACAGACAACTTGCAAATGTTCAAAACAATTCCTTCTTATAATGGAGGAAATTATAGTTCTCAATGGGTTCTTACCATTCGGCACTGTGCAAGTCCAGACAGCTAGGCCAAGGCTCAACATCTAAAACAACTATATCGGCCTCTAGTAATGGTGAAAGGATAAGTTGTTCAAGCATTGCTTGAAAATACTCCAGCAATGAGAAAATGTCATCAGCTGAAACAATGTTAAGAAATTCCTCACCTGGAGAACCTCTGCAAATGCTGCTGCAATTAAAAGGCCTTGCGTGGCCATATATCAACATTGTTTCCAGTCCCCTAGATTGATATTCCAGCAACTTTCACTGTTTGTCTCTTGAGGCCTCGTTACTAACAGTAAAAATAGAACACCTTTTTATTGCTGCCCGTCAGTGAGCACAAACTAATGGGAGATCCAATTCCCCAGATATTGTGGAAAGGTCAACACTAAGGCTAAATATTGAAAGACTTATGATCGTATTGGTGAGTCAGATAGAAATATGCAACTTGAATAATGGCACCTGTTCAATAAAGTAAAGGAAACTAAAAGAATGACAAAAAAATTGAACTTGCAAAAGAATGAAAGAAATTGTTTAGAAAAAAAAAAATGGAGGTTAATAATGAAATACAATTAATAAACATGATTATTTTTTTTTTCTGAAAGGAAGAGCAAGCTCATGGAAGAACAAGACAAAATATTTGAAGGTGAATGCGCTGAGAGTGAGGCATTGCAGAACAGGTAAACATGGGATGAATGTACGACAAGAAAACAGGTAAACATGGGATGAATGTACGACAAGAATCTGAGGGAAAAGAATGAGACTGCAGGTAAGAGTTAGGGCCGTGGGTTTGTTTTTTTTCTACAGTCTAAGGCTCATTTGTAAATCTTCATTATCCTTCAAAACTCATTATCCTTCAAACCTAATTCCCAAACATACATTATCCTTCAAATCTCTTTACCAAACATTCATTTTCCAACTCCGTATTCAAAGCTAATGGCCAAACACTTCATTTCCAACTCCCGGATTCGAACCCACATTCTCAAACACATTCTCATGCCAGCTCATGAAATAAATTGAGGCGAAGGGAGGTTTTTTAACACTGATGAGATGAACGATAATGTCATCTCGTACCTTGGGCCCCAAGCAGGGAATATCGTAGTTCAAGGTAAGGCGATTTAAGGATCGTGTTACCCTTCTCTGTTGTGGGTTGTGGCTATGCTGCAGGTGCCTTCGTCATAAAGCTAATGCTGCTTTTCCGTTCACTGAATCACCTTCCCCGCTCACCCTTCCCCCTCTAACAGCATCATCTGGAGCTAAATCTTGTGTTTTCTATTTATGGCAGAGTTCAGTGGGAGTATGTAATACGCTTACCATGACCCACCTCGCCATTTTGTAATCGATTTCAAAGGTAAAAGTCCTGTGTTTTTGTTTAATGTACACCGTGTTTACTTTATTTACATGTTTATTTCAATATTAACATGCTTCATATATATATATATATATATATAATATATATATAAACGTGTTTGTTTCAATAGTAATGTGTTAATTTATGGCTACTGTCAATCTTCCTCGATATCTTCTCAAAGCTCAGGAACCGAACCTCCACTTTCCCATTGGCCCTTGGTTTCCACGATCATGGTCTCAACTATCGTGACATTTTCCAGGAACCTAACCCCCATGATCTTGTAGGGTTTTCTGTATATCGTTTTTGGCCCAATCTCTCAATCGTGACAAATCACTCTAAAATTTTAAAATTATCGTATCCGATTCTGATTTCGGATCTTTACCAAAAATCAAATTAATTTGTGCTTGTCACACATCCAACCTCTCCACCAAGTTTCATCGGAATATGTCTGTAACTTTTTGAGATATCCTGCACACAAACAGACAAACAAACAGACAGACAGGGGTGAAAACATAACCTCCTTCCACCTTCGGTGGTGGAGGTAATGAACGTTTCCACCATGACAACGAATGTATCCACCATCACAACATGCCTTCATCAAACATAAGAGGACAGTAATCGTAAATAAGTAAATACAAAACAAGTAGAGGACCATTCAAAGTACACCACCCCAATGCCAAATAAATAAACAACAAAACCCCCAGCACGTAACAATGCCTGAGCGCTTTTGGTGCCCGGCAATGTTGCCATGCAGCACGTGGAGATGGAATTGGGAGGCAGCGGTGCACTTCTGAGTTAAATATGTACCAATGATACTGACTCCCCTTGCAGAACATGGAGACAGATTTTGGGTGGAGCGGTGTACAATAATTGATTGATTCATGGATTATTTGCATAATTAAAACAAATAATAATCGTTAAATATTTGATTTCTCAATGAATTGCCGAATAGCATACCAAAACCACCACTCTTTCATCCTAATCTATAACTTTTTGAAAATTAAGTAATTCGTCGAAAAATGAATAATTAATCGAATAATTGATTAATCAATAAGTAAAAAAAAAATACCCTTTATAGCCAAATTTCTTGTTCACTGTTGTGTCCAAATATCAGCTTCCAAGCTCAAAGGGTGCCTGAGATATTGCCCAGATGAGAAAGAAAATAAATAAGGAATTAATAAATCGATAATAATTAAGTAATTGATCAATTACTTGACTAATCAAAAAATAAAAAAACATTTTTTTGCCAAAGCACATCTTCACTTTGGTCCCCAAATTTCAGCTTCCAAGCTCAAAGGATGGCTGAGATATCACCCAGACAAACAACAAAACAAACAAAAGGAGTAAAAACTGAGTACTCCCTTCCTTCGGTACCTGGTGATGACATCATGCATCACCTGGATATGGAATTGGGAAGGAGAGAGAGAGAGGAGAGAGAGAGGAGAGAGAGAGAGAGAGAGAGGAGAGAGAGAAGAGGAGAGAGAGAGGAGAGGAGAGAGGGAGGAGAGGAGGAGAGAGAGAGAGAGAGAGAGAGAGAGAGAGAGAGGAGAGAGAGAGGAGAGAGAGAGAGAGAGAGAGAGAGAAGAGAGAGAGAGAGAGGAGAGAGAGGAGAGAGAGAGGAGAGAGAGAGAGAGAGAGAGAGAGAGAGAGAGGAGAGAGAGAGGAGAGAGGAGAGAGAGAGGAGAGAGAGAGAGAGAGAGAGGAGAGAGAGAGGAGAGAGAGAGAGAGAGAGAGGGAGAGAGGGAGAGAGAGAGAGAGAGAGAGAGGAGAGAGAGGAGAGAGAGGAGAGAGAGGAGAGAGAGGAGAGGAGGAGAGAGAGGAGAGAGAGAGAGAGAGAGAGAGAGAGAGAGAGGAGAGAGGAGAGAGAGGAGAGAGAGAAGGAGAGAGAGAGGAGGAGAGGAGAGAGAGAGGAGAGAAGAGAGAGAGGAGAGGGAGAGAGAGGGAGAGAGAGAGGAGAGAGAGAGAGAGAGAGGAGAGAGAGGAGAGAGAGGAGAGAGGAGTGAGATGAGAGAGAGAGAGGAGAGAGAGAGGAGAGAGAGAGGAGAGAGAGGAGAGACAGAGTACAATTGTTCATCTCCTCTAAGCCAGGCTTCGAACATAAAGACAGTAAAATGTCATTCTGCTGTCCGCAACAGCTCAAAATATTTCAGGGTTACCTTCGAGTAAAACAGCACATCAAAGGATATGTATATGTACATGTATACGTATATCTCGCCCATCGACGGGAGGGGGTGCAAACCCACCCCCATTTTGTCTGTGATGTTTTTCTGCCTCCGCTGACAAAGTCGCCAGAGGCATTGTGTTTTCAGGTTGTTCATCTGTCCGTTGTCTGTCCGTCCATGCTATTTTTCTCTGTTTTCTCCGCAACCACTTATCCGATTGCCACAAAATTTTCACCATCGATGTGACTACTCATGTAGAATGTTTCAATGATAAATATGACTTCATAGGTTATGCGGTGTGGCAGCCATGTTGGGAAAAAGGAAAAACTTTGTCCCTCTATCTCCAAAACCACTCCATGGAACAAATTGAAACTTAGCACCTGTCAAGTACTCCCCATGGGAAATGCCTGATTTTTTTTGATGATGTCATAGGTGGGTTCATAATGACGTCATAATTAAATATGTCAAATGCTTTATCCCATCAGAATGAAAATTTTTGAGGGCCATCTTGGGCTAAATTGTATGGGGGGGGGGGGGGGAATTGATGACATCATCAATCACGTGGTTCAGCAGTCATATTGTTTTTTTTTTTTTTTTTTAACATAAAAACCTTCAAAAATCTTCTCCCAAACAACTGAACAGATCGAGGCCAAACTTTACAGGTATGATCGCCTATCCATGAGGAACAAAAAGTTCCCCACCAATGACGCCATTGGTCACATGGTTTGGCAGCTATGATTTTTTGAAGAATAAACCTTTAAAATTTTTCTTCTCCAGACGGCTTGACAGATCAAGGAGAAACTTCACCCACATTTTTCCCAAGCCTTGGGGATACAAGGGTGTTCACGAATAATTAATAGTCACATGGTACGGCAGCCATATTGGATTCAACGGAAATATTTAAAAAGTACATGTCTCTTGAACTGCTTCATCAATCCATGTGAAACTTCAGAATTACGATCTAGTAGTCATGGGGAATATATGTTTTAAATTTCAACCTCATCAGATGTATGGTCTGGTAGCCAGAATTATTTAATATTTTGAATCTAGGTTCAGGGATTTCAATCTTTAAATCAAACTTGGTACAAGTATGTATAATGATGGAATAATGTGGGCGAAGGCATATCTGGTGACGTCATGACCTCGAAGAGTGTCCTTCTAGTTTTAATATGAAATCCCTCGTCATGCTTTCCATTGTGCAGCAGAAGATAAAGGCCATTCATGCTTACACACTTTCATCACATCCATACCAGCAGAAGCATACCCAGCATTTTCAACCGATATTGTGACTGCAAATGATTATAATCATTCCGCTGGATAAATTTCGAAAAAGTCATTGCAGTACACCTCGTTAATTCATGCAGGGCAAAGATTACTCTTATTAGAAGATCGTTCAGCACAACACGTGGCTTTAATCATGTGACAACAGATTTGCATTGTACAGCACAGAGCAGTCGACATCGTTCTCAAACTTTTCATATCAGACTCATCTCTATTTATTTGATCTTGTCTAGTTTTCTGGTAGATTTCACTCTTGATAAGTTGTGTTAAGTATTCCTTGCAGGTATAATCTGGACATTTGTTAAATTGTAGCTTGAATATTGTGTTTTCTACCTTGGCACTGGGGTGGGGAATACGACAGCATGCCCGGTTGTGACTCTCTAATACAAGTGAAGTACATCGTGATCTCATGATTTAGTTGTTAGCAACTCCAGACAGTTCAAATCAGAGTAAATGCTGACCGTAGAATCAGGGTAAAACAGATGGACGTGTGGTGTTACTTATGAAAGGCTAAATTTAGTTGCAAACAAATCCAGACAGTTCAAATATATTTTATAAAAGGAGCCATGTCTGTCTGTCTGTCTGTCTGTGGTGTTATAACTTGAGATCGCATTAACGGATTTCAATCTGTCTGTCTGTTTGTTTGTTTGTCCTGTTATAACTTGAGAATGGATTAACTGATTTCAATGAATCTAATGACGGTGGATTCAAGGAACTCCCGGGAAGGTTTGTGATTCAATAAAATTTTAAAAAAGAAAAGAAAACGGTTTGTGCATGGGTACATTGGGTACATGGACACACGTGGCGAAACTGCAAACGCCCAACTTGCGACACTGGTTATCCCCGCAAGGAGGGCAGGATCTCCCAGGAATCCATTTTTGTTCTTGACCCATCGATTAGCCATCGCAGTAAAGATTGCTATTCCCATCAGCGAAACAACAGGTCTTATATTCTAATCAGTGTAAAACAGACGTGCAGTGTTAATAATGTTACCTAAAGTGTTTTATGAACTGTGTCATGAGGTTTTTGGTATCGTACCTTTTTGAGTGTGACCAACAGTGTTTTAAGATGTTAAAGTAAAACATCTGAAATTGTCATCGTGCAATTTTTGTTGATTTCCAACCAAAAAAAATTAATGAGAACTCAGCACTGACAAATCAACAACAACAATTCAATTCAACAATTTAAACATTGCGGATGAGAAGAAACGTAAGACCTGGCAAAGGTGGAGTCTGGGGACAGAACATTATTTCTCTAAAGTATTCAGGATGGATCTGGATCTGGATCTTCATCAAAATCTAATCAATTCATCTTTGCCACATACCTAACCTGTCCACCAACTTTCGGCCGAATCCGTCCGTAACTTTTTGAGATATCATCCTATATATAGTTTTCAGCCATATCTCTCAATGGCGAAAAATAACTTTAAAAATTCTACTATCTGGATCCTGATCTTCACCAAAATCTAATCATTTTGTCCCTGACACACACCCATCCATGTCCACCAAGTTTCATCATATTCCGTCTACAACCTTTTGAGATATCTTGTTTACAGACAAACAGACAGATCAGGGTGAAAACATCACCTTCATCCACCTTCGGTTATGGAGGTAATTACGTTCAACATCAAGGAAAAATTACACAAGTACTGTACATATAAATTGCAGATGATAGTGGATGAAGGGCATAGCATGGAGCACAAATAATTTTTGATGAATGTAGGTATGCCCACAACTTGCATATCAAACAATATAAATGCAGATATGAATGTGATGATGGATTGTTTGTTTTTTTAAACTTGCTAAGAAAATTTGCAAAGTCCACGAGACATTCCAATCCTAAATAGTCTCTAGAATGTGGGAAATGATTGACTTGAAGCCTAAACATCAAATTTTCTAGGAGGAGTTAGGTACACCAGGACCCGTTATCTGGGCCCTCACTGTATTGCTGGGACAATAACACATTGTTCACTTTTCCGGATTCGCACTCCCCTTTGGGAAACCCTGGTGATGGGCGTGTGTGTTGTGTTGTGTGTGTGTGTGTATGTGTACATATATATAAAAATACATATATGCTAATGGGGTATTGTAAGTGTAAATTAAAGTATTATATAGAACTGTGCTTCCCCATTGTCTCAGGTTGCTCATCTGTATTTGATTTTTCATTTATTTATGGTCATTTATTTATATTTTCATATATCAATGTTGCATGATGGTTCTGTGATTTTTCCCGGTGTACCGGCTTCGATGTCCATCGGCACACAAAAACACCGTGCTTCACCATTGTCTTGAGTCGCTCACATGCATTTTTTTTCATTTATTTATATTTTCATTTATGGATGTTGTCCGACGATTCTGTGATTTTTCCCGGTGTACCGGCTTTGATGTCCATCGGCTCACAGAATTTCAGCTTTCTTTCTTTAATATCGATCAGTGAGTCAGTCAGTCAGTTGTGAGATAGAGCTTTATATATTAGACTAGCAAATACAACCCGTCACTTCGCTGACAGGGACAATAAAGGGAAGGGCGGGGTCGAGAAAGAGCGAGAGAGAGAGAGAGGAGGCAGGTGTAGGGTGAGAGGGGGGAGGGGAGGCAGAGAGGATGAAGAAGGGGAGCTACGAAGGGGGAGGAGGTGGGGAGAGCGACACCTCACCAAAAGTTGCTATTCAATGTGGGAGGGAGGGGTGTGTGAGGAAAGAGAGAGAAGAGAGAGAGAGGTGGAGAGAGAGCGACAAAAAACACACAACACACACACACACACACACACACGTTATGTCTGCAGACTAGCATGTTACATCAGTGCTGTGAGCTAATGGTTGTTCGCACTGTTGCTTTACAACAACTGTACTGGTTTACGGTTCCTCTCCTGTTTACGGCGCTCCCGCCATTTTGTGAGACCGACGATTAAAAGCCGTGAGTTTGATTACTCTGACCTATGTAGTCATGTCCTGTTTCTAGCTCAACACACCACACACACACACACACACACACACACCACACACACACACACACACACACACACACACACCACACACACACACACACCACACTGACGCGTACCAAGTTCTGTTATGGTAATACAGCTTATTTTAATGTACACACACATAAAATTCATAAAATCGAGAAACACAAAGATTTATCTTCAAACAGAGTTCTTTGAAAGAGAAATTAAAGTGGGAAATTAGCGAAATTCAATTCAAATATATATCACAGTCACAGAACCCAAAATGTAGATCTATGCTCTATGGTCTATGCCTTCACAGCCAGATCATGGCAAACACGTGGACAGATGGACCTCATTGTTTTCATATACAGTATGTATCGATGTCGAAGTGAGGGGTGGATTATATTGAAAGGAGATCGCACAAAAAGGTAAAACAAAACTATGTCCTGTAAAAATATAATTGCACATTTTCAACAGATGAGACGCATCCCGAGGCACCAACCACACGGCACCGCAGGGCCCAACACAGGCGGAAACATACGTCTGTTTCATCGATGATCCATTGAGTGCACGGATACTTTTACCGAAATTAACAACCAATCAGCTTGCAGAGTGCTCGCCAAGTGGCTAAAACACTCAAACGAAATGGTTGATAAGAAACAGCTCGTTTGGCATGCGATGAGCACCACATTAAACATACACCTCCCGGAGACTCCCAAAATGTTAAATATGTCCGAATTGGACGAATGGACACTTTCATAGGAGTCGGAACCGCATGCAAGTTCGATTCTGGAGCTTATATTTTGTAATTCTTCTTAGTTTAAGAGATAGTCGTGGTGATCGCATGTGCGGAAATGAAATAAAGCAATGAACGCTGATGTCTCCGGGTGTTTATAAGCATCGCAATGTACATACCATTTAAATCACACCGCGTGCCTTCTGGATGAATGGTTTGCATTAGCAGGAACAATCATCTGGGTAGCAGACGGATGGTTGTTCTGTGCAGATTATGCGGTTTTACCGTGTGAGACATAATCCGCGGTGATGCTTACCGTAACATTCAGGAGGTGCGTCTGACGTATAAACAACAAATGTGGTCATCATTGGTTCGATATTTATTGGTGTGCCATCTTGATGAGGACAAATAAGCCTGAAATCCGAATTGGTGGCTCCATTTGATGTTTAACTGATGTTGACCATATAATCTTTGGCTGTTTGACACAGTCAACAGGCCGAGGCCTCTGTGTTGGTGGCGATGCTTTGATGTGGAATGTGGCCATTGGGGATCAGCAGATTGCTCGTCACATTCCACATTTTTAATATATATATATACATATGTATATTTATACAACACGAGCTATTATTTTACAAGCAGCAGTCATGAAATGCCCAATTGTCTTTCAGTCCGAACTCAATTCCAGAAATCCATGTCGTTCTGTTGCCTCTGTGAGCGTGCCTCAAGCAAACAGCTCTGTGTACACGAACAAGAAAACTTTTCACCCTGACATGACCAGGGTGGCTTTGAAGCAGTGATTTCGCAGAGAACGCTCATTACTAAAATAAAAATTTTACGCCAATCTTAACAAATTTAATGCACATGTATGCAGCTTATATATGTCCACATGCGATATTTTCATGAGGACAGTCTCGTGTGAACACCACTTCATGCACCTGCCTCATTCCGCAGGCCTGACCTCAAGCCAGTCGAATCCCTCGTCAGAGTGAGCCACAGTTAATGAGGCCAAATTCTGGGATGCGGAGCACAAGGCTGAGCTTTCAGGCCTGCTTTTCTCGCCATCCTGTGGTCGAATGAATGCCTGGCTGGTCATCCCAACGAAAAGACGCACTGACGCGGCATTTCAAGCAAAGTCAGCATTTAAAGATGGATCAAAAATAATAACGTGATTATTATTATCTTTGCAATGATAACAAAGGTGTAACATCTTTTATTAAAATTAAAAAAAAAAATTTCAATGTGGCCAATGGTTGTATATAATGGTGAGAGCGTCTGCTTGGAGTCTAGGCAGTCGGTTGTTTGAACTCCAGACAAGTTGTGCCCAAAGGCTTTAAAATGGTATGTGCTTCTTCCTTGCTTGATGTTTAGCAACAAGGATAGAGGACAGATAAAAAAACCATAGGTTGGCAACCATTGTGCAGACTTAATGGGCCGAATAGTCTTTTCACCTTCTGCGTTTAAGTTCCTTGTGTGGGAACTCGTATTTCAGGTACATGTCCAAAGATGTTAACACCATGGAGAAATAAAAATTGTGTCCCTTACAAGGAACTTCAATGCAGGAGGAGGCCATTGTCTCCTCCTGACAAGATCGAGTTGTATCTTGGGCAGGTACCCGCACTTTTCATAGTGCAGGTACATGCATACCTGCACTATGTATGCATGTACCTGCACTACACGCATACATAGTGTGTGTATGTGTGCGCCTATACTGTATGTATGTATATATATATATATGAAGCTTGGTGTTGGGTCAGTGGTTAGGGTGGTGGCTTGGGATCCAAGGGTCCTGAGTTCAAGCCTCGTTGCCTGCTGAACTACTTCACCAGGGGGTTGACTCAGCCTGCCATCCTTCCGAGGTCGGCAAAATGAGTACCAGCTTGCTGGGGATGATCAAGTCATTCGAGTATCCTGCGTCGGAGTGGTGACCTGTTCAGGATTGTGCCCAATAGCCAAGGAAACTGCTTCGGCAGCACCGACGCTCTGTACAGAGTATGGTTCCATTGGATGGAATGGATATATATATAATATATATATATATATATAAATTATATATACATATAGTCTACATCCCCTTTCAAAATTTTCACCTTTTGTTGCCTGAAAGCCATCAGACTTTTGCAGTAATAAACAATTTCGACAAATTTTCGTAAATTAATTAAAAATACAAAACTAGAATATCTTGGTTGGATCAGTGTCCACTCTCCTTATAATAGCAATTGCAAATTAGCTCAGGTGTAACTTAATCAGCTTCAAATTCACACACCAAGATAATTGGCCTCCACCTGTGTTAAATTGCAGTGATACTGATTATTTCAGAATAAAATCAGCTGTTCCTGTAGGCTTCCTCTGCTGGGTAGTGCATTTCACAGCAAAGACTCAACCATGAGTCCCAGGGAGCTTTCAAAAGACCTCCGAGATAAAGTTGTGGAAAGGCACAGATCAGGGGATGGGTATAAAAATATTTCGATGGCCACGGATATCTCCTGGAGCACATTCAAGACAATCATTAAGAAATGGAAGGCGTATGGTACCACCAAGACCCTGCCTCGATCGGGCTGTCCCTCCAAACTGGATGACCAAGCAAGGAGGAGACTGATCAGAGAGGCCACCAAGAGGCCAATGGCAACTTTGAATGAGCTACAAGCCTTTATGGCAAGGACTGGTCACTGTGTGCATGTGACAACAATATCCCAAGCACTCCATAAGTCTGACCTGTACGGTAGGGTGGCAAGAAGGAAGCCATTACTCAAAAAAGCCCACCTTGAGTCCCATTTGAGGTATGCAAAAAACCACTCCGGAGATTCTGAAGCCATGTGGCAAAAAGTTTTGTGGTCTGACGAAACCAAGATGGAACTTTTTGGCCGAAATGCAAAATGTTGCATTTGGCACAGACCCAACACAGCACATCACCCAAAGAACACCATCCCTACTGTGATATTTCTGGGGATATTTCTCATCAGCAAGGATTGGGGCAATTGTCAGGCTCGAAGGGAAAATGTATGGAGCAAAATACAGAAAAATCCGAGAGGAAAACCTGCTGCTCTCTGCAACAAAGCTGAAATTGGGACAGAAGTTCACCTTTCATCATGACGACGTGAAACACACAGCCAAACCTATATTGGAGTGGCTAAGGAACAAAAAGCTAAATGTCCTTGAGTGTCCCTGTCAGATCCCTGACCTAAATCCGATCAAAACTCTTTGGCATGACTTAAAGTTTGCTGTGCATGAACGCTACTGATGCAACTTGACTGAGCTTGAACAGTTTTGTGCAGAAGAATGCAAATATTGCCCAATCAAGGTCTGCGAAGTTGGAAGAAACCTATCCCAACACTCACAGCTGGAATTTCTGTCAAAGATGCTTCTACCCAGTAATTAACGTCGGGGGGGGGGGGGGGGGGGGGGGGGGGTGGATGCTTATCCAACCAAGATATTCTAGTTTTGTATTTTTTAATAATTTGCTGAAATTTGAAGAAATTGCTTTTCATTTGGAAGTTGTGGGTTATGATGTGGAAATAAAGGTGAAAACAGCCTGATGTAATACAATTTAATTCCAGGTTAAAAGGCAACAAAAGGTGAAAAATTTTAAAGGGGGGTGGATTTTCTATACTTTTTTATGAGGAGGTTGGTGGCAGGATTTGCACTCCGGCCACCGTAAAACCCTTCATTCCGCAAAACATTCCAAAAGCACAAAAAAAAAATCTGAAAACCCACTTCGTGGGAGTACCACCTGTGCAGCTGCCCTTCGCAGGGCAGCTCACCGGGTGATGGGATTGGGGCAAAGCCTTCGGGACCCCCAATCTTTGATGATAGGAGGGAAACTACGGGGTAACCATCCCGGGTCAGATTGCGGTGGTGTATGTCGGGGTGGTGCTGAGGTGTCGTCCACCAGACAGGGGTCTCCTTGGATTAACCTGAGGCGGTCCCTTTGGGCGGGTGCCTGGAATTTCCTATCCCTAAGAGAGGATGATTACCTGTCTCTGTTATCATCTGAGCTCAAGCATTTGGACATTGGTATTGCAGCACTATCTGAGGTTTGGAGACCGGATAGTGGCGAGATAATGGCTGGTGGTTACACCTACTATTGGTCTGGTCGCTCTGATGGTTACCATGCCCAAGGAGTTGCTGTAGCTGTTGCTGTAACAGCGAATGAGTTTGCGAACAGGCTGAGTGGAGATTTGGGGGGTCTGGGTGCTTTGGGGATCCTGAAGATTTGTGGAGTGCCTTCAAGACCACCGTCCTTGATGTTGCCGGTAGATGTCTTGGAACACACCGAGGGCGAAGAAGAATTTTGTCTCTCAAGGGACACTGGATACCATTGACCAGAGTTGCAGGGCCAGGCTGAATGGCAGAGCTGAGCTGTTCAGGGAGCTGAGGCGTAAAACTGTACGTGCACGAAGAGTGGACAAGGAGGCCTATGTGCGAGGAATCTGTGAGGGGGGGTAGAGCATCACCTGTGGTCAAGTGATTCTCTTCCTGATTACAGGGGAATTCGTGCATTGTGTTCCTCCAAGCCAGTCCCTCGGTGTACTGCAGTTAGAGTGGAGGGTGGTGTGCTCTTGACAGAGGAGTCCGAAATGAAGGCCCGCTGGGCCGGTTACTTTGAGCGGCTGTACCAAGCTGATCCACCAGCTGTTGAGTTGGATGATAGGGGTGTTACAATCCCGATTGCTGACCCTCCAATCAACTGTGGTCCACCTTATCCCATTCCCTTCCCAAAGCTAGCCTATATGGACAGGTGGCAAGGAAGAAGCCATTACTGAAAAAGACACATCTTAAATGTTGTATGGAGTTTGTGAAAAAGCATCTTAATGATACTGCAGGCATGTGGAGAAAAGTTTTGTGGTCAGACAAGATAAAAATTGAACTTTTTTGTCTAAATTCAAAGCGTTACATCCGGTGCAAGTTTAATACTGCAAATCACTCAGTCAATACCATCCCCACTGTCAAGCACGGTAAGGGGCAATGGATTGTGCAAAGTACAGGAGAGTCCTCGATGAAAACCTGCTTGAGTCAGCCATGAATCTGAAACTGGGCTGGAGATTCACATTTCAGGAGGACAATGATCTGAAGCACAAAGATAAAGCCACACTGGAGTGGCTGAATAAGAAGAAAATAAATGTTCTTAAGTGGCCCAGTCAAAGTCCTCACTTGAAGATTGCAGTCCATCGACGATCCCCATCAAACTTGGCAGAACTAGAGCAATTTTCACATGAAGAATGGGTAAAGATTTCACCATCTCACTGTGCAAAGCTGGTAGAGACCTACCCACAACGACTCGGAGCAGTCATTGCTGCAAAACGTGTTTCCACCAAGTCCTGACCTAATGGGCTGAATACTTTTACAACCAGTGAATTTTGATTTGTACATGTCTTTTTTCAGGTATTCCTGATGTGTAACCTCTTTCAACTAGAAGTGTTTCGTTTGATCTCATCAGTTGTGAATAAAAAAAGTTCATTTTGAAAAAAATTGCTTCTACATCATTCGTAATCCATTTAAGTGTGGAATTACACGAGCGTGGATCAGCTCGCTATGCTCGCTTCACCACACGTTGCTGTATTGGGACAAACATCACCACGTTATTCAAAACACCTCACCACCACATTGTTAAAACCTCACCACCACGTAACCACCAAGTTAATAAAAAACACCTCATCACCACGGAATTCAAAATACTTCACCACATGTCATCAGAGAGACTGTTGCCGCGTTGTCATGATTCACACCAAGCAGAATTCAAACATTTATTTTGAAAATTTAATTGTAATGGTCGTGATTATATTTTTCTTATAAGCAATTTAATTTGAAGATTTAAGTTTTAAATTTTTTTTTTTTTTCAAAAGCAATACCTTTACAACATATACACACACAGGAGAGGTAGAAAATTTGGTATGATTTCACAAAAGTTTGAGGGAGTAGTTCAGTGACAACACAGGATGGGACAGACACTGCACACACAAACACACATATATCTAAAGTTAAGTTTTGCATCTTTTTGTCTGAGTGTATGAAATGAATAAGGTAGCAAAAGGACTATTCTGTTGTAATTTTGGGCCTTTGGAAGTCATACACGAACAAAGACCTGTTATCAGTTTCTCGGAACACTTGAATGTTGTAAATGACACTGAATTAACAAAATATTGATGCACGAATTCCACCTATATCTGACACCTGGACACACGCATGACTAATTTGCACACACTGCAGGTGAAAGTTAAGCCTCACTTTTCCCCCTACAGCAGGCAAAGATATGATGCACAATTTTACACGTTTTCACAAAAAATTCACAACATCCTCGATTATATCAATCAAAAGCAATAACCCATTTGTTAACCCATTGTAAAAAGAATGTCATGCCAATGTCACAGCTCCAACCAAAGTACGACAACTACTTTTTAACACATCCAATTATTCCCACCTTCTTGTGGGGTTGGCTGGGATAGGTTGATGATCCAAATCTTTCACTTTTTCACTGACTCGAGCAAGACTGCGATAGTAGGACAATGTTGGTTTGCATTATAAGACATAAAATGACAGGTTTCTTGACCTCTCAGGCTAAGCAAGATTCCTTTACAATGGCAATAGCATGGAGTACAGCAATGTAAATGGAGTACAGTAGAATAAAAAAAATCAAATGAAAAGATTGGAACATGATTCAAAGTTTATCATCATAAAAGATTGGTCCAATAATTGATCTAACTGGCCTCCAATCAGTCACTCAGAGCCATTATTGATCCAGATTGGTGTCTACAAGCTGTGAAAGGTCATGACTTGCAATTTTAACACAATATGAATTGGCACGAGAGCAGGCACGAGAGGTTGCCTGCTCATTTCAAAATATACCTCACCCAACAGAACGTAATGAATTTCTGCGGATTCTCATTGTGTGCTTTAGCAACAACTACCCACAGCATCTACAAGAGCTTCTCGGAATTGCAATGAGATTCAAGTTTATGACAACAATTCAAAAAAGTATTTTGTTTCAAAGGCTTAAATTATTGCATATGAATGAGGATGATTGCCAAGATTTCCTGTCACCTTGAGTCATCCTGGCCAGCCGGTTCATGAAGGATGCCCAATAAATCCACCGAGAAATGTTTGCAATTCTTTCAAATACTCCTCTCTACTTGAGAAGTTTTTAGTGATAGTGATCATCATTTCTGAGAGGAAAAACTGATGTGCATGGCAGAGTGCATTCATGGCAGGCCTTCCACTGGGTGAATTGAGGACAATGTCTACTATGAAATAACTCCTGCTTCGAACCAGAATATCGCAATTCTTGCAACGGAATACGCAAATCAACAGAACGTAATATTGTCAATGATGTTCTGGGGGAGAGGAATGTGAAACCCAAAATGGCGTTAACTCCCATGAGAGGAGTAATACAGAACTGGTTTGCTCTGTCAAAAGCATCTTCGGTATTTTTTGCCAGAAAGGTGACGGTTTGTTGGAACCCATCACTGTTACAGCTGAAGCTTGTTGCTATATCTACCCACCAGCACTGAAGTGTTGTTCGGCAGAATAGAAAGAGCCAATTTTTCTGTCTGAAAAAAAAAAAACAGCCAAATGCCAAGAGGAGAGCATCAAGGCGCTCCATGTCATTTTATTTTTAGGGCATCATTGGAATTTTGGTAAATTGGTGTAAATTCCAGTGTAACGATAAATGAAGACGACTATCACATTGTTTTAGGTGATTATCTGAAACATGCATTGTGAAAAAAGCTTCCAGCTCTTGAAACTTGAAGCACAAAAGGCTTGACCTTCGAGCCATCATGACATCAACCACTACCTCTCCTGGGCCAACCAACTAGCAAAGCTGGCCTCCAAAGCCAACCACAGACTGAACAAACTCAGTCATTCCAAGTTATTCCTTGAAAAAGCAGAAATATCCACAGCCAACAAGACCGTTATCGATAACTCAATGGAATACTGCTCTCCGCCCTGGGCTGGTACCCCAGCATCACATCCATCTCTTCTGGGTTCTGTAGAATCTAAAGCTTTCAATATTATTGCAATCTCCCATGATGAGGCCGCAGCACAACGTCTGTTGCTTTCATATTGCAGGCAGGTGGGTGGTCTCTGTTTTATACCACCGCCTCTTCAGTCGAGCTGCCAGCGCTCTTTCAGCCCTCAAATCCTTCCCAGCTCCTCGATGACGCATGTATTCTTCCAATAACCAACACCTCTTTAAACACACAAAATCCAGGCTTTCTGCACACCTCAACTATTTTGTTCCTCTTTTCTTCCATTTGTGGAACTACTTTCCAGAGAGACTAGTTTATTTACACTCTTCCATTCAGGGCTTCCAGCAAGTAGTGCACTTCCAACTTGTATTAGTAATGCACTACCCCCTCCATCCCTACCCACCATAGTTTCTACTCTTTTTAACCCACACCTCATCCAACCCTCTTCTCTGCACGTTACTGCATTTCCTCACCTCCGCTCTCTCCTCTTTTCCTGGTCGTTCATTCCCTAGATTGCTTGTTCATTCATTTCCTTATCCTATTCAACCCACTGTCAGAATGTTGCCTTTTTCTATCCTCTATCACCTTAATGTTATTTGTTCATCTACGTCTACTTTCTCCCTCCACCCTGCCATTGGCGTTTCCCCTTTCTCCTGCTGTTCCCTCTGCTTTGTGTCCTGATCTGTTCTGTATCCTAGCTCTTCCATGAGCCTAGACCATGTATAAAACAAAATATTGTTCAATTCACCGAGATTTTGTACACAAAAAAGCCCTTCTGAACACCTCCACGAAAATGCTTCAAACACGTGCAAAACGCAAAGTCCTTGACCTGGCTCGAGTCCCAGGAATGGGAAGTTTTCCCTCACCCACCATGGTAATCAGATTTAACTCCAAATGACTTCCACTTATTCCCCAAAATCGAGGAAAACATGTTAAGGGGAAAACATTTTGTATCCACTGAAGAGTTTGACACAGACACGTCCACTGCATTAAGAACACTTCATAGAAGTAAGACTTCTGTGATGAGATCATAAAATTGGTTTGACTGCTGAAAGAAGTGCAGTAAAGAGGAGGCATATTAGGTTGAATAATGTCCTGTGTAGTTTGTCAATGGTGCGAAGGCTCGCATATTGTGTATGAGTGGTGACAACGTTTGGGATTACCCTGGTAAGTTGCCCAACTTCACTCTTTGGATATCGAATCTGTCTCTCCGAGATTTTGCGGAATCTAAAGCTCTCAGAAATATTGAATCTCCTGCGATGAAGCCGAAGCACAAAGTATGTTGCTCTGACATCACAGGCAGGTCAGTGGTCCCTCTGTTTTTTACCCTCTATTCTCCAACATTGGTCCCTCTGCTCTCTCAGTCCTCCGACCCTCCCTATCTACTCCAGGATACGTGCATTCTTTCAGTAACCCCTTCCTGGTTAAACTTCCAAAATTCAGGCTGACTGCATGCCTCAACTCTTTTGTTCCTCAGTTTTCCCATCGAGGGAACCGCATTTTGGAGACCATTCTGTGAAACTCTTCCCTCCAGGGTTTCAAGCAGGCAGTGCACCGCCACCTCATGTCATCCCCCAACCTGACCCATGATCTTTATTGCACCCATTAACCCTTCCTAACCCAACCGGATTTCAGTGTTTCTCTGTCTCTCTGTCTCTCTCTGTGTCTCTCTGTGTCTGTCTCTGTCTGTCTCTGTCTGTCTCTTCCTGTCCTTTGTCTGTCTCTCTCTCTCTCTCTCTCTCTCTCCCTTCCTGTTCATTTATCTTTATCTCCATACTGGTTGGGGTTAATTGTTGCCCTGCTACTCCACTTTTGATATAACTTTGCTCTTCCACGAGCCTTGCTCTTGCATTACAAAAATAATTACAAAAAAGTACAGGAAATCAAATGCCGCCATCTCGGTGGCAAAGCACAACTCAGACGAATAAAATAAAATTCTGAGAACTGGAACAAAGTCTATAATTGCACAAACTTCCATAATTAATTATTTTCGCCTCTTGTATGTCTCACATTCCATGGCGAGTTACGTGTCATCTTGTCAAAATCAAACATTTCGGGAAATTTCTGATTCGGTCTTTTCTCACTGCCGATGAGAGCACTCGCCACTTGCTCAAAGCTTTGGTTACGTAACAATGCAGAAGTTGCATCAACCGTGATTGCTTAGATTATTTGTGTCGTTTATCATTGCCAAAATAACTAGATTAGTTGAGATTTACAAATTGAATATGGCTGATTTTAATAATAAAAAATTAACAACAAACTGCTTCGTGAAGTTGTCTTTATGATGGAAAGCAATTGTGGGTCATGATTTTAACACCACCCCGATCCCCTTTCCCTCCTCTCTAACTTCCATGAAGGAGAAACTGGTTTGTTGATATGCTGCAGATGATGACGGCATAATTAGAATACTATTAGAATACTAGCCCGTCAAAAATGACGAGTTGGAGAAATGGCAACGATGTGTTTAGGGAGACTGGAAGATATGATTTTTCGCAGCAAGAAGCGTTATTTTGAAACACTGCATGTACAAATGTCACATTATTTTCTTTCTCCTATGGGACATTTCATTTCAATGGTACAGCCTCGTGTGCATGCCATAGTCTGAAGCCTCGGCCTAGCGTCAGGTGTGCTTATATCTTCTTTATTTATTTGACATCCTACAGACGTAAATGAACACCCCGGGCCAAAATAACATTCCTTTCCTGAAGGAATTCTCTGCAGACTACTGTAGTATATGAGAGTACAACTCTCATATGCTATAGTTCTAACTGTAGCATTTTTGCCTGGGACTTGTTTTACTCTGCGTGCGTTGCGCATCACGTGCAGCGAATTTCACCTCCCTGCACTTGTATTTTTTTTGTTTTTTTAAAAAATGCTTCTGTACACCGCCATTGAGGCCCAGTTTGCAAGTCACCATCTACATTTCCAATCGAAAAGACGTAATTACTCTTTCATGGAAAATGTTTTTTGAGTTTTTTTTTTAATCCTCAAAAATAAACCGAAGTGAACACACAGTGGTAATGAACCATAGTGAACACATGGCCTTTCAAACCCTCCTCAAATCGTCCTTATGAAGGGGAACAGACAAATACACACTGTTTTATATACTGTATATCATTTCAAGTTGGGAAAAATACAAAATAGAACCGCAACTTATTTGTTCGTTGCTAATTTGGCATGTTGGTTGCATCATGAGCAAGGCATGGCTGTGCTGCCGATGCAGTGCACTGCTGTAAATTAGAGAAAAGGAATTTAGAACTTCACCAACATACCGACACACAATGGCCTGCTCTTTTCAAAAGGTACCACGGGATCTTTTTCACCCACAAACAAATGCCAGCAGATGAACCAGTCAGGATTTTCATCTCTTTCAAAAGGATCGAATCCTTGTTGATGCATCGCCCTCCAGTAAAGCACCAGGATGATTTTTTTTTTTAAGTCTGGCAAGGAATCAAACCCAGACTAGACACATCAAACGTTAGTCCACTATATTTAAGCTATCCTGTGAGCCCGAGTGCTTACTCCTCCATCGTCGGCCAATAAAAGCGCTTGAGGATGGATATGTATGCAGGAACAAAAGATCTGCAATGAAGCAAAAGTTCTCAATCATGTCACATCACTGCGTAACCAACACAACTTGGAATGATCAGGCTAAGCATCTGAAACCAATCGAATTTCACCACCACAGGACCTGGATAAGACAAAATGACTGAAAGGCAGTTGATGGGATCGACATTTGTGGCCTAATACTCGTCACCGTCAGTCTCGCTGCTGTGGAGACGGATCTCACCTTACACTCCCTATTGCCGCAGGTAGACAGGCATCAGTGACCATTATATCAATATTTCAATTTTGGCCTGTACTTTTGTTTACACTCCCTGGTTTCTATGTAACTTACAAAAACGATAGTTCCCTTGCGTTTAAACATATTATTCAGCTGTAGACACACACTTGTCCCATCAGAGAAGCAGGTTTTGTATGTACCTTCAGGATGGAGCGATTTAGGACGACTACATCGCCAATGCAGAATAGCCATCATGTGTAGCCTGTGGCTGCTTGTTGCATCATTTTCTGGAGGCGCTGCTGTGCCACTAATGGAATGCCCTCTATTACCAGTGCATTGGTACTCATTTCACCAACCTCAGAAGGATGACAGACTGAGTCAACCCCGTGATCTTTATAACACCTGGTGGTAATTCAACGGAGGGGCTCAAACTCAAGACCCTCAGATCTTAAGCCATTAAGCTTACTGTTAAGCCACCTTAACAGGGTTAGTGCAGAACAGATCATTCTCAATGACCTCGTTCTTCAAATACCTCAAGCCCCAAAGTTGTGTCCTTGACGGGAAATCATAATGTGATCGATCACGCAACACATCGTGTGTAAAATTTCAACACAACTGATGTTTTAGTTCACAGTACCAGACATTTCATTTTCCCTCCATCTTGAGTTTCAACACTTCCATTAAAACGGGAAACACGTGATGACAAGTATTTGTTCCCAAATCTATAAACATCATATATTCCCACAAAAAATATTCATCAACATGCAACTAAAGTTCAGGTCAAGCTTGAATCGTGTTCATCGTGTATTACAATTACAATTTAACCCACAACATTCATACATTGCTCATGCACCCTTCAATAGAAATTACCTTCCACCATCACTTTAACAAGTACAGTTAAGGGCTGGCAGGACAGCCAAAGTATGCACAGTCGCCTTTGTGTTGTCTAGCCTAGGTTTGAATCCTGACCCAGCTCGAACTGTCTTCCTGGTGTTTCGCATGCAGGACGAGGCATCTATGTGTGTGTGTTGTCGGAAGAACGTTAATCTAGAGGACCCATCTGCCAGCACCGGTCTTTGGTGAACATTAAAGATCACACGGTGTGTTTCGGTAAGAGTAACTGAGTTATCTCCGACATCCTGAAAAAATTGCAAATTCCAGCCCCCTCTAGCCAATGGTGAGGCTTGACCAGCCGGTTCATGAAAGACTTGTGCCAATAACCTCCCCCTATCGAGCCCACCATCAGGTGAGAATAATTGGAGCCATTACCTGAGGGCTAAGTCGTAGTAGTAGACTTCAATAACGCGATTTTATCAAAACTCGATAAAATGTATTAACATTATAACAACTGCAGTTTGTCCGATCTGTAGATCCCCTGATTTTATTACAAACAGTGCAGGATATTTAGCAAGTAGAACAAAGGCAGGAAACAGAAGTACACATTTATATTTGCATAATAAACTGAACAGCTCAGCATTTCCAGCTGATTCTCGAGAATACAGCTTCCCTTCTTGACAAACACATTGCCAGTTTCCTCTTATTCCACCAACAACAGCATCCTCTTGTCATTTCTAGTCTGCAAATTTAGGTAGGGAAGATTTTGACATGTTGGAGAACATGTGGCAAATGACACTAAATGGAGAATGTGCAGACTCGGTGGTGTAATGGTTAGTGGAGTATCCATTCTGCGTGTGGGAGGTCGGTGGCTCGAACCTTGGTGGAGTCATACTAAAGAATTTATAAATGGTATGTACTAATTTCTTTCTTGATGTTCAGTATTTAACAAGAATGACTGCAATGTGGTTGCAACCTGTAAACCAAACAAACAATAAAATATAAAAACCTGGGTAGTGTGTCATCAGCAGAGGCCTACTACTCTAATGTCTTTGGCCCTCCAGAAAACCTAGATGGTGGCCATATAATTTAGTTTGATGGATTTAGTGGCCTCCTCCTGTGTTGAAGTTTCTTGTAAGGGAACTCGTCTTTTATTATAAGATTGGTGTAAGTACAAGAAATTGGTGACTGTCAGTAACTATCATCTTAAAAGGAAGAAGGGATTCCAGAAGTAGATAAAATAGTGACAAAAGAGTGATGGTGAGTAGAGACCATGAACTTATATGGATAGACAAGCAGTGGGTTAGGAGCTGGCCCAATGGGACTAAGGAATGAATGGATAACAGGAGAGATCAGACAAAAGCAGAGGTACATTAAAAAAGATTAGCGAAAACTTTTTGTGAACACTAGTGTTGGTCTCCAGCGGTGAATAGGTCCCACTAAAGGGTCAATGCCAGAAATGTCAGCTTCCCCTTGCTTCCATTGCGGTTAGCATACCTCGATAAATGTTCCATTGATTGCTAGCTTTAACAAGGAGCTGATACTCTAGGTTCCCTGCCTTATCGGTTGTATGAGGAATAGATATCTGCAATATGACAGCTAAATGTTCAATGGTTTTTGAAATATCGAGTACACAAGCCAAATTACCAAGATGGTTGTCAGGGCAACATAATTCAGCAAATCACAGCCGTGATCTAACCAGGTTGAGATAATGTCATGAGGAATAGATATCAGCAATATGAAAGCTAAAAATGTTCAACAGTTTTTGAAAAATCACGTACATAAAAATAAAGGACAGATGATTGGTCTGTCGGTTGGTCAGTCCCATTGGTTTTAACGTCCCCCGTCTCCGATCATCTCGGATGAGTGGGGGACAAAAAATGACTGCCAATGATAGATAGATAGATAGATCGATAGATAGATAGATAGATAGAGAGCATTTCCATCTCATTTTCAACTCATGAAACTCGATACTCCTATAAAATGTCAGAATGAAGGCATGAACTGCATACCCTTGTTCTTTCCCCTCATCTGATAATTTTAGCACATTTCCTTGCTGTAATGAAATTATACAAAAACAGATGTTAAGAGGAATTGTGTCTTGTCGTATGTTTCACTTTCTTCCAAAATCTTCATGTTCTGAGTTCAGCAGAACCGAAATTGAGTCGGACATACATCTCAGTCCATCCTGACATTATACAGGGTGGTGCACAGCCAATTGACCCATTTCAGACCACTCTCCTGTCCGAGGGGTGGGGTGGGAACTTTTGGGGTTGTGGGACCATTTTTCAAAGACAATGCATTGCAACTGGGGGAGGCCACCTTCCTGATGTAATCTACCGTAAATAATAAGATTGCAAGCTTTGAACATAAACCTCATGTGTTTCAATTATCACATATCCAAATGTGTCAGTCGGCTCTGCACCACCCTGTAGTTTTGATAATACATTGTCGTTACAAAGACAACATTGCCTTGTTAAGCGAGAGTAGCCTACATAATGATGGATTGCTCGAAGCAGCTTGAAACCTAAAATCATAAAGCAAAATTGATCCTAGTGAGCACACAATTCGATTTGTCCCCACCACATTTCTGCAGGGCGCTCAATGTCCGCCAACAACCCACTCCTGGTAAAACTACCAAAATCAGGAATCACTGCTCACCTTCACTCTTTCATTCCTCTTTTTTTCCCACCTTTGGAATAAACTCCCTCACCGTCTTCAATCCCATTCTTCCTCCAGGCCTTCAAAACAGCTGTTCACCAGCACCTCTTATCATCCCCATCCAAATCCTCGATCTTTTCTACCCCGATAATCCACCCAAGTCCACCTCCTGCAATTCCCTGCTTTCCTTCCTGAAAGTCCCTGTATTGTCCATCTTCTATTCCCATGTTCCCCGCCCCATCCTCTCCCTTCCACAGATCTCCTAATGTCTCTGTTCCCCACTGTTTTGTCCTTCCCACTCTCGCCCCTCTTGTCTCATGCCCCCTTGCTGTGCGTTGTGTGCTCGCTCTCACATGAGCCTCGACAAGGTATACAAAAAAAAAAATTCCTCTGGAGGTATTTTGTTGCCCTTCATTAGCTAAAGATGGTAAAGATGGCTTTTCACAGTAAATGGGAAGCTGGAAAACTATTTAGCAATGACGTCAACAATACCACTTGACACTTGAGCTCAACAAGCCCGAAGTGGTAACCGAGCAACGTCTGCCTTGAGGGAGATCTCAAAAAAAAGGGAATTCAGGGTGTGCGATAGATTCCTGGGTCTCTGGGTCTCTGTGTGTCTGTGTGTCTGTCTGTCTCTCTCTCTCCTCTCTCTCTCTCTTCTCTCTTCTCTCTCTCTCTTCTCGATCTTTCTCTCTTCTCTCTCTCTCTCTCTCTCTCCTCTCTCTCTCTCTCTCTCTTCTCTCTCTCTCTCTTCTCTCTCTCGATCTTTCCCTCTCCCACACTTCAATTATTCCCAACTTCTAGTGGAGTCAGCCGAGGAACATTTTCAGGATATGTCTTTAAACGAACTGGCTGGCCAGGCCTGACCCTTCGACTGAAGGTGATTTGGGCAGAAATTTATAATTTTCTTAGGGAACCCGTGATAACTCATCTATTCTTAATGAAAGTCATAGCTCGTCTACTCCCCTTTCACTACAAACTTGTGGAATCTTTAACGTCCAACAATGACCAGTGCTGGCAGATGGTTGCTTTGGCTTAACAACCATCCGATGGACGGCGCACACATTGATGCCTCGCACAGCAAGTGAAACCACCAATCCAACAGTTTATAGCTGGGTCAGGATTCAACCCCAGGCACGACAGCTCAAAAGCAAGTACAGTACAAGTCCCTCAAGGCCATCCTACCTACCTGTCTGTTTCTTTCAACATCACGAAAAATGTTTGTTTTTCAACATACAATATCTTGTTTCTTAGAAACCAATTAAAATACCTTAAGAGACCATCATTGTCTCTAAAAAAAAAGTAAAAAGTAACGCAATATACTTCCATAGCTGTGCCAGATTTGCACCAAAGCGCACACGTCGAAACATTATGTACACACAAAATGGTGGCATTTTTGGCTTCCAATCACCCTTAACACCAAAAACACACACACACTCACACTTTGAGATCTGGTAGGTCTCTGTTCCACCTCCTGAAACCCACCTGGCACCCACGTGTCGAGATAGTAGCCAACAACAGCAACTTGCATACACACAAACACACGCATACACGTTACAACCCCCTTCTCTTGCACTCTATAGCTCTTCTTCCCCGTCCACCTAATTTTCCCGTGTGTCCAATAAGCAGTCTCTTTGGTAAGTGACACACGGCACACTGAGTTGCGTTGCCATTCTCTTGCCAACGGTAGTCAGAGCAGGCATTTGTAATTCGATCATTAATGTAGTGTCCCATATGAAGAGAAAATGTGTAAAGAAGATGTGAGCCATGCATTTCAATGAGTGAGGCAAGTAACCTGCTGGTAAATCCTTCATCCCAAGAGAGGCAGCACGAGATGGGATAAAGAGACATCTGTGGTCGACATGTGGAAGGGTCACTCATGGCAGAGAATGTGTTTGTCTTTTTGCTGACAATGTCTAGGAGAAATATTCGTGATTCTTTGAGGTTGTGATGATGCTGAAAAGTTCCCTAAAGGTGATATGGTCGCATCCGAGGCTCCCCGAAGGTAACGTGGTCGGTGGATGGATCATCACAGGGAAGTTCTCGAGAAGGATGAAACTACTTCTCCACCTGGTTAGATATGTTTCCTACTCGGTTTGTGGTGTTTGGTAATTTTTTCAGTTGTTATTAACAGAGGAAACGATGCTGATAGACAAAAGCAGGTGTCATGATGATATAACAGTTACTCAGTGATGTACAGATCTCACTTCACTTGCAGTGTTCAGAGTTTACTCAACCTTTTTAGGATGTATTGTGCTCTTTCCTCTTAATGTTTCCATTCCTTGTGCCCCTACCTGCTCCCATCTCCACCCTTTCATGACCCACCTGTTCTGTCAACAACCTTCCCATTTACCTACAATCACCTTCTATTCCCAACGTTTGGCTTTCCCTGCTGTACTCTCTCTCTCTCTTTTAGTCTTCCCGGTTGATACTTAATGCATGCGTGTCGTTGGTTGTCACCTCCCTATGTGGGTTTCAGAATGTGGAACGGAGTCCTCCCAGGTCTCAAAGTATCCGTGTGTGTGTGTGTGTGTGTGTCCACATACAAATGACAAATGTACTCACATTCACTCAGTGCATACACACATGAGTGTAAGCACACACCCTCGTATACAACGCACGCACTCTAACCAGACTTGCCCTTGTTTGTTGTATGAACAACGAACATAATTCCAGAGAACTCGGGTCAAACACATGAAAAGAGTCTTCAGCTCTTACTCAGGCACAAGTGAGTCACGAGCTTTCAAATGTGGGTGCACACAGAGGATAAAAGGATAGGGTCGGGGATGGGGGTTAGGTGCGCATTTTCGAGGGAACAGTTCCTTCTATTAGGTGTAAGAGGAAAGGGGCACTAATGTGGAGGAGGGCTCAGTTTGCCATGTTTCCTAAAGTGTATGGTTGTGTTTATTATCCTGGTGAATTTAACTTAGACAGAGAACGCAGTCAATCCCCCCCCCCAAACGAGCACCCTTTTGACCTTGCAGTGACATAAAAGCCAATGGGAACGCAACCATGCAGGTGCACGAGGAACTGAAATGTCATAAAGACAGAAAAAGGTTGTTCCTGGAAGGGGAAGCTCGTTTGAAGTTTGCAGGCAAACGATGTTTTGTTTCACGTCACGTTTCGTTCGTGATGGCAGGCGCATGGAGGACAGCATGCCGACCATGGAGTCCAGTTTCTAGTAGAACGAGATCATGTCAGCTACTGGCACTGTCACCCTTATAAAACACCATGCTGGAGTCTCCACGGCAACCTTTCACCATCTGAACAGCTGTACCTGCGAGACCAAACGCATCTTGCAAACGAAGGAAGCAATTAAATCCCAGCTGTTGAACTTCCCTTTCGCTACAAATGGTGGGGAAGCACAGGCTCCTTTGGGATAGCATGTGAATTAAAGGTACACGCACAACGCCTATACAAGACTGGTTAGAACCGATCAGCTGAAAATAACAATGGGAATTCACGTGTGTGTGTGTGTGTACACACAGACTACAGTACACACACACACACACACACACCTGGAAGCTCAGTTTATGTCATTGTCAGGTAAGCACACTCACCTTTGAGCTGGCTACCCTAGGTTCGAACCTGCACCGAGTTATAAACTGGTGTTTTGCATGAAAAGCGACTCATCAACATGTGCGTGTCGTCCATCGAAGGGATGTTCAGCCAGAAGATCCCTCCGCCAGCACTGGTTGTCGGTAGTCGTTAAACGTATCACGGTGTCATTTGCGAAAAGTACATGAGTTATCGCTGGTACCTTGGCCAAATTCCAAATTCCTGCACCCTCGGTCGAATTTCAGATCCGGAGAGCCAGCTTGTGCAAGGTTTCGATAAAAGAACGTTCCATGGGCGACCCCACAAGAAGGTGGGAATCATTGGGGCCATCGAAAGAAGTGGTAAATATAATGTATATAAAGCAAACACAAACACACAGATATATTACACTCACATACACTTCACACATGTATAAGATACAATGGTTAAAAAAGGACTAGTTACGTACGGTGGATCAACCGTAAACAATGTCGTGCCGCGTTTAATCAAAATCCTCATTTCCAAAGTGACAATCAAATCGCGGGGAACCGACTGGGACAAGTGGAAGAAAGGTAGGTGCGCACTTCGGACGCACTGCTTGCCGTAGAGATTGTCAATAGAGGACTTCCACGGTCTTAATTACACCGGGTACGGGTGAACTCACCATGAGGATAGAACAAGCTCGAAGATGCTCTGGCGAGGGATTCCCCCAGCTTGTCTGCCCGATGTCACGCCAACAAGGCCAGAGCGCAGGGGCTTCACCAAAAAATGACTAAAACGACAACCAAGGGATAAAAAAAAAAATCAAAAGCCCTCATCGCACCGCCTCTTACATCCTCGCTCACAACCTCCGCCTTCTCCGTGACTCTGCCGAGAGCCCTCCCTCTTACCGCACTCCTTCCCTATCGCTCTCCATGCAGCGGGCAGAGCTGCACTACTTTGGTGTCAGGCTGGTGAGGGTAAACCAGGGTAAAGAGAGGCACGGAGGATATGGTAAAAATAGAAATGGAAAAAGCTATATATTTAGTATATCCGCTTTAGTTCAAAGATAGTAAATCAAGTTGAAAGTGTTTACAGATCATTCCACTATATAAGCTTGAAATGGTTGACGGTCTAGATGCGTTGACCCACTTTCCTGCGGTCCACAATCAGGAAATGAGAAAGCAATGTGTCGCTGACACTCTATTGTGTTGCGTGTAGTATTTTGTGTGATAATTAATTTGGAGCAAGCAAGGCATGTTGGGGTCGGGAGAAATGACTGTCTAATAACTATAGTCATGGCTGAGCTGTAGAAACTGCTTTTTCCTAAATCTTTATACGAGTTAATCTCAGCCCTATAACTCGAACAGCTTGAAGTGACATGTGACCTCATTAGAGAAAGGGAGACAGCAGCTCTTTGTAATATCCCGTGCCAAGGCTTTATACTGGTGCTGTACTTGTGTTGGGGATTATGCATCAGATTCCAGGCCGTGATGCTACCCTTGCCTTCAAATCCAGCTTTGTCAGGTGCTCGACATTCTGAAGCTGGTTCACAAAGTACCATTGCCGATACCTTTCATGACTTGAATCTTTTATACTCTTGGTTTCTCATGCGCAGACGGTCAAGAGGGAAGGCATTACCTTTCTGGCTCAGCCTCCATAATGTTCCACAACCAGTGGAATCTAAGAATGGTGAGTCTATTTATGCTGATGCTCTCTTGTGCCAAACACCTAAGGCTAGATGGGATGTCCAGCCTTGTTCGTAGGGAGATCTGAGGTTCTGGAGTTTCTGCAAAAAGAGAGAGATTCTGGTAGACCTTGGAGACCTGATGTTGAGTGGGAGCCAAAGGGGATGTGACATTGGTGTGACATCTGCCATTGATTGACGACTCAAGTTTGCTGTCCCACAAAGAGAATCGAGTTTTGGTGTCACTTTTAAGCCTCTCCTCAAGCAAATGAGTAAGGATGATGCAAATAGGGAAGTGCATGCCATTTGGGGTGAGTCACTTCCATCGTGGGGTTCTACATGATGTTTCATCACTGTTTCAAATGTTGATTTCCTTTTTTGTTTTTTACTTTAAGGTGAAACTTGAAATTAAACTGTTATTCTGATGTTTCAGCGATGAAGGCACAATATTTTGGAGCGCATCGTTTGTGGGATGGGACATGAAGCCTGCTTGTCACACTTGCCTGGGCATTATCAATTTATCTTATCCCTTAAAAAAATAGCAGATCATGTGTGCTAGTAGACGAGCAAACATAGCATAGCGTTTGGTGTGGAGGAGTTTTTTTTTTATCAGAATAGACAGTTATAGGACCAGGGGTCATAGATTGATAGTGAAGAAGTGGAGAGTTCGGATGCCAGTGAGCACACCTTTCTCGGCCTCACACTGTGCAAACCAAGGCATTTAGGATCATTGGTATCTCTCGCGATGAGGCTGAGTCTTTGGGTCTCTCACTCTCTCTCACCGCAGGCAGATCAGTGGTCTGTCTGTCTTCTACCGTCTCCTCTCTGGCCTCACCCCCACCTGCTCTGTCTGAGATATCCCCCCCCCCCGCCCCATATTTCCGTAGGGTGCTCAAGGTCTGCCTACAAAATCCGCCTGGTAAAACTACCAAAATCAAGAAACACTGCTCACATTCACTCTTTCATTCCTCCTTTCTTCCGCCTTTGGAGCAAACTCCCACACTCTCTTCAATCCCACTCTTCCCTCCACATCTTCAAAACAGCTGTTCACCACCATCTCTTATCTTCCCCCATCCAAAACCACAATCTTTTCTACCCCGCTAATCCACCCCAAACCCACCTCCTTCAAGTTCCCTGCTTTCCTTCCTGAAAGTCCCTGTAGTGTCCATATTGTTGACCCTGGTGTACCCTGTCCAATCCCTCCCCCTTCCACAGATCTCCTCATGTCTCTGTTCCACACTGCTTTTTTCTTCCCTCTCCTCCTCTTCTCCTCTCCTGCTCCCCTTGTTTTACTTTTTGTGTGTTAGCTCTCATATGAGCCTCGACAGTGAACACCAAAAAAATCTATATTCATTTTATTTGCAGTGATGTGAGGCTCATGGAAAAGCTTGGAGGTAAAATGAATGCAGGACAAAGACATTAGCAGACATCACGGAACTTTTACAATAATTATAAGGTTTGACAACGTTTCATGGACACATTGACACATTACATGGGATTTGAACCTGGGTCAGGAACACAATTGCAATCAAACAAATGCCCTTCTGGACTTTGATTAAAATTTGATATATCCTGCTTAAATTTGCATCGTACTGATTTGGCTTTTTGACAACTTGTATTTTTTCCTGTGGTTGTGATAAGCTAATCACATTGTAAGGATGCCACCAGGCCTTTGTGGTAGTGTGGGTGGTAACAGGTGTTTCCAGGTCAAGTTCACCCGTCAAACAACATTCTCCTTTTCCCAGCAAGGAGCCATCGCATTCCAATCTCATAATTGTTTTCCTTTGATGACCAGAAACAATGTTTCATCAATATTATTGCATTGTAAATGTCACCTCAATAAATCAGAAATGATATACTCATTGGAAAATAAGTTAAGGCAAAATAGGTTTTAGTCTTTTATAGCTATAACTGTGGTTGGGCTGGCAGGATGGCCGAATTCTAATCCTGACCCACGGATAAACTGTCATCCTGGTGTTTCACATTCAGGGCGAGGCACCACCGTGTGTGTCGTCACTCGGCTGGACGTCTCGTGTGCCGGTATTAGTTGGTGGACGTTAACGATCCCACGAAGTCCTTCACAAACAGTAGGTGAGTTATCACTGGGACCTTGAACAATTTACTAATTCCTGTCTCGACGGACTGTTGGGAAGGCAATAACAAACCACCCACCATAGCCTTCACCTGAGAATTGCTTTGGCAGCTCAAACGCTCTGTGAGAGTCCAGTACATTTGATTGATTGATAATTAGTAAAAAAAAATTCTTACTTATTGGATATGCTAACATAAAAAAAGAATTGTTCTTTCGTGGACTGTTGTATCATGCTCTGAGAACTTATTGAAAGCCCCTTATATCACTTTCATTCTTGATGTCATTTGATATGATGTACCCTAATCTTTACAAAGGATTGGTGTTGCCAAAGCAATTTCTTGCCAGCGTTATATTGGGTGGTTTGCCATTGCCTTCCCAGCGTTGCTTGCCTGTGCTCTATTCTTTTAAATGCTGAGCAGCAAGCGAACAAACAAACAAATGAACAATCACTCATAGAGCGACACTTGGTAAAACAGCACAAAGTAGAACGACACTCGGAAGAATGCGTACCTCTGCCAGGTTGAACAGTTCATGTTTTGTATCCCACTGATGGGCTGGATCCGAAATAAAATATAATCCGCTTGTTCTTGTCACCTCACCAACTCATCCACCTTGTTTTGTCATAACTTGTCCACAACTTTTTGAAATATAATGATATATATATATATATACATATATTTTTTTTTTGGCCCTATCTATCAATTTTAGAAATTAGACCTGTATTGATATTTTGACCTTAAAATTAATTCGTGCTTGAATTAATTGACTAGATATGCAAATCCTGTTCAAATTTCAAGTCAATAATATGCAAATTGAGGATTTTAGAAAGTTATCCTAAGTTGTTGAGTTGACCTTTGGCCCATGTTGACCTTTTGGCATGTGCTGACCTCAAAAATAATTGGTGGTTGTATTCAATGAGCCGATATGAAAATCCTGTTTAAATTTAAAGTCAATCGGATGAAGATTGACAATTTTAGAAATACGGCCAATGTTGACCTTTTGACCCATGTTGACCTCAAAAATAATTGATTCTTGAATTCACTAAGCTGAAATGCAAATGCTCTTCAAATTTCAAGTTAATCGGATTAAAATTGAGGATTTTAGAAATCAGGCCTGTGTTGACCTTTTGGTCTATGTTGACCTTTTGGCCTATGGTGACCACAAAAATAATAGGTGTTTAAATTCAGTGACCTGATGTGTAACTCCTCTTCAAATTCCAAGTCAATCGGGTGAAAATTGAGGATTTTAGAAAATTTGTCCCAAATTGGTCTTTTGGCCTATTTTGTCCTTTTCGCATATCTTTACCTCAAAATTATTAGGTGGTTGAATTCAGCGACATGATATGCAAATGCTCTTCAAATTTCAAGTCAATCAGATGAAAATTGAGGATTTTAGAATATTTGGCCCAAATTGGCTTTTTGGCCAAAGTTGATCTCAAAAATAATTCGTGCTTGAATTCAGTAAGCTGCTATGCAAATGGTCTTCAAATTTCAAGTCAATCGGATGAAAATTGACAATTTTAGAGACAATTAAAAAATTTGGCCGATGTTGGGTTGACCTTATGGCCTATGTTAACCTCAAAAATAATAGGTGGTTGAATTTATTGACCTGATATGCAAATCCTGTTCAAATTTCAAGTCAATCGGATGGAAGTTGATTTTATAACATTTAGCCAAAATTGTCCGTAGACCTTTTTAGTAGACCGAATTTTATGAAACTTCAATGTGGGACCATTGCAGGGTTGGTGATCATAATCTCCGAAAATTTCAAAACGATTGGTTAAGCAGTTTGGGCTGGAGGCGAGCAGACAGACAAACCAACAAACAATGAAAAATCATGCATGGGGTGACAACTTGGCAAAACAGCACAAAGTAGAATCGGACTTGGTAGAGTGCATACCTCTGCCAGGTGGAACAGTTCACGTTTTGTACACCACTGATGGGCTGGATCCAAACCAAAATCACCTTAGTTGTTGACCTTGGGTCTATGTTGACCTTTTGGTCTATGTTGACCTCAAAATTAATAGGTGGTTGAATTCATTGAACTGATATGCAAACCCTTTTCAAATTTCAAGTCAATCGGATGAAAAGTGAGGATTTTAGAAAATTTGGCCCAAATTGGACTATTGGGCTACATCGACCTTTTGGCCTATGTTTACCTCAAAATTAGTAGGTGGTTGAATTAATTGAGCTGACATGCAAATGCTCTTCAAATTTCAAGTCAATTGGATGAAAATTGAGGATTTTAGAAATTTGGCCGATGTTGACCTTTTGGTCTGTGTTGACCTTTTGGTCTATGTTTACCTCAAAATTAATAGGTGGTTGAATTTGGTGATTTGATATGCAAATGCTCTTCAAATTTTAAATCAATCAGATGAAAATTGAGGATTTTAGAAATTCAGCCTGTGTTGACCTTTTCGTCCATGTTGACCTCAAAATTAATCGGTGGTTGAGTTCAGCGATCTCATGTGTAAATGGTCTTCAAATTTCAAGTCAATCTGATGAAAATTGACAATTTTAGAAACATTTTTAAAATTTGGCCTATTTTGGTTTGACCTTATGGCCGATGTTAACCTTTTGACCTTCGATAACCTCAAAAGTAATAGGTGTTTGAATTTATTGACCTGATATGCAAATTCTATTCAAATTTCAAGTCAATCGGATGAAATTTGAGGATTTTAGAAAATTCGGCTCAAATTGGCCTATTGGCCTATGTAGACCTTTTTGCTTGACTGAATTTTACGAAACGTCAATGAGGGACCGTCGCAGCGTCGGTGACATGAATCTCTGAAAATTTCAGAACGATTAGTTGAGCGGTTTGGGTTGGAGGTGAGCAGACAGACAAACAAGCAAACACACAAACACAAACAAACAAACGGAGGTGATCAACATACTTGTGAAGAATAAAAAAAAATTGCCAAGTAACACGAAGACGACGTCGTGCAAAGCACGATTCTTGCAAAATCTGTAAAACAAATTTGACCTCAAAAATAATTGGTGGTTGAATTAAATGACCAAATATGCAAATCCTCTTCAAACTTCAAGTGAATCGGATGAAAAGTGACAATTTTAGAAATTCGGCCCATTGTTGACCCTTTGGCCTATGTTGACCTCAAAAATTATTTGTGGTTGAATTCAGTGACCTGATATGAAAATCCTCTTCAAATTTCAAGTCAATGGGATGAAAATTGAGGATTTTAGAAATACCACCTTCGTTGTTGACCTTGGTCCTATGTTGACCTTTTGGTCCATGTTGACCTCAAAAAAAAAAAATCAAAAGCTAGTTGAATTCAGTTATCTGAAATTTAAATCGTCTTTAAATTTCAAGTCAATCGGATGAAAATTGAGGGTTTTTTCGAAATGCCACCTTAGTTGTTGACCTTGGGTCTATGTTGACCTTTTGGTCTATGTTGCCCTCAAAAATAATTGGCTGGTTAATTCAGTGACCTGAAATATATATCCTCTTCAAATTCAAGTCAAACGGATGAAAATTGAGGAGTTTAGAAATTTCATTTTAGTTGTTGACCTTGGGTCTATGTTGACCTTTTGGTCTATGTTGCCCTCAAAAATAATTAGCTAGTTGAATTCAGTTATCTGAAATATAAATCGTCTTCAAATTTCAAGTCAATCGGATGAAAATTGAGGATTATAGAAATATCACTTTAGTTGTTGACCTTGGGTCTATGTTGACCTTTTGGTTTATGTTGACTTCAAAAATAATTGGCTGGTGAATTCAGTGACCTGAAATATATATCCTCTTCAAATTCAAGTCAATCGGATGAAAATTGAGGATTTTAGAAATCTCACCTAAATTTTTGACCTTTGCCCGATGTTGACCTTTTGACCTCAAAAACAATAGGCTTCATCCTCATCACAAATTCTACCATGTGGTAAAGTTTTGTGAAGATCAGTTTGAGATTGTGACCTGTAGGTGATCGACAGACAGACAGACAGACAAACATACAGAATATCAAAATCGACAAACCAATATACTTGAAAAATCTTCGATTTTGCAAGTAACAAACAGACAGAAAGGAGTGAAAACATCACCTCCTTCACCTTCGGTGGCGGAGGTAAAGTATCATTGTATTTTTACCTAAATACGGGGACAGCAGTGGATGTTCGTAAACAATGGACAAATACATTTAGTACATGGATTTGCTCTTGGATTCCCCACACCATGAGCCAGGGGTTGAATGAGAACACTCACAGGCCAACCCATCCATCTGTAGTTCATTTACAAGTTCGAAAATGTTTCCCAATGGAATACTCGGCTTCAGGAAGGCTATAGTGTCTCAGTATTGGTTGTTTAAGTTAAACAATGGATTTTAAACAATGAAAGCTCCTCTATAAACTGCTCCGATGAAGGACCATTACACTTACTCGACCTTATCAGCTTTCATTTGATATAATCCACTGATGTTTCCTGCACGTGAAATATTTACAAACTCTTCCATGAGCCTTAGCTCCTTGTAAAAATAAATAAACTACAAGGGCACTCGGTAGAGCGCAGACCTCCGCCAAGCAATGCCCGATCCAGTAGAACATATCGGGCACAATAAATTTTTCAGATATGATGCTCTATATATTTTTGGCCCGATCTCTCAATGGTGATGAAGAATCACTTATGAAATCGAATCATTTCGTCCTTGTCTCACACCCAACCTGTCCACCGAGTTTAGTCCAAATCCATGGTTTGATTCCTTCATCACGAACGAGCCATTTGCAGGGCTTCATAAAAGCTCAGATTTGAATAACTTTGATTGTCCCAGAATAATTTTTGAGCAGTGGTATACAGGGTGTCCCAAAAAAAATATACAACTTTTCATCCGGTGCCAAAGTTCAACGATTTTCGTCCGTTGTTGTACGGTCAGTCTTGGCATTTTTCTGGCGCTTGCTTGGTATCAAAATAAACTTCAGGGTCTCTGCAACAAGAAATGAAGCATTAGTGACAAAATTACTGCTTTTTTAGGATCAAACGAAGCATTTTGAAAGTTGTATATTTTTTTGGGACACCCTTATACTCGTTATTTAAACAATTGGCCACGAATTGTCTTTAAGGTTGCAACGGCCGCTCATTACACGTATGTGTTCATTATTGTTTACTTTAATGCATATTGCCTGATGAGGAAGAAGCTCAACTAGGTAATTGAGAACAATTTGCAACATTTGTGCGTGATATCAGGATTGATTATGCGATTTGTAAAAGACAAAAACATTTCCTCGCGATTCCACCCACACGTGTACTGTATATCCGTGGCACGAGGTGAGAGAAAGCATAGAAGCGTTGATGGGCTATTCATTTACATTAATAAGCTTTGGAGACACCAAATTCGATCACGAGACCTTTCACACAGATCCTCTCCAGTACTCTGACACCTTATGATAGGTTTCTGAAACCCTGTAGAATGAATGTGGCAAACAAACAACCATTTTCTTTCAACTACATGTTTTTTTGTCCCTTGTTTATTTTCCGCACAATTAAGAGTATTTTTTATTTATTTATTAGTATGCAGCCAATGGCTGCTGGTTGCATCATTTTCTGGAAGCACAGCTGTTCCACTGATACAGCACCACTGATGCCAGTTCACTGGTACTCATTTTGCCGACCTCGGAAGGATGACCGGCCAAGTTAACCCTACGGCACAACAGGGGCTTGTACTCAAGACCCTATAATATCTTAAGCCTGCCAGCCACCTTACCGTGAAGCCAACTCCAGGCTTCAACAGCATTTTTTTGATCTGTATGGATCAATCCAAACTGATGGAGTAGCTAAACAACAGAGGGGAGCAGGTTCATAGGCTGCCATACGATGAAAAGGGAAAGGGGAGATGAAGACATCCCATGTGACTGGATGAGTGGCAGAAAGGGCAGGATGGGAGAGCAGGAAAGGGGTCAACGGGAGTTGAATAGAGCAGAGTGGGTAAGGGAGAAAGCATGAGGTGATGATGGGCAGCACTCATGAGGGAGGGAAACAAGACAATAAATGCAGGGAGTCCGTTCCACAGATCAGAGAATAAAGGTTTAAAGGAGTGTAGGTGAACATTCAGCTTCGAATTTGGGACGGTAAACAGGTGTGGGATTCTGGAATAAAGTGTGCAACCTTGGCTGCCTGGAGGAGGATGGATGAGGGGGCTGGAGGGGCGAGGCCTGAAGTGAGATCGTAGAACATTGAGAGTCCACCAACCTTTCTGCTGTGAGCGAGAAGTAGACCTTGGAATTTGGCTTACTGCCGAGATACGCCAATAACATGGAGAGGATTGAACTCGAACTACCTCCAGGGGAGCAAGATGGGAAGCAGTTGCACTAGTCCAGAGTGGAGATCCATGATGAAGGATTCGGTTAAAGGCCTTATGCACGATGATGTGCTTTGAGTGGCTCAGAATGAACTTAGCTCTGTGGAGACTACTGGTGCATCAGTCTGCCTGAAAAAATCAGCTTGACGATCTGCTATGCCAAAGACAGTATGTGACAGTTGTGACAAGCTCCAAGGATTGTACCTCTTCCAGGGAATGGCTAAAGAAGTAGACTGAGGGGGTTGGAAAACCAATCTTTGTGGAAAGAGTGAGAGCATGGGATTTTCTTGCATCAAAAGATAAGTTCCAATTGGCTGACCAACGACAGTAGCAAACATCTGTGGATTTTTAGATCTGCGGAGATGGATTCTGCAGCAGCCTGCATCTCAGAAGTGCAAGTGTCGTGCATTGTTTCTTCACATGAGGGTAGAGTTCTTCACAAAATTGTACAGAGGATTATTCAGAGAAGCGAAGAGGTCATTATTTTGGCCAATAATAATGTCGGTCCTAAAATTCTGCCTCACAGGACACCAGCCTCAAGAGGGAGATCTGGAGACAATGTCTTCAAGACAACCGAAGACAACCGAAGCGCAGACCTTGAGACAACCGAAGCGCAGTTCTTGAGACAACCGAAGCGCAGTTCTTTCAGATTACATTGGCAATGCCACCGCAGGACCATTTTCAGAGGTGTCAACATTTATTCATAATTAACACAACTCGAAATTTGCTACCCTGATGAAAGGCCAATATGAAAATTAATTCCATTCAAAAGTAGATCAAGTACATCAGTAGACGTACGCAAAGTCATAACAACATTTCCATGATACAGAATGTACAGTACAAAGCTCGTTTATCTTGTCACTTGGTCACACTGTGTCAATAAACGGACTTGAGTTATGTTGTGGAAGAGGGACCTCGCCAATGAGATCAAATATAACTTACACTTAATAACAAATAAATGTTTCTTTTCTTTCTTTTGTGTGTAAATGTTCCCACATGTGTAGTTGGTAAATTAGACCGTGACATTTCACACATCATATGATGTAATTATGATAATTGTGAAAAAGAAAAGGAAGGTGTCTGTTTTGAGATGAAGATGAAAAACAAAAACAAAAAAAACGTCAAAAATGATGAAAACAACCTCCGGGCGAACATTGAAGAGCACTCGAAACACTCACAACCATTATTATCAGCCATCAGGGTATCTCAGGATGTGAGCATGCGTGTCTGAAGCCAGCTCACCAAGATCATGGTGAATAACCACATTTTTTCTGCCCACACCCCATTTCCCCCACTTCACTTTGTGACCCCTGATAATTACTAACGGATTCCATTTCTGGTCGTTCACCAAGTGTTCCTTGAGATATTTTTCCTTATGTGTGTGTGTGGTGTTATGTGACCAGAACGTAACTCACACGTACTATAGTGACTTATAATACGTTTGACCATACAAACCAGGGTGGAATTTTTTTTTCAAAAATCTGAAAATGACGTCATATACCGGTACCAGCCAATCAGAACGCAGCGCCTGTGCACCGGATCGGTGAACGGGTCATGACGTCACCCTGCGGGCCATTTGCCACGCAATCCGTGCGCTCTGATTCATGGCCCATGCGGCAATCGCGGACCCTGCCAAGGCAAAGAAAGCAACACCAACCCTCAGAGAGGCTTTAATTGAACAGGCGAGTCAAGCCAACCAGCTTTGCGTGCTTCGG
>CM068962.1:95316357-95338411 GCA_035128595.1 Eptatretus atami | reverse complement strand
TAAACAATAAAAACAAAAAAAGGACAACAAAAAAAAAAAAAAAAAAAATAAAGACACTAAACAAAGGATTGGTGTTGCCAAAGCAATTTCTTGCCAGCGTTATATTGGGTGGTTTGCCATGCCTTCCCAGCGTTGCTGCCTTTGCTCTATTCTTTTAAATGCTGAGCAGCAAGCGAACAAAACAACAAATGAACAATCATCATAGAGCGACACTTGGTAAAACAGCACAAAGTAGAACGACACTCGGAAGAATGCGTACCTCTGCCAGGTTGAACAGTTCATGTTTTGTATCCCACTGATGGGCTGGATCCGAAATAAAATATAATCCGCTGTTCTTGTCACCTCACCAATCATCCACCTTTTTTGTCATAACTTGTCCACAACTTTTTGAAATATAATGATATATATATATATATACATATATTTTTTTTTGGCCCTATCTATCAATTTTAGAAATTAGACCTGTATTGATATTTTGACCTTAAATTAATTCTGCTTGAATTAATTGACTAGATATGCAAATCTGTTCAAATTTCAAGTCAATAATATGCAATTGAGGATTTTTAGAAAGTTATCCTAAGTTTTTTGATTGACCTTGCCCATGTTGACCTGTTTGGCATGTGCTGACCTCAAAATTAATTGGTGGTTGTATTCAATGAGCCGATATGAAAATTCCTGTTTAAATTTAAAGTCAATCGGATGAAGATGACAATTTTAGAAATCGGCCAATGTTGACCTTTTGACCCATGTTGACCTCAAAAATAATTGATTCTTGAATTCACTAAGCTGAAATGCAATGCTCTTCAAATTTCAAGTTAATCGGATTTAAATTGAGGATTTAGAAATCAGGCCTGTGGTTGACCTTTTGGTCTATGTTGACCTTTTGGCCTATGGTGACCACAAAATAATAGGTGTTTAAATTCAGTGACCTGATGTGTAACTCCTCTTCAAATTCCAAGTCAATCGGATGAAATAGGATTTTAGAAAATTTGTCCCAATTGGTCTTTTTGGCCTATTTTGTCCTTTTCGCATATGTTTACCTCAAAATTATTAGGTGGTTGAATTCAGCGACATGATATGCAAATGCTCTTCAAAGTTCAAGTCAATCAGATGAAAACTGAGATTTTAGAATATTTGGCCCAAATTGGCTTTTTGGCCAAAGTTGATCTCAAAATAATTGGTGCTTGAATTCAGTAAGCTGGATATGCAAATGGTCTTCAAATTTCAAGTCAATCGGATGAAAATTGACAATTTTAGAGACAATTAAAAAAATTTGGCCGATGTTGGGTTGACCTTATGGCCTATGTTAACCTCAAAAATAATAGGTGGTTGAATTTATTGACCTGATATGAAATCCTGTTCAAATTTCAAGTCAATCGGATGGAAGTTGATTTTAAACATTTAGCCAAAATTGTCCGTAGACCTTTTTAGTAGACCAATTTTATGAAACTTCAATGTGGGACCATTGCAGGGTTGGTGATCATAATCTCCGAAAATTTCAAAACGATTGGTTAAGCAGTTTGGGCTGAGGCGAGCAGACAGACAAACCAACAAACAATTGAAAATCATGCATGGGGTGACAACTTGGCAAAACAGCCACAAAGTAGAATCGGACTTGGTAGAGTGCATACTCTGCCAGGTTGGAAACAGTTCACGTTTTGGTACACCACTGATGGGCTGGATCCAAACCAAAATCACCTTAGTTGTTGACCTTGGGTCTATGTTGACCTTTGGTCTATGTGACCTCAAAATTAATAGGTGGTTGAATTCATTGAACTGATATCTGCAAACCCTTTTCAATTCAAGTCAATCGGATGAAAAGTGAGGATTTTAGAAATTGCCCAAATTGGACTATTGGGCTACATCGACCTTTTTGGCCATGTTTACCTCAAATTAAGTAGGTGGTTGAATTAATTGAGCTGACATGCAAATGCTCTTCAAATTTCAAGTCAATTGGATGAAAATTGAGGATTTTAGAAATTTGGCCGATGTTGACCTTTTGGTCTGTGTTTGACCTTTTGGTCTATGTTTACCTCAAAATTAATAGGTGGTTGAATTTGGTTGATTTGATATGCAAATGCTCTTCAAATTTTAAATCAATCAGATGAGAAATTGAGGATTTTAGAAATTCAGGCCTGTTGTTGAGCCTTTTCGTCCATGTTGACCTCAAAATTAATCGGTGGTTGAGTTCAGCGATCTCATGTGTAAATGGTCTTCAAATTTCAAGTCATTCTGATGAAAATTGACAATTTTAGAAAACATTTTTAAAATTTGGCCTATTTTGGTTTGACCTTATGCCGATGTTAACCTTTTGACCCTTCGATAAACCTCAAAAGTAATAGTGTTTGAATTTATTGACCTGATATGCAAATTCTATTCAAATTTCAAGTCACATCGGATGAAATTTGAGGATTTTAGAAAATTCGGCTCAATTGGCCTATGGCCTATGTAGACCTTTTTGCTTGACTGAATTTTACGAAACGTCAATGAGGGACCGTCGCAGCGTCGGTGACATGAATCTCTGAAAATTTCAGAACGATTAGTTGAGCGGTTTGGGTTGGAGGTGAGCAGACAGACAACAAGCAAACACACAAACACAAACAAACAAACGGAGGTGATCAACATACTGTGAAGAATAAAAAAAAATTGCCAAGTAACACGAAGACGACGTCGTGCAAAGCACGATTCTTGCAAAATCTGTAAAACAATTTGACCTCAAAATAATTGGTGGTTGAATTAAATGACCAAATATGCAAATCCTCTTCAAACTTCAAGTGAATCGGATGAAAGTGACAATTTAGAAATTCGGCCCATTGTTTGACCCTTTGGCCTATGTTGACCTCAAAAATATTTGTGGTTGAATTCAGTGACCTGATATGAAAATCCTCTTCAAATTTCAAGTCAATGGGATGAAAATTGAGGATTTTAGAAATACCACCTTCGTTGTTGACCTTGGTCCTATGTTGACCTTTTGGTCCATGTTGACCTCAAAAAAAAAAAATCAAAAGCTAGTTGAATCAGTTATCTGAAATTTAAATCGTCTTTAAAATTTCAAGTCAATCGGCATGAAAATTGAGGGTTTTTTCGAAATGCCACTAGTTGTTGACCTTGGTCTATGTTGACCTTTTGGTCTTATGTTGCCCTCAAAATAATTGGGCTGGTTAATTCAGGACCTGAATATATATCCTCTTCAAATCAAGTCAAACGGATGAAAATTGAGGTTTAGAAATTTCATTTTAGTGTTGACCTTGGGGTCTATGTTGACCTTTTGGTCTATGTTGCCCTCAAAAATAATTAGCTAGTTGAATTCAGTTATCTGAAATATAAATCGTCTTCAAATTTCAAGTCAATCGGATGAAAATTGAGGATTATAGAAATATCACTTTAGTTGTTGACCTTGGGTCTATGTTGACCTTTTGGTTTATGTTGACTTCAAAAATATTGGCTGGTGAATTTCAGTGACCTGAAATATATATCCTCTTCAAATTCAAGTCAATCGGATGAAAATTAGATTTTAGAATACTCGCTATAAATTAACCTTTGCCGATGTTGACCTTTGACCTCAAAAACAATACCGTCATCCTCATCACAATCTACCATGTGTAGTTTGGAAGATCATTGAGAGTGACCTGTAGGTGATCGGACAGACAGACAGACAGACAAACATACAGAATATCAAATCGACAAACCAATATACTTGAAAAATCTTCGATTTGCAAGTAAACAAACAGACAGAAAGGAGTGAAAACATCACTCCTTCACCTCGGTGGCGGAGGTAAAGTATCATTTATTTTCTACCTAAATACGGGGGACAGCAGTGGATGCGTAAACAATGGACAAATACATTAGTACATGGATTTGCTCTTGGACCCCACACCATGAGCAGGGGTTGAATGAGAACACTCACAGGCCAACCCACATCTGTAGTTCATTTTACAAGTTCGAGAAATGTTTCCCAATGAATACTCGGCTTCAGGAAGGCTATAGTGTCTTCAGTATTGGTTGGGTTGTTTATAGTATAAACATGGATTAAAACAGTGAAAGCTCTCTATATAACTCTGCTCCGAATGAAGACCTTACCAGCTTACTCACCTTTTCAGCTTTATTTGATATAATCACTGATGTTTCCTGCACGTGAAATATATTACAAACTCTTCCATGAGCTTAGCTCCTGTGTAAAAAAATAAACTACAAGGGCACTTCGTGTAGAGCGCAGACCTCCGCCAAGCAGAGCCCGATCCAGTGTAGATACATATGCGCACAATAAATTTTTCAGAGTATGATGCTCATATATTTTGTGCCCGATCTCTTCGAATGGTGATGAAGAATCACTTATGAAATCGAATCATTTCGTCCTGTCTCACACCAACCTGTCCACCGTTTAGTCCAAATCCTGGTTTGATTATCCTTCATCACGAGACGACCATTGTCGGGCTCATAAAAGCTCAGATTTGAATAACTTTGATTGTCCAGAATAATTTTGGAGCAGGGTATTACAGGTGTCCAAAAAAAATATACAACTTTTCATCCGGTGCCAAAGTCAACGATTCGTCCGTTGTTGTACGGTCCAGTCTGCATTTTTCTGGCGCTGCTTGCTATCAAGTATCAAATAAACTTCGAGGTCGTCCTGCAACAAGAAATGAGCATTATGACAAATTACTGCTTTTTAGGATCAACGTAAGCATTGAAATGTTATTTGGACCCCATACTCGTTATTTTAAACATTGCGCACGAATGTCTTTAAGGTGCAACGGCGCTCATTACACGTATGTGTCATATTGTTTACTTTAATGCATATTGCCTGATGAGGAAGAAGCCACTGTAAATGAGAACATTTGCAACATTTGTGCGTGATATCAGGATATTATGCGATTTGTAAAAGACAAAAACATTTCCTCCGATTCCACCCACACGTGTACTGTATATCCGTGGCACGAGGTGAGAGAAAGGCATAGAAGCGTTGATGGGCTATTCATTTACATTATAAGCTTTGGAGCACCAAATTCGATCACGAGACCTTTCACACAGATTCCTCTCCAGTACTCTGAACCTTATGATAGGTTTCTGAAACCCTGTAGAACGAATGTTGGCAAACAAACAACCATTTTCTTTCAACTACATGTTTTTTTGTCCCTGTTTATTTTCGCACAATTAGAGTATTTTTTTATTTATTTATTAGTATGCAGCCAATGGCTGCTGGTTCATCATTTTCTGGAAGCACAGCGTGTTCCACTGATACAGCACCACTGATGCCAGTTCACTGGTACTCATTTTGCCGACCTCGGAAGATGACCGGCAAGTTAACCCTACGGCACAACAGGGCTTGTACTCAAGACCCTATAATATCTTAAGCCTGCAGCCACCTTACCGTGAAGCCAACTCCAGGCTTCAACAGCATTTTTTTGATCTGTATGGATCAATCCAAACTGATGGAGTAGCTAAACAACAGAGGGGAGCAGTTCATACGGCTGCCATACGATGAAAAGGGAAAGGGAGATGAAGACATCCCATGTGACTGGATGAGTGGCAGAAAGGCAGGATGGAGAGCAGAAAGGGGTCAACGGGAGTTGAATAGAGCAGATGGGTAAGGGAGAAAGCATGAGTGATGGATGGGCAGCACTTCATGGGAGGGAAACAAGACAATAAATGCAGGAGTCCGTTCCACAGATCAGAGAATAAAGGTTTAAAGGAGTGTGGTGAACATTCAGCTTCGAATTTGGGACGGTAAACAGGTGTGGGATTCTGGAATAAAGTGTGCAACCTTGGCTGCCTGGGGAGAATGGATGAGGGGGCTGGAGGGGCGAGGCTGAAGTGAGATCGTAGGAACATTGAGAGTCCACCAACCTTCTGCTGTGAGCGAGAAGTAGACCTTGGAATTTGGCTTACTGCCGAGATACGCCAATAACATGGGAGGGATTGAACTCGAACTACCTCCAGGGGAGCAAGATGGGAAGCAGTTGCACTAGTCCAGAGTGGAGATCCATGAGAGGATTCGGTAAAGGCCTTATGCACGATGATGTGCTTTGAGTGGCTCAGAATGAACTTGCTCTGTGGAGACTACTGGTGCATCAGTCTGCCTGAAAAAATCAGCTTGACGATCTGCTATGCCAAAGACAGTATGTGACAGTTGTGACAAGCTCCAAGGATTGTACCTCTTCCAGGGAATGGTAAAGAAGTAGACTGAGGGGGTGGAAAACCAATCTTTGTGGAAAGAGTGAGAGCATGGATTTCTTGCATCAAAAGATAAGTTCCAATTGGCTGACCAACGACAGTAGCAAACATCTGTGGATTTTTAGATCTGCGGAGATGGATTCTGCAGCAGCCTGCATCTCAGAAGTGCAAGTGTCGTGCATTGTTTCTTTCACATGAGGGTAGAGTTCTTCACAAATTGTACAGAGATTATTCAGAGAAGCGAAGAGGTCATTATTTTGGCCAATAATAATGTCGGTCCTAAAATTCTGCCTCACAGGACACCAGCCTCAAGAGGGAGTCTGGAGACAATGTCTTCAAGACAACCGAAGACAACCGAAGCGCAGACCTTGAGACAACCGAAGCGCAGTCTTGAGACAACCGAAGCGCAGTTCTTTCAGATTACATTGGCAATGCCACCGCAGGACCATTTTCAGAGTGTCAACATTTATTCATAATTAACACAACTCGAAATTTGCTACCCTGATGAAAGGCCAATATGAAAATTAATTCCATTCAAAGTAGATCAAGTACATCAGTAGACGTACGCAAAGTCATAACAACATTTCCATGATACAGAATGTACAGTACAAAGCTCGTTTATCTTGTCACTTGGTCACACTGTGTCAATAAACGGACTGAGTTAGTTGTGGAAGAGGGACCTCGCCAATGAGATCAAATATAACTTACACTTAATAACAAATAAATGTTTCTTTCTTTCTTTTGTGTGTAAATGTTCCCACATGTGTAGTTGGTAAATTAGACCGTGACATTTCACACATCATATGATTAATTATGATAATTGTGAAAAAGAAAAGGAAGGTGTCTTTTTGAGATGAAGATGAAAAACAAAAACAAAAAAAACGTCAAAAATGATGAAAACAACCTCCGGGCGAACATTGAAGAGCACTCGAAACACTCACAACCATATTATCAGCCATCAGGGTATCTCAGGATGTGAGCATGCGTGTCTGAAGCCAGCTCACCAAGATCATGGTGAATAACTACATTTTTTTTTCTGCCCCACACCCCATTTCCCCCACTTCACTTTGTGACCCCTGAATAATTACTAACGGATTCCATTTTTGGTCGTTCACCAAGTGTTCCTTGAGATATTTTTCCTTATGTGCGTGTGTTATGTGACCAGAACGTAACTCCAACGTACTATAGTGACTTATAATACGTTGACCATACAAACCAGGGTGGAATTTTTTTTTCAAAAATACTGAAAATGACGTCATATACCGGTACCAGCCAATCAGAACGCAGCGCCTGTGCACGGATCGGTGAACGGGTCATGACGTCACCCTGCGCGGCCATTTGCCACGCAATCCGTGCGCTCTGATTCATGGCCCATGCGGCAATCGCGGACCCTGCCAAGGCAAGAAAGCAACACCAACCCTTAGAGAGCTTTAATTGAACAGGCGAGTCAAGCCAACCAGCTTTGCGTGTTCGGACACTTAAAAAACAAATACAGTGAGAGTTGTCAGTGAGCCGTACTATTGTGAGTGCAGCTCAATGTTCATTTGTACCCAAAACTTGGCTGTCAAAAAACTCTCAAAAATTCCCACTCGTGGAGAAAATACAAATAGAATGATCTTTTTTTTTAAAACTGAGAATTTATGGGATTTTTTATTTTTTGCATCGCTCTCTTAACAGGACGTTTTTGTTCTATTTTTGGAGTTCATGTAACACCATTTGTTTTTCTTTAAATATTGGGAAAACGAGTAGTGCATCCAGGCTTTTTTGTTGATCACTGGACGAAAATGACGTCAGGACCGTGATACATAAATAATGAAAGTGTTGTGTTTCATCATGTTGGTGAAGGGGGAAAAAAACATCAACGGTGTCATCATAATACATTCAAGCATCAGCCGTCTTATTGTTCTGTTTTGTAAGCAGCACTTGGCTGCAGGGAGCACAATTTGCTGGGGGTGCAGTTGTGCAGCTCATTCGGTCCCCTGTAGGTTAGAGCAGTAATTTGGAATTTGGCTAGGGGTGCTGGTGATGGCTCACGACCTTCCACGAGGGCACCAGGGATCTTTAATGTCCAGTAACCTGGAAGAAGGACGACAAGTGTCACGTCCATTCGAGAGACGGCACACACAACGATGCCTTGCCTGCAAAGATTTAATTGTAAATGAAAGGAAACAGGGTGGTATGTTTGTATGTATGTATATATGTGTGTATGTATGTATGTATGTATGTGTGTTGTATGTATGTATGTAGTGTTGTATGTAGGTATGAAGGTATATATATGAATGTGTATATCTATATTATTATATATATATATATATATATATATATATATACACACACACACACACACAACACAACTATATATTTGTTATATTTGGGTTGGGATTGCAGATTTTTAAAGAGGAAGAAGGCACTTCCACCAAAAGTAAAAAAAACTAGATCGACTCTGCTAATTTGAGCAAAACGAGACAGACCCAGTCTCAGGCAACGTTTCACCAGCTTCATAGCCGGCTTCATCAGGCATGTGTATATATATATATTATAATATATATATATATATATATATATATATGTGCCTGGCTCACAAAGTGGGTACACTACTGTTACACAAAGGGCAAAATTTTTTTTTTAGGGAAACATGAAATGCAACCCATTATGTTAATCTGCATGTATTCAAATAGCTAAATCTAAATTTTTAGACCTGCAACACGTCCGGTTTTTAAAGTTACCACTGAATATATACAAACACTGTAAATACACGTTCGAATTTCGAGCTTGGCGTCAGCGTTATGTACGGAATCAGATGAAAAAACAACATAAATATTATATTTTGGGATAAGAAACAGATAATTTTTACTCTGACAGGAAAAGAAAAAAACAACACATTTTGAGAGAGTCCGATGTTATAAATTACGAAGAAAGCGCAGATGAGTTCAGTAGCAAAGAAAGCCACACTTGTAAGCGAAAATAACATTAAAATCGAATCTATTTCTTTCCAACTTTTTAAAATAATCACTTTAAACATGAAAAGAAAAAAACTAATTCTTACCTCCGGATCCTCCACGAAGCACCAAAAAAATTCTAGCGTTGGTTAAAAGGAAGAATTATCAGATAAATGCGAGTCACCTCGTTCGGCTCGGCGTCCTCACGCTGGATTCGTACGTTACGATCGCAAAGACACGGACACGAAGACAAACGCTGCGCTCGACGGCGAATGGAAATGTGCTGACACGCTTGCAAGTGCCTATTATATCCATCAATCGGGGAAGTTTGCAAGACGGCAAGATTTTCTCATGCTAGCGTTATTTGCGTCCGACGAGAGATGATGATTCGTACATAACGGGACTGACACGAAAATCAAGACGGGATTACTTGCGGTCCGAATTTTATTTTTCTGATAACAATTTTGATCTATATTTTTCTGCCGTTCGACTGTCATATTTCCAAGAAATTAAGGGAGATTTGGAATAAAAATAATAAGAAACATGATCAACACTGGACTCATTATTTTTCTCAATGCAGCGGACACGAAGCGTGATGTACGAATCCATTATTTCATCAGATAGGGTAGATGCCAGAAAACCCGAATAGGGATATATATATAATATATATATATATATATATATATATATATATATATATATATATATATATATGTCAAGGCTCACAAAGTGGGTATGCTGTGGTATGTTTGTGGAAATTCCACATCAAACTATTATGAGGTACTTAGACAAACCATCAATGGTCATAAATGAAAGTGGACATCTTGGGGAACCTGCAGAAACCGGCAATATCATACTCTCCATTTCCCTGTTTTATTAAAGATGAATTAAAGCAACAGAATATGGGTATTGTAACCTTAGAAATGTTACAGTTTGATTGGTAAAATTATTATTTTACTGTACGTTTCTTATGTGACAGTTATTTTGAGTGTGGTGACTCAGAATGTGAACTTTGTGTCTTTTATGGTTTGATGATGTTCTGTCTCCCTATTCGGGTTTTCTGGCATCTACCCTATCTGATGAAATAATGGATTCGTACATCACGCTTCGTGTCCGTGCATTGAAAAATAATGAGTCCAGTGTTGATCATGTTTCTTATTATTTTTATTTCCAAATTCCTTAATTTCTTGAAATATGACAGTCGAACGGCAGAAAAAATAGATCAAAATTGTTATCAGAAAATAAAATTCGGCGCAAGTAATCCCGTCTTGATTTCGTGTCAGTCCCGTTATGTACGAATCATCATCTCTCGTCGGACGCAAATAACGCTAGCATGAGAAAATCTTGCCGTCTTGCAAACTTCCCCGATGATGGATATAATAGGCACTTGCAAGCGTGTCAGCACATTTCCATTCGCCGTCGAGCGCAGCGTTTGTCTTCGTGTCCGTGTCTTTGCGAATCGTAACGTACGAATCCAGCGTGAGGACGCCGAGCCGAACGAGGTGACTCGCATTTATCTGATATTCTTCCTTTTAACCAACGCTAGAATTTTTTGGTGCTTCGTGAGGATCCGAGAGGTAAGAATTATGTTTTTCTTTTCATGTTTAAAGTGATTATTTTCAAAAGTTGGAAAGAAATAGATTCGATTTTAATGTTATTTTTCGCTTACAAGTGTGGCTTTCTTTGCTACTGAACTCATCTGCGCTTTCTTCGTAATTTATAACATCGGACTCTCTCAAAATGTGTTTTTTTTTCTTTTTCCTGTCAGAGTAAAAATTATCTGTTTCTTATCCAAAATATATATTTATGTTGTTTTTTTCATCTGATTCCGTACATAACGCTGACGCCAAGCTCGAAATTCGAACGTGTATTTACAGTGTTGTATATATTCAGTGGTAACTTTAAAACCGGACGTGTTGCAGGTCTAAAAATTTAGATTTAGCTATTTGAATACATGCAGATTAACATAATGGGTTGCATTTCATGTTTCCTAAAAAAAAAATTTTGCCCTTTGTGTAACAGTAGTGTACCCACTTTGTGAGCCAGGCACATATATATTATATATATATATATATATATATTTATATATATATATTATATACACATCCTGATGAAGCCGGCTATGAAGCTGGTGAAACGTTGCCTGAGACTGGGTCTGTTCTCTTTTGCTCAAATTAGCAGAGTCGATCTAGTTTTTTTTACTTTTGGTTGGAAGTGCCTTCTTCCTCTTTAAAAATCTGCAATCCCAACCCCAAATATTATACAAATATATAGGTGTTGTGTGTGTTGTGTGTGTATATATATATATATATATATATATATATATATATATATATAGATATACACATTCATATATATACTTCATACCTACATACACACATACATACATACATACATACACACATACATACATACATACATACACACTATATACATACATACAAACATACCACCCTTTCCTTTCATTTACATTAAATCTTTGCAGGGCAAGGCATCGTTGTGTGTGCCGTCTCTCGAATGGACGTGACACTTGTCGTCCTTCTTCCAGGTTACTGGACATTAAAGATCCCCTGGTGCCCTTCGTGAAGAGTCGTGAGCCATCACCAGCACCCCTAGCCAAATTCCAAATTACTGCTCTAACCTACGGGGGACCGAATGAGCTGCACAACTGCACCCCCAGCAAATTGTGCTCCCTGCAGCCAAGTGCTGCTTACAAAACAGAACAATAAGACGGCTGATGCTTGAATGTATTATGATGACACCGTTGATGTTTTTTTCCCCCCTTCACCAACATGATGACACAAACACTTTCATTATTTATGTATCACGGTCTGACGTCATTTTCGGTCCAGTGATCACAAAAAAGCCTTGGATGCACTACTCGGTTTCCCAATATTTAAAGAAAAACAAATGGTGTGTACATGAACTCCAAAAATAGAACAAAAACGTCCTGTTAGAAGTCGATGCAAAAAATAAAAAATCCCATAAATTCTCAGTTTTTAAAAAAAAGATCATTCTATTTGTATTTTCTCCACGAGTGGGAATTTTTGAGAGTTTTTTGACAGCCAAGTTTTGGGTCAAATGAACATTGAGCTGCACTCACATAGTACGGCTCACTGACAACTCTCACTGTATGTTTTTTTTAAGTGTCCGAAGCACGCACAAGCTGGTTGGCTTGACTCGCCTGTTCAATTAAAGCCTCTCTGAGGGTTGGTGTTGCTTTCTTTGCCTTGGCAGGGTCCGCGATTGCCGCATGGGCCATGAATCAGAGCGCACGGATTGCGTGGCAAATGGCCGCGCAGGGTGACGTCATGACCCGTTCACCGATCCGGTGCACAGGCGCTGCGTTCTGATTGGCTGGTACCGGTATATGACGTCATTTTCAGATTTTTGAAAAAAAATTCCACCCTGGTTTGTATGGTCAAACGTATTATAAGTCACTATAGTACGTGTGAGTTACGTTCTGGTCACATAACACACCACATAAGGAAAAATATCTCAAGGAACACTTGGTGAACGACCAGAAATGGAATCCGTTAGTAATTATCAGGGGTCACAAAGTGAAGTGGGGGAAATGGGGTGTGGGGCAGAAAAAAAAATGTGTTATTCACCATGATCTGGTGAGCTGGCTTCAGACACGCATGTCACATCCTGAGATACCCTGATGGCTGATATAATGGTTGTGAGTGTTTCGAGTGCTCTTCAATGTTCGCCCGGAGGTTGTTTTCATCATTTTTGACGTTTTTTTTGTTTTTTGTTTTTCATCTCATCTCAAACAGACACCATCTTCTTTTTGGACGCTGCGTTCTGTTTGTGAGTCTTTTATTTTCTTTTTTTTTTTTTTTCTTTTCTTTCTTTTGTTTTTTGTTTTTTTTGTCTTTTTTTTCTTTCTGTGTTTCTTTTTTTTTTTTGTTTTTTTTATTTGTTCGGTGTTTGGTGTTTTTTTTTTTTCATTTTTTTGTTTTCTTTTTTTTTTTTTTTTTTGTTTTGTTTTTTTTTTTTTTTTCACATTATCATAATTACATCATATGATGTGTGAAATGTCACGGTCTAATTTACCAACTACACATGTGGGAACATTTACACACAAAAGAAGAAAAGAAACATTTATTTGTTATTAAGTGTAAGTTATATTTGATCTCATTGGCGAGGTCCCTCTTCCACAACATAACTCAAGTCCGTTTATTGACACAGTGTGACCAAGTGACAAGATAACGAGCTTTGTACTGTTACATTCTGTATCATGGAAATGTTGTTATGACTTTGCGTACGTCTACTGATGTACTTGATCTACTTTGAATGGAATTAATTTTCATATTGGCCTTTCATCAGGGTAGCAAATTTCGAGTTGTGGTTAATTATGAATAAATGTTGACACCTCTGAAATGGTCCTGCGGTGGCATTGCCAATGTAATCTGAAAGAACTGCGCTTCGTTGTCTCAGAACTGCGCTTCGGTTGTCTCAAGGTCTGCGCTTCGGTTGTCTTCGGTTGTCTTGAAGACATTGTCTCCAGATCTCCCTCTTGAGGCTGGTGTCCTGTGAGGCAGAATTTTAGGACCGACATTATATTGGCCAAAATAATGACTCTTCGCTTCTCTGAATAATCCTCTGTACAATTTTGTGAAGAACTCTACCCTCATGTGAAGAAACAATGCACGACACTTGCACTTCTGAGATGCAGGCTGCTGCAGAATCCATCTCCGCAGATCTAAAAATCCACAGATGTTTGCTACTGTCGTTGGTCAGCCAATTGGAACTTATCTTTTGATGCAAGAAAATCCCATGCTCTCACTCTTCCACAAAGATTGGTTTCCAACCCCCTCAGTCTACTTCTTTAGCCATTCCCTGAAGAGGTACAATCCTTGGAGCTTGTCACAACTGTCACATACTGTCTTGGCATAGCAGATCGTCAAGCTGATTTTTTCAGGCAGACTGATGCACCAGTAGTCTCCACAGAGCTAAGTTCATTCTGAGCCACTCAAAGCACATCATCGTGCATAAGGCCTTTAACCGAATCCTTCATCATGGATCTCCACTCTGGACTAGTGCAACTGCTTCCCATCTTGCTCCCCTGGAGTAGTTCGAGTTCAATCTCTCCATGTTATTGGCGTATCTCGGCAGTAAGCCAAATTCCAAGGTCTACTTCTCGCTCACAGCAGAAGGTTGGTGGACTCTCAATGTTCTACGATCTCACTTCAGGCCTCGCCCCTCCAGCGCCCCTCATCCATCCTCCTCCAGGCAGCCAAGGTTGCACACTTTATTCCAGAATCCCACACCTGTTTACCGTCCCAAATTCGAAGCTGAATGTTACCTACACTCCTTTAAACCTTTATTCTCTGATCTCTGTGGAACGGACTCCCTGCATTTATGTCTTGTTTCCCTCCCTCATGAGTGCTGCCCATCATCACCTCATGCTTTCTCCCTTACCCACTCTGCTCTATTCAACTCCCGTTGACCCCTTTCCTGCTCTCCCATCCTGCCCTTTCTGCCACTCATCCAGTCACATGGGATGTCTTCATCTCCCCTTTCCCTTTTCATCGTATGGCAGCCTATGAACCTGCTCCCCTCTGTTGTTTAGCTACTCCATCAGTTTGGATTGATCCATACAGATCAAAAAAATGCTGTTGAAGCCTGGAGTTGGCTTCACGGTAAGGTGGCTGCAGGCTTAAGATATTATAGGGTCTTGAGTACAAGCCCCTGTTGTGGCCGTAGGGTTAACTTGGCCGGTCATCCTTCCGAGGTCGGCAAAATGAGTACCAGTGAACTGCATCGTGGTGCTGTATCAGTGGAACAGCTGTGCTTCCAGAAAATGATGCAACCAGCAGCCATTGCTGCATACTAATAAATAAATAAAAAATACTCTTAATTGTGCGGAAAATAAACAAGGACAAAAAAACATGTAGTTGAAGAAAATGGTTGTTTGTTTGCCACATTCATTCTACAGGGTTTTCAGAAACCTATCATAAGTGTCAGAGTACTGGAGAGATCTGTGTGAAAGGTCTCGTGATCGAATTTGGTGTCTCCAAAGCTTATTAATGTAAATGAATAGCCCCATCAACGCTTCTATGCTTTCTCTCACCTCGTGCCACGGATATACAGTACACGTGTGGGTGGAATCGCGAGGAAATGTTTTTGTCTTTTACAAATCGCATAATCAATCCTGATATCACGCACAAATGTTGCAAATTGTTCTCAATTACCTAGTTGAGCTTCTTCCTCATCAGGCAATATGCATTAAAGTAAACAATAATGAACACATACGTGTATATGAGCGGCCGTTGCCAACCTTAAAGACAATTCGTGGCCAATTGTTTAAATAACGAGTATAAGGGTGTCCCAAAAAAATATACAACTTTCAAAATGCTTCGTTTGATCCTAAAAAAGCAGTAATTTTGTCACTATGCTTCATTTCTTGTTGCAGAGACCCTGAAGTTTATTTGATACCAAGCAAGCGCCAGAAAAATGCCAAGACTGACCGTACAAAACGGACGAAAATCGTTGAACTTTGGCACCGGATGAAAAGTTGTATATTTTTTTTGGGACACCCTGTTATACCACTGCTCAAAAATTATTCTGGACAATCAAAGTTATTCAAATCTGAGCTTTTATGAAGCCCTGCAAATGGCCTCGTTCGCTGATGAAGGAATCAAACCATGGATTTGGACTAAAACTCGGTGGACAGGTTGGTGTGAGACAAGGACGAAATGATTCGATTTCATAAGTGATTCTTTCATCACCATTGAGAGATCGGCCAAAAATATTATAGAGCATCATATCTGAAAAAATTTATTGTGCCCGATATGTTCTACTGGATCGGGCATTGCTTGGCGGAGGTCTGCGCTCTACCGAGTGCCCTTGTAGTTTATTATTTTTACAAGGAGCTAAGGCTCATGGAAGAGTTTGTAAATATTTCACGTGCAGGAAACATCAGTGATTATATCAAATGAAAGCTGATAGTCGAGTAAGCTGTATGGTCCTTCATCGGAGCAGTTTATAGAGGAGCTTTCATTGTTTAAAATCCATGTTTAACTTTAAACAACCAATACTGAGACACTATAGCCTTCCTGAAGCCGAGTATTCCATTGGGGAAACATTTTCGAACTTGTAAATGAACTACAGATCGATGGGTTGGCCTGTGAGTGTTCTCATTCAACCCCTGGCTCATGGTGTGGGGAATCCAAGAGCAAATCCATGTACTAATGTATTTTGTCCATTTGTTTACGCAACATCCACTGCTGTTCCCCGTATTTAGGTAAAAATACAATGATACTTTACCTCCGCCACCGAAGGTGAAGAGGTGATGTTTTCACTCCTTTCTGTCTGTTCTGTTTTACTTGCAAAATCGAAGATTTTTCAAGTATATTGGTTTGTCGATTTTTGTATATTCTGTATGTTTGTCTGTCTGTCTGTCTGTCGATCACCTACAGGTCACAATCTCAAACTGATCTTCACAAAACTTTACCCATGGTAGAATTTGTGATGAGATGAAGCCTTTGTTTTTTGAGTCAAAAGGTCAACATCGGCCAAAGGTCAAAATTTAGGTGAGATTTCTAAAATCCTCAATTTTCATCCGATTGACTTGAATTTGAAGAGGATATATATTTCAGGTCACTGAATTCACCAGCCAATTATTTTTGAAGTCAACATAAACCAAAAAGTCAACATAGACCCAAGGTCAACAACTAAAGTGATATTTCTATTAATCCTCAAATTTTCATCCGATTGACTTGAAATTTGAAGACGATTTATATTTCAGATAACTGAATTCAACTAGCTAATTATTTTTGAGGCAACATAGACCAAAAGGTCAACATAGACCCAAGGTCAACAACTAAAATGAATTTCTAAACTCCTCATTTTCATCCGTTTGACTTGAATTTGAAGAGGATATATATTTCAGGTCACTGAATTAACCAGCCAATTATTTTTGAGGGCAACATAGACCAAAAGGTCAACATAGACCCAAGGTCAACAACTAAGTGGCATTTCGAAAAAAACCCTCAATTTTCATCGATTGACTTGAAATTTAAAGACGATTTAAATTTCAGATAACTGAATTCAACTAGCTTTTGATTTTTTTTTTTTGAGGTCAACATGGACCAAAAGGTCAACATAGGACCAAGGTCAACAACGAAGGTGGTATTTCTAAAATCCTCAATTTTCATCCCATTGACTTGAAATTTGAAGAGGATTTTCATATCAGGTCACTGAATTCAACCACAAATTAATTTTTGAGGTCAACATAGGCCAAAGGGTCAACAATGGGCCGAATTTCTAAAATTGTCACTTTTCATCCGATTCACTTGAAGTTTGAAGAGGATTTGCATATTTGGTCATTTAATTCAACCACCAATTATTTTTGAGGTCAAATTTGTTTACAGATTTGCAAGAATCGTGCTTTGCACGACGTCGTCTTCGTGTACTTGGCAATTTTTTTTTATTCTTCACAGTATGTTGATCACCTCCGTTTGTTTGTTTGTGTTGTGTGTTTGCTTGTTTGTCTGTCTGCTCACCTCCAACCCAAACCGCCGCTCAACTAATCGTTCTGAAATTTTTCAGAGATTCATGTCACCGACGCTGCGACGGTCCCTCATTGACGTTTCGTAAAATTCAGTCAAGCAAAAAGTCTACATAGGCCAATAGGCCAATTTGAGCCGAATTTTCTAAAATCCTCAAATTTCATCCGATTGACTTGAATTTGAATAGAATTTGCATATCAGGTCAATAAATTCAAACACCATTACTTTTGAGGTTTATCGAAGGTCAAAAGGTTAACATCGGCCATAAGGTCAAACCAAAATAGGCCAAATTTTAAAAAATGTTTCTAAAATTGTCAATTTTCATCAGATGACTTGAAATTTGAAGACCATTTACACATGAGATCGCTGAACTCAACCACCGATTAATTTTGAGGTCAACCATGGCAGAAAAGGTCAACACAGGCTGAATTTCTAAATCCTCAATTTTCATCTTATTGATTTAAAATTTGAAGAGCATTTGCATATCAAATCACCAAATTCAACCACCTATTAATTTGAGGTAAACATAGACCAAAAGGTCAACACAGACCAAAAGGTCAAAATCGGCCAAATTTCTAAATCCTCAATTTTCATCCAATTGACTTGAAATTTGAAGAGCATTTGCATGTCAGCTCAATTAATTCAACCACCTACTAATTTGAGGTAAACATAGCCAAAAGGTCGATGTAGCCCAATAGTCCAATTTGGGCCAATTTTCTAAAATCCTCACTTTTCATCGCATTGACTTGAAATGAAAAGGGTTTGCATATCAGTTCAATGAATTCAACCACCTATTAATTTTGAGGTCAACATAGACCAAAAGTCAAACATGACCCAAGGTCAACAACTAAGGTATTTTTGTTTGATCCAGCCCATCAGTGGTGTACAAAACGTGAACTGTTCCACCTGGCGAGGTATGCACTCTACCAAGTCCGATTCTACTTTGTGCTGTTTTGCCAAGTTGTCACCCATGCATGATTTTTCATTGTTGTTTGGTTTGTCTGTCTGCTCGCCTCCAGCCCAAACTGCTTAACCAATCGTTTTGAAATTTTCGGAGATTATGATCACCAACCCTGCAATGGTCCCACATTGAAGTTTCATAAAATTCGTCTACTAAAAAGGTCTACGGACAATTTTGGCTAAATGTTATTAAAATCAACTTCCATCCGATTGACTTGAAATTTGAACAGGATTTGCATATCAGGTCAATAAATTCAACCACCTATTATTTTGAGGTTAACATAGGCCATAAGGTCAAACCAACATCGGCCAAATTTTTTAATTGTCTCTAAAATTGTCAATTTCATCCGATTGACTTGAAATTTGAAGACCATTTGCATATCAGCATTACTGAATTCAAGCACAATTATTTTTGAGATCAACTTTGGCCAAAAAGCCAATTTGGGCCAAATATTCTAAAATCCTCAGTTTTCATCTGATTGACTTGAACTTTGAAGAGCATTTGCATATCATGTCGCTGAATTCAACCACCTAATAATTTTGAGGTAAACATATGCGAAAAGGACAAAATAGGCCAAAAGACAATTTGGGACAAATTTTCTAAAATCCTAATTTTCATCCGATTGACTTGGAATTTGAAGAGGAGTTACACATCAGGTCACTGAATTTAAACACCTATTATTTTGTGGTCACCATTAGGCCAAAAGGTCAACATAGACCAAAAGGTCAACACAGGCCTGATTTCTAAAATCTCAATTTTAATCCGATTAACTTGAAATTTGAAGAGCATTTGCATTTCAGCTTAGTGAATTCAAGAATCAATTATTTTTGAGGTCAACATGGGTCAAAAGGTCAACATTGGCCGTATTTCTAAAATTGTCAATCTTCATCCGATTGACTTTAAATTTAAACAGGATTTTCATATCGGCTCATTGAATACAACCACCAATTATTTTTTGAGGTCAGCACATGCCAAAAGAGTCAACATGGGCCAAAGGTCAACTCAACAACTTAGGATAACTTTCTAAATCCTCAATTGCATATTATTGACTTGAAATTTGAACAGATTTGCATATCTAGTCAATTAATTCAAGCACGAATTAATTTTAAGGTCAAAATATCAATACAGGTCTAATTTCTAAAAATTGATAGATAGGGCCAAAAAAAAATATATGTATATATATATATATATCATTATATTTCAAAAGTTGTGGCAAGTTATGACAAACAAGGTGGATGAGTTGTGAGGTGACAAGAACAAGCGGATTATATTTATTTTCGGATCCAGCCCATCAGTGGGATACAAAACATGAACTGTTCAACCTGGCAGAGTACGCATTCTTCCGAGTCGTTCTACTTTGTGCTGTTTTACCAAGTGTCGCTCTATGAGTGATTGTTCATTTGTTTGTTTGTTTCGCTTGCTGCTCAGCATTTAAAGAATAGAGCACAGGCAAGCAACGCTGGGAAGGCAATGGCAAACCACCCAATATAACGCTGGCAAGAAATTGCTTTGGCAACACCAATCCTTTGTAAAATTAGGGTACATCATATCAAATGACATCAAGAATGAAAGTGATATAAGGGGCTTTCAATAAGTTCTCAGAGCATGATACAACAGTCCACGAAAGAACAATTCTTTTTTTATGTTAGCATATCCAATAAGTAAGAATTTTTTTTTACTAATTATCAATCAATCAAATGTACTGGACTCTCACAGAGCGTTTGAGCTGCCAAAGCAATTCTCAGGTGAAGGCTATGGTGGGTGGTTTGTTATTGCCTTCCCAACAGTCCGTCGAGACAGGAATTAGTAAATTGTTCAAGGTCCCAGTGATAACTCACCTACTGTTTGTGAAGGACTTCGTGGATCGTTAACGTCCACCAACTAATACCGGCACACGAGACGTCCAGCGAGTGACGACACACACGGTGGTGCCTCGCCTGAATGTGAAACACCAGGATGACAGGTTATCCGTGGGTCAGGATTAGAATTCGGCCATCCTGCCAGCCCAACCACAGTTATAGCTATAAAAGACTAAAACCTATTTTGCCTTAACTTATTTCCAATGAGTATATCATTTCTGATTTATTGAGGTGACATTTACAATGCAATAATATTGATGAAACATTGTTTCTGGTCATCAAAGGAAAACAATTATGAGATTGGAATGCGATGGCTCCTTGCTGGGAAAAGGAGATGTTGTTTGACGGGTGAACTTGACCTGGAAAACACCTGTTACCACCCACACTACCACAAAGGCCTGGTGGCATCCTTACAATGTATAGCTTATCACAACCACAGGAAAAAATACAAGTTGTCAAAAAGCCAAATCAGTACGATGCAATTTAAGCAGGATATATCAAATTTTAATCAAAGTCCAGAAGGGCATTTGTTTGATTGCAATTGTGTTCCTGACCAGTTCAAATCCCATGTAATGTGTCAATGTGTCCATGAAACGTTGTCAAACCTTATAATTATTGTAAAAGTTCCGTGATGTCTGCTAATGTCTTTGTCCTGCATTCATTTTACCTCCAAGCTTTTCCATGAGCCTCACAACTGCAATAAAATGAATATAGATTTTTTTGGTGTTCACTGTCGAGGCTCATATGATGAGCTAACACACAAAAAGTAAAACAAGGGGAGCAGGAGAGGAGAAGAGGAGGAGAGGGAAAAAAAAGCAGTGTGGAACAGAGACATGAGGAGATCTGTGGAAGGGGGAGGGATCGGGCAGGGTACACAGGGTCAACAATATGGACACTACAGGGACTTTCAGGAAGGAAAGCAGGGAACTTGAAGGAGGTGGGTTTGGGTGGGATTAGCGGGGTAGAAAAGATTGTGGTTTTGTGATGGGGAAGATAAGAGATGGTGGTGAACAGCTGTTTTGAAGATGTGGGGGAAGAGTGGGATTGAAGAGAGTGTGGGAGTTTGCTCCAAAGGCGGAAGAAAGGAGGAATGAAAGAGTGAATGTGAGCAGTGTTTCTTGAATTTGGTAGTTTTACCAGGCGGATTTTGGTAGGCAGACTTGAGCACCCTATGGAAATATGGGGCGGGGGATATCTCAGACAGAGCAGGTGGGGGTGAGGCCAGAGAGGAGACGGTAGAAGACAGACAGACCACTGATCTGCCTGCGGTGAGAGAGAGAGTGAGAGACCCAAAGACTCAGCCCATCGCGAGAGATACCAATGATCCTAAATGCCTTGGTTTGCACAGTGTGAGGCCGAGAAAGGTGTGGCTCACTGGCATTCGAACTCTCCACTTCTTCACTATCAATCTATGCCCCCTGGTCCTATAACTGTCTATTCTGATAAAAAAACTCCTCCACACCAAACGCTATGCTAGTTTGCTCGTCTACTAGCACACATGATCTGCTATTTTTTTTAAGGGATAAGATAATTGATAATGCCAGGCAAGTGTGACAAGCAGGCTTCATGTCCCATCCCACCAACGATGCATCTCTCTCCTTTGGT
>CM068962.1:95298229-95316332 GCA_035128595.1 Eptatretus atami | reverse complement strand
ATATATATACTGATGATCGTGTAGCCTTGCTTTTAGTCTCTTCGAGGTCTCTCCACTCTCCAATGTAGTGGGCAGTGCAGTTGCTGCAGTTTATTTTATAAATGATAGATGATTTGTCCTCCCGATTTAATCGGTTTTTGATTGCATGATCCTGCGTTTAATGGTAACCTCAGGTCGATGTGCGATGCCGACTTCAAACAGGAGCAACAAGTGAGCGGTAGGTTCTGATACTTTGGTCACGTGTGGAAGGGCACATCAGAACTTTGGTTTGGGTCGTGTAGACTCGCCGTTTACCCTCATCCACGTACACTTGTTCACAAAACTGTTGGGGTAACCATTTGAACGGAACAACTTTCGTAGAAAGTTCCTTTGTTCTTTTTTAGATTACTACAGCTTCCAAATTACTGCAGTGTGTTTTGACCTGTCGGAAAAGGGTTCGCAGGCTACTTCGCTTATGAGCCACAGGATGGTTACTGCCATAATACAGAATCTGGCTGGTATTGGTTGCCTTCCTGTATATGGTTGTCTGCAGCTCCCCGGATTGCCTGGAAACCAAAACATCCAAGAATGCCAGCCGTTGATCTGCTTCCTCTTCCATTGTAAATTGGATGTCAGGAAAGACAGCATTGAGTTGCTCTTTGGAAGTGCTTATCATATCCCGATGTATGATGACGAAAGTGTCGTCAACATATTGCACCCACAACTTCGGTCGATAGATAGCAACCACCAGTGATTCCAGTAGTTGCAGCACAGCTTCCGCTTTGATCCCTGATATTGGTGATCCCATAGTCGTGCCTTTTATTTGTTCGTAAACTTTTCCGCTGAACGTCAAATACGTTTTCAGGCAAAAGGCAAGCAACTCCATGAGGTATGTAATCTTCAGGCCCTTGTTTGTTTCAACGTAACGAGAAATCAATAAACTTTCAATTGTTTCCTTCGCCAATTGTAGCATGATCCAAGTAAACAATGAAGTTACGTCAAATGACAACATTACCTCATGTGGTTCAAGCTGGACATCTTTCAGTATCTGGAGAAATTGCTCGGCAGAATTAACTGTTGTTTGAGCTCCCTCAACAAGGTGCTTCAATTTTCGGGATGGCTCAGGTCAGTGGCTAAGGAACAAAAAGATAAATGTCCTTGAGTGGCCCAGTCAGAGCCCCGACCTAAATCCAATGGAAAATCTTGCATGACTTGAAATTCCTGTTCACTCAATGCTCCCATGCAACTTGACTGAGCTTGAACAGTTTTGTACAGAAGAATGGGCAAATATTGCCCGATCAAGGTGTGCAAAGTGATAGTGACCTATCCCAACAGACTCACAGCTGTAATTGCTGTCAAAGTGCTTTCACCAAGTATTCATTAGGGTGGACACTTATCCAACCAAGATATTCTTTTTTGTATTTTTCATTAATTTTTGAAATTTGTAGAATTTGTTTTTCTTGAAAGTTGTGTTATGATGTGTAATGAAGGTGGAAAAAGTCTCATTTAATGCAATTAATTCCAGGCAAAAGGTGAAAAATTTAAAAGGGTGCAGACTTTCTATAGGCACTGTGTGTGTGTGTTGTGTGTGTGTGTGTGTGTGTGTGTGTGGTGTGTACATATAATATATATATACATATATGTTCTGGTCTTTCCCGTACATATGCAGACCCAAAATGCAGATAGGCAGCTCTGTTTGATGTTTAACCAACGATGGATGACCTTAAATCTGTTTTTTGATATGAGCGGCCAGGGTGAAGCCTCCGGGTTGGAGGCAACTCTTTGGAATGCACATGTAAGGGACTCACGTCCGTTAGAGATCGGGTGGGAGCATTTCGTCACGCTTCATACATTTTGACCAACATCTCCACCCAATGGCACTTGCCTTCTAGTTATCTCACCTGGAACGTAGTTTTGGGGATCTGATGGGATGGCGCCGTCCATCCATCAGTCCGTCCGTCTGTCTGTCCACAGATACTTGCAATTTCTTCTCTGAAACTACACATACGATGTTGATTAAACTTTATCACAGCCTTCAGTACCCTGTATGTACCATAGTTTGTTTATAACATCAAAAAAAAATCGGGGTCCACAGGTGTTGAGGGGGGGCGGGGGGGGGCCTCCAAAAGTATTTACTTATTTTCTTCTCTGAAACTATACACACAATTTTGATCAAACTTGACCACTACCTTCATCATCTGGGATGTACCAAAGTTTGTTCACACCATTAAAAAAAACAATTGGGATAAAAGGGAATTTACGGGGGGGTTGCCCCCCAAAATAGGTATTTTATTTCTTCTCAGAAACTACACACACAATTCCGATGAAACTTCACTACGACGTTCACCGCCCGTGACGTACCAAAGATTGTTCAGGACATTTTGTGACGTCAGGTTTTGGTTTGAAAAAAAATCAGGCTTTGAGGGGGTGTACTGGGTATTTTGCCCCCAAAATAGGTATTTCTTTTCTTCTCCTAAACTATACAAACAATTTTGATTAAACTTGACCACAACCTTCATCACCCATGATGTACCAAAGTTTGTTCTTGCAATTTAACAGAATTGGGGTCAAAGGGGATTTGCGGGTTGGGGGTTGCCCCCCAAAATAGTTATTTGTAATAACATTGGTACATTTTGCTGATTCTGTCCCACTGTAGACTTCGTCCTCAGTATCACTATTCTACCAGATGAGCACCCAGGGGTGTTGCCCCTATTCTTTTTTTGTTTGCATTGGTGGAATCGTCTGGGCGGCAGACAGGCTTTTGTTCTTTGCAGATTATGCCGTTTTACCATGTGAGACACAATCTGCGGCTGATGCTCACCATTACAGCCAGAGGGTGCCAACAGCATATACAGTATATACATATATACATACATACATATATACATATATAATAATATAATATATATATATATATATATATATATATATATATTCATATATACATATATACATATATAATATATACATATATACATACCTGGTGTTGCTTAATGGTTTGGGTGGTGGCTTTGGATCCCAGGATCCTGAGTCCAAATCCCACTTGGATGTTGAATTAACACCAGGTGGGGTTGACTCTGCCTGTCATCCTTCCGAGGTTGGCAAAATGAGTGCCAGCTTGCTGGTATCCTGTGTCGGAGTGGTGGCCTGTCCGGGATTGTGTCCAATAGCCAAGGAGACTGCTTAAGCAGCACCAACGCTCTGCACAGAGTGTGGTCCGAATGGATGTGTGTATGTATAGATGTATATATATATATATACAGGGTAGCCGAAGTTATTTTACCAATGATAAATTTCTCGCACTTCTTTCCGTCCCTTCCCTCTGCTCTCGCCCCTCGCCCGCAATGGTATGCGGAAACACTGACTCAGAAGAATGATGGAGCACATACAGATACAATGACAAATTAATTATTGTAAGTACTGTGCAATAAAACCTGTATATTAAAAGAGTTCAAGAACAATGCTTCACTGGAAGGGTAAAGTGACTTTCAGGCCACCCTGTAAATATATATATATTTTTTTATTATTATTATTATTATTTATTTATTTTATTTATACATATTCATGCATACATATTCATATATATATATATATATTTATATATATATTTCATATATATTTGTACGAAAGCACTTTGGCCATGAAGAACTGACGCATGTGCGTATAAGCCATGTGGCAAGATGCACTGCACTGCAGAAGCTCGGAAGAGGTAGAAGACTTTTTTATGGGCACGCCCCACGGGAGGGATGGTGAGAGCAAGGTTCTGCCCACACCAGTGTGCGGCCATCCATGGGACCCATTGCTTGGGGAGGCGGTTCCATCTCTATGTGGATCGGACTGAGGAGGAACAGAAGAGAGTGTGATCGGCACTGCACAGGAGAGCAGACCTACCAGCTCTGACCTCTGGATCTCCATGCTTGTTAGCTTGACCCCCATGCTTATGAGATGAAATCTGCGCCATCTTGTGTCTCCTTCACCACTTGCTTACATCGCTCCTCGCCTTCACCTCTCCTTGCCTTAGCGGACCGAGTTGCACCAACGCTTCATCATGCTAGGATCTCAACCAGCCTGTGCCCATACAAGTCCTTGCCTGCCCCTTTGTTCCTCATCAGAGTCAGTTTTCCATGGAACCGAGAGGGAATAGGATTATTTATTTAATATAATTATACATAAGCTTTGTGTTCGCTTCTCCCTGCTCATGTCTGTTGACTCGGTTGGCTTATCTGTTCCACGTCCCATTTACCTTTCTCCTCATACTTGGAAATATACCATTATACAGGTAAGAAACGTTTTCCAACCCCTCTGCCTCCCGCGTATGTTACCGCCAAATTTAGCTTTCCATTGGGTGACCTTGGGGAACACGGTAAGTTGTAACGATTGAACGCAGTTTAGTTAGAAACCTTTTGGCTGTTCGTGGGATCAAAGATCCCAGCACGGATGGCCCATGTTGATAGAAGCTGTCTCACGTGACAATATGTTTACATACAGGGTGTCCATAAAGTATTTGTGCAAATTTGAACTTTGTAAACTTTTGATGTACACATGATAGAAACAAACCATAAATAGTGCATGAAAGTATAATTACCTCTGTCAACAAAGGTGGATGGAGGTTATGTTTTTACCGTTGTTTCTTTGTCTGTCTGTCTGTTTGTTTGTTTGTGTGCAAGATATCAAACGAAACTTGGTGGACAGGTTGTGTGTGTGACGAGGATGAATTGATTCGATTTTGGTGAAGATCTGGATCCAGATATGAGAGGTTTTTTTTCCATCTTTTTAAAAGTAATTCTTCACCATTGAGAGATAAGGCCAAAATGATATTTCAAAGCGTTGTGGACGGGTTTGACAAAACTTGGTGGATGAATTGGGTGGGTGACAAGAACAAGCCGACAATCTTATTGAGACAAAAAGACATATTGCCGTCATTCAATCCGGGAAGAAGAAGGCAAGAAGAACTGAGAAGAAAGAAAAGAACGGAGCATGGGGTCGACTCCTTCCCTCACTTCACACAACCCAATGGGCCTGTGCCGGTCCAACTCTGCTCCATACACTTTCTGGGCTTCTTTCTCCTCACAGGACACGGCTTTCTCCGGTCCCACTTGTGCAAGCCTCTCTTTCATTGGTCTCCATCCGATGGGGGTGGGTTCACAATCCAGCTTGTGGAAAATGCCGCTATCTCTGAGGGAGCCTTCAATGCAGCCCTCAACCCACCCCTCACGCAGGAAAGATGCGGAAGGCACCCTCAGCCCCTCCCTGTATGCACAAAACGTCCTTTTGTACTGGACATACTGTTTGCATGAGAGAAGCACCTTACTTTATTGCGTATGGGAAAAGCATTGTGCCTTATTACGAATGCAACAAGCATTGTGCTTTTTATACGTTACATGTATTTTTTGGCCCATGAAATGCAAGAAGGATGAATAAGGAAGTACAGGGACAGAAGAATGCAGGAAATCCAATTCGGTGCCGGTCCGGAGGATCAATTATTGATGTTGAGCGACGGGTGGTTGGTGGTAAATAATAAAAGAATGAGCAGACTCGAGCCCTGCTTCCCTCCACACCCATGCCAAGGCCATCCCAGAACAGCATGGCACAGCACAGCACAGGATCAGCACAGCATCAAGGTCCGGCACATCAACGAAGCAGAGCGCAGCGAGCAGACCGGTGAGTCACCAGTGGGTGAATGGATGGGTGAGAAGAGACGAGCGATCTTCAAACAGACAGTCAAGTGGAATGAGAGATAACATCGCCTTTTATCACAGCACTCGGCTGCATATCCCCGCCTTTCTCTCTTCTATGATCCGCAAATTTGCATAAGCTTCTTGGCCCAATTGGCCACCCAGCATTGGGGCATGTGTGCCCTGTGATCTGCAAATTTGCATGAGTGCCGTGGATTGATTGACTGCCGATGCAAATTTGTGATTCGTTTTTTGTCCGGAACCGAATTGATGTGCTTTAACCAAGGTTGGTTCCATGAAAGCTTGCCCACACCACAAGGATTCAGTCCACGAGGGGGGGTTAGATGAAAGACGGATGCAGGGAAAAATACATGTAACGTATAAAAGGAAACAGGAGTTAGAAAAACATGAGGGAGGTGGACGGCTATCTATTACATATGCATCGTATGTCTATTCACACAGAGTATGATATGCTTAACTAAACAAATACGAAATAACTGTCATTATACTAAGATTATTTAACCCCTAAGGATCATTTCCGCAACACGACCCCCACATTCCTCCTTCAGCCTCTCCCGAGGCTGCGCTCGGATGGGGAGCAAAGCCAGTCATAACCTAATTTATCCAACAGTACAACTCCCACCCTATTCAAAACCATCATATATATAAAAAAAAAGTTCAAAATAGTTCATTTCCTTACGCTAATCCGTTGTGTCTCGAAGCTACTCATTCACTCACTATGCACAGAATTAACAACACTAAATTTGGATGCAATTTAATATGTGGTTGGGATAAGGAATGACTGCACCAGGAGGGCTTCTTCTTTGTCGGAGAGTCTATGAAGTCTGTTAATGTTTCAGGCTCCTCCCACCTGGTATCAGACCCCTCCCCCAAGTCTGTCTAACAGGGCCCTGGGGTCCCAGCACAGCACGCACCCCTAGCGACCACAGAGCCTTCTCAGTACCCGTTGCTTACCCTGGCCCAAATGGCCTCTGATCATGGTGAGTTATTCATGGCATGAAGGGCCCACAAAACAGTTGTGCAAGGCCTACAGTACATGGGCTCTCCATACAGTGTTCTTGGCCCATGTGGCCCGCAAAAATGCACAAAAAGACCCATGTGGCCTCTCAGCGTGGGTGAGTCTCATTGGCCCATGTGGCCCTACAACAAACAAGCAATGGTCCTTGTGGCCTTTCAAAAAGGTATTTGGCCTTTATGGCCCACAGAAATGGCACAAAGGCAGGTGGCACAGCAAAAATGGCTCAGCAGGTATGGCATAATGGCTGGCAAGGCATGGCGAACAGATAAGTGAGGCTGGCAGATGTTGTTGGCTGGCTTCAGATGATATGATCTGGAAACTGATGTTAATTGGTAATGGCAGCAGTGTGCGGTAACGGCAGGTCAAATGGCTGGCTTCAGCCCTATCCTATCCACCCATACCTGCCTTGTTAATCCCTCTATCTAAACTCTAAATCCTTCCCCTCTCTACCCTTCTAAGCTAAGCTATCCCTCCCGGGGCCTACTAATCCCATTTAAGCTAAACTATTTCCCAGGAGGAAGTTCAAACATGCATGGTGACTAAACAACTGGCAGGGACTTGGCTTACAAAGCACGGAGAGCGATCTCAGGTGTTGGTGGAATGACTTGGATTAATGGTGTGAAGGAGGAGCATCTAACATTATTTAACAACAAAAATCTCCCACTAGTGTGGTTCTATGAAACCAATTTTACCCACCATCCCACATGTCGGTGCTCTATCAGTTTGGGCCTGGCCCTGATAATTTTCCACCTGTGATTTTGCACAATCTCGTGGCTGGGCAATGTGGTCCCCTTTGCAGGATCTCTGGCTGCTATCTGGCATAGCACCCCCGCTGGGGCTGTTTCCAAGCATATCTGCTCAAAGCCTAATTCTGGGGAAGCCCTCTCTGGTTCCCCCCTGTGCACTCCCTGGCACGTGACGCTTTGGGTCCACTCCCTGGCTACTTGGTCCACAAATCTAGATAGCCTCTCAAGACCCAATGTCCTATTCTGGGCCAGCATGGTCCCAGCACTTAGGGTGCCATTCGTCTTTCAGATCTAGCTCACTCTCAGACCACACTCCCAGCCCTTCAATTTACTTTTGCACCCCACAAAACGCAAAACTTCACCACAATCAACACCAACACGGGAACGGCATCCTGTTCTGAAACATCTGGATCCCTGCTATCTACTCCTTGGAATTTCCCTCAGCAGAGATCTGCTTCTTATTCATTCATTCCTTCACACCATCACACACACCTCACTCACAATGCATCGCTTACTCCCTCCATACCTGCCACACACCCATTCTCCCTCCGGCACGTCTGCGTGAGAGAGACGGTGGGGTCACGCCCTATTCTCCTATAAATCCCTCTAACTAACTCGTGCTCTACCGTCATCCCTTATTCTATGCACGTCCATTTCAACTCTAACGTCACTAATCTAAGCTATGTCCCCTCTTAGTTTCAACCCATCCCTATCCTTGCATTTCAGTCCAAGTCCCCAGCCACAGGGGTGCCTAGTGTTGCCTCCAGTGCCTGCACAGCTTGAGCATTCCATTGCCACCCGCACAAAGGGAGCTCCCACCTGGTGGAGTTGTGATGGGGCTTTCATCCTCCATGCTGGTCCCTTTTTGGCGGTGCAAGGATCACATGCTTAGCACCAATCCTGAACATCACTCCCTATGTTCACCCAATAAAACCTCCGATGGACCCAAGATGTTATCTTTGTCCTGCCCAAATGTCTGCCTGGATAGGTACCGTGCACCTGTTGTAAAATTGTGGTTTTGAATTTTGTCAAAACGATCACCAGCCAATAAGTTTTCTCAGAGGGATTGTCCACCCTTTTGTGATAGAAGATGTTATCTTTCAATTCCAAAGATTTACGTTGAGCCAAGTATACCTTTGTTTGCATCCCAAGAGGAGCGACTTCTTCCCCGTTAGGTCTTTTACCTGCATCCAATTGTGTGCAACGGTCCCAGCACGGAATCTTCCCCTGAGGCTGTGCTCCAATACAACGTGCCAAATTCGTCGTCCACGGTGAGTGGCAAGTTTGGTTGCATCACCTGGACTGCACGGATGAGAATCTTATGGGCAGTGGCTGACAATTGGTCCTTCTCTTCATATCATGTGCAGAATTTACAGTTTTGTCCCATGCAAGGGCATCGAGAGAGTGCATCAGCATTCCCATTAGCTTTCCCAGCTTTATGGACCACATTGAAATCGTACTGCTGCAACTTCTCCAACCACTGTGCAATTTGGCCCTCGGGTTCTTTGAACCATAAGAGCCATTGCAGGAAGGAATGGTCAGTTCTTACCTCAAATTTCCTTTCGTACATGGATGAATGGAAATGGGTCATTGTCGACAGCATCACCAATAACATTTCACAAGTGATGCAATAATTTTGTTCGGGCCTACTCATGACCCAGCTATGATACATGATCACTCTTTCCACACCCCTGCGCCTGAGACAAAATCACTCACAAACCTTCCTTGCTTGCATCTATGTGCAGAATAAAAATTCCGTCATCAGTGGGGTAAGCTAGGTGGGTACAGATGTCAAAGACCCCTTTAATTTAACAAATGCCTCATGGCACTCTTTTGTCCAATTGAACCTCGTGCCTTTCTCTAGAGTCTAGAAGCTGGTGAAGGGGGGTGGCAATCTCCATAAAGTTTGCCACCAAGCGCTTGTAGTAGGAGCAGAGTCCCAAAAAACCCTGCACCTCTTTGATGTTACGAGGGACGGACCACTCTTCCCTTAGCTGGGTCGGTCCTCACCCCCTTGCGGCTGATGACATTACCTAGACAGATTATTTCTTTCGCCAAAAAAAAGTGCATTTACTGGGACTCAACTTCAAGCCTGTACGAGTCACCTGAGCACTTTGTCCAAATTTGTGATGGCTTGTTCAAATGTTTTAGCGTGCACCAGGGCGTCATCGAGATATACCTATCACGATTGCCATGGCATGCTACCCAGTACACACTCCATCAGCCTCTCATAGGTGGTGGGGGCATTACACAAACCAAACAGGATTACAGCGAACTGATACAATCCCTTCCCTGTGGAAGATGCCATCTTCTGCTTTCTTGCTCCATCCATCTTCGCTTGTCAAAACCCAATCCTAAGGTCCAATGTGGAATGGAAACAGCTCAGATGACAAAAAAATCTCCATCTTTTTGAGATATCATGATTGATATATATATATATATATATATACACACATATATAGTTTTTAGCCTAATCTCTCAATGGTAAAGAATCACTTAAATATTCCAGTATCCGGATCCAGATCTTCACCAAAATCGACACAATTCGACCAGGTCATACACCCAACCAGTCCACCAAGTTTTGGCCGAATCCATTCATAACTTTTTGAGATATCGTGCGATATCCTTTTTGGCCATATCTCTCAATGGTGAAGAATTACTTAAATTTCTCACATCCGGATCCGAATATTCACCAAAGTCAAAATAATTTTGTCCTTGTCACAAAACCAACCTGTACACCAAGGTTCCTCCAAATCCGTCCATAACTTTTTGAGATATCGTGCTATATATCATTTTTGGCCATATCTCTCAATGGTGAAGAATCACTTAAAATATTCCAGTATCTGGATCCAGATCTTCAGCAAAATCTCATAAATTCGTCCGAGTCGAACGTCCAACCTGTCCACCAAGTTTCATCCGAATCAGTCCGTAAACTTTTTGAGGTACGCAGCTCAGAGACAAAAAGGGATGAAAACATAACCTCCATCCAGCTTCAGTGGTGGAGATAACTAGAACACCTCGCCGGCTCATTCTGAACAAAAATGCCATCGTTCACTGAACACGCTGCTATTATGGCCCATATACCCGTATCATCAATGCACTCTATTATGTCACATACATTGCTGTTATCCACAGCTTCATTGATCATTGTTTGATTATAATCAGGATATTTAACGACCAGTTTTATGCACATTTGGGATAAATTGCATCAATGAAGGTGAATCTATCTAATATTATTTCAAAAGCCATGTCTGTCCGTTTCTTTGTTGTCCTAATAACTTGAGAACGGATTAACAGATTTCAATTCAACCAACGAAGGTAGATTCAGGAATCTCCCCCGGAAGGTTTGTTATGCAAAAGAATAAAAATAAAATAAAGGACGGTTTTTTTGTGTGTATGGGTACATGGGCACACGTGTCAAAACTGCAAACACCAACTTGCAACGCTGGTTATTGCCACATGGAGAGCAGGATCTCCCAAGAATCCTTGGGATTGTTTCGTAAAGAAATTGTTTTCTGTCGTTTCACCCATTAGAGAAGACTTCTCGACAGGGATAATTGATGGTTTCTTAATTATTGCAGCTAACATACGCATGCATACTTCAGAGCCATATATGTTACATGCGCAAGTGTTACAGAAATTTGGACTCCACTCACTCCCTCCCTGTACACACCATGTACACACCACGAGGCCGAGCCTCATCCATTATAATTACCCATTGGGACTTTGTCTCCACGATTTTATACTTCTTTGCCAGAGCATCCTCTGGCATTATTTCAACTCAAAAACAAATCTCCTAAATTGCACATCTACAGGATATGGGGCTCTATTAAAACGCATTTTAAATTGTCTTGCGTTTAAGAAGAATGAGGATAGTTTTAATGGAGTGATGTGCATTGAAATAAATGTAAGAATTTTTTTTTTGTGTGTGTGGCATTCAACGTAATTTAGTGATCAGTTCTTCAAGTGGCCAGAACATTGTTGGCAATGTTAATTGCGAGCTCGTGAACAAACAGGGGGAGGCTTATTCCTCAAGAATTGTGACAAGCTTGCAAAACAATGTAATTCAAGAGTTGAAATGTTTTAATCAAGTTGACCACATGGTTTGCATAAAAGCCTTTCATTTCCCCCGTTTTTATTTTTTATTTTTTATTTTTTAAAGCAAGATCACTCAAACTGTAAGGCTGCTAGAAACTTCAAAACAATTCAAAAGCACAGGATATCTTGATTAAAGCATTTTCATTCATATGACGAAACATTCCTATCACGAGGGCCAACGCTGGCAGAATGGCCTAGAGGTATGCACACTCGCCTCTGAGTTGTCAAGCCTGGGTTTGAATCTCAGCCAAGATATACACCGTCATCATGGTGGTTCGCAGGCAGAGTGAGGCATCATTGTGTGTGCCACTGGGCGTCCCATCTATCAACATTAGTTGGTAGATGTTAAAGATCCTGCCTAAACTGTGGGTGTTAAGTGGTCTGATCTTCATTGGATATCCCTTAACACCAGGTTATGCAATCTCTGGAGTGAATTTGGGGAACAGCTTCTGCACTATAAACAAATTCATCCGGCCGGTATAGTTTGCATGTTTCATGCGAACAAGCCATTTTCGACTGCTAAGTGCAACCAATTCCAAATTCCTATCACAAATCCAAGGCTCTGGGAGGCATCCATCATTTGTACAAATAATACCTCATCATCTGTTGAATGCAACCATTACCTACTTATATGTTGTCGTACAGGGAACGTCAAAAATAGGGAAATTTAGCTTTCAAACTGAGAAAAATCAACGATCATTGAAAATAAACAATTGAGAAAAAACTTATGAAAAGTAAAGTCTGGTGGTATGAGACAACAATGTGGTCAAATAAGTGGTGCCTCTATTTCCTTAAAGTATCACATTGAACAGTCAGAAGATTCATGGAGAAAGTTGGGGGCACGAGGACCATGATGGAAACGTTTCTACATTTCCGTAATGTGGACATCAAAATGTTGGCTCGAAGTTTGGTACACCTATAGGATTTGAAAAAAGACAAACGATAATTTCAGTGTAAGCTGCGTACCTGGTGTGTATCGATTTGGGGATGCTTCATACAAAGGAGTTTGTAATGATGTAATTTCAGATAATGACCAGCACTGCACCAGCCTGTTCTGGGTCAGACGTGCGTGGCATCCAAGTGGAGGGAGTGGGGGCCGTTGAGACTGGCCTATAGGCCCACAGACTGGCCTACAGGCTCAGCTGAGGCAACAAATGGGAGAAGCCAAAAAAAGTCATTCGTTACATGTCGTCCGGCGATTTGCCAGCCCACAGAAAGCTCTCTTTGTAACTGGACATCAGAAGGAAATATGATTTATTAACCTCCATTTTCCTCACCTGGGCTGGGCATTTACCGACCCCTACTGTCATTTTTAGAAATGTTTTGGCTTCTCAAAGCATGGTTTAATGGACCTACTTGGAAATAATCACTTAATCAAGAAAGATCTTTGTGGCATGTTATTTTAACGGCCACAATTATTCCCACGTTGTTGTGGCCCAAGTCTTTCATGAACCGGCTGGCCAGGACTTACGTTCGACTGAGGTTAGGGTAGGAATTTGGAATTTGTTCAGGGAGGGATCTTCATCGTCCACCAACGAATGCTGGCAGATGGGAATTCCCGTTTAACGTCCATCCGAGGGACGACACACACATTGATGAATCACCCTACCTGTGAACCACCAGTCTGAGTTTATAGCTGAGCCGAGATTTGAATCCGGGCTAGACGGCTTAGAGACGAGTGCGCGTGCGTACCTCCGGGCCATCCTGCCAGCCCAAAGATCTTCGTGACATCATGTCCTGTTTTATTGTTAACAAACCCCCAAAACAATCAAAGCCTTGAATTTGCAGTTACATTAAGCTGATGGCTGAAGGCAAAAATAAACATGTGCATTGAATGTTTTTCTGGCTACAAGAGGCAGCTATAATTAACCAGTCATTCACTGGAGCGGCGTTGGCTCGCGAGATGGTGTCCAAAATCAAAGGTCTTTTGATTCTGTAATGAGCAACGCGTGCTGAAAGCACTTTTGTGAGAATTCTCATTTCTGTACACCTGTTTTAATGCCCTCACCTCCCTTTGTTAATGTGAAATGGTTTTCCAGCGCTGGTTTTATGATATATTCTCATCAGATGTTCGTCCAAGACGGATTAAGTGAATTAAGTTTTGATGATGTTTTTATTTATTTATTTAACAAGGCCAGAGAGGGACAGTGATGCCTAACTTCAGATGTCTGTGCTATTCGAGGTTGATTACCAGCTTGAGCGAGGCAGAGGAACCGCAATTCCTTCGTTTGCACTGCGTGGACCAATTGGCCTTATTGCGGGCTTGCTCATGAGCCTTTCCCTCAAATCAGAATGTATTGAGGTTTGGTTTAGGTTTGTAAGTCAACATCAGTAAAATCAGAGTAAAGAATCATGAAAGAGTTGATGAAAGAGTCAGCAGGATATATTCCGTAATATTTGGTATGCAAACAAAAATAAACATTTTAGCCAAGCTCATAGATCATCTTGTAATCTATGTTGAGTATCCTGAAGGTGTGCAGCAAAAAAGGTCTCTGGCTGATGGTATAGCAGGCAATTTGGAATGAACTGAAGAATTGAGTATAATTAAATAATGTATCAGAACTTTCCCCATACATTTCCTGGATATTACCCTACCTTGCATTATTTGTCATTTAAACATAGTATCACAGTATCAGGTGGTCAGTGGGTGAACTAAGATAACAAACAGGCAAACTAAACATATAAAATAGTGCTTTATTACACACGACGTACCATATTATTTCACTGTCTCCTAACTTCAAGATATATCTTCACAAAGACACTGCTCGCTCCATCCTACGGCCTCAAATACGACATTTTTTTTTTTTATCAACACCAGTCTTGAATAGCATTCCTTTTAACCTCAGAGAAGAAGAAGAAACACTTACAAAATCTTACCCCTCAGCCTCAGCAATTGTAAGGATCAGGGTCCCAAAAACATTCACTGAATGGGACATATTTCTGTAAAAGTAATTATAAAAGTGGAAACATGAGGAGTCGGTTGAACACAAATAAAAAGGTATGGAAAAATATATAACAGCGCGATGTCGCCGCGCTGTAACGAGAGTTACAACGCTGCGCGTCAACAACTAACGGAACAGGAAGATTATCACTTCCTGCTCAGAAAATCAACTTCCGGCGTCACACAGAAAACGATTCAGCACAAAAAACGTCGCTCTTCCGCATTAACCCCGCCCACAATCCACCCGGCAATCTCCGCCCACAATTCACCCGGAAATCTCCGCCCACAATCCACCCGGAAATCTCCACCCACAATTCACCCGGCAATCTCCGCCCACAATTCACCCGGAAATCTCCGCCCACAATTCACCCGGAAATCTCCGCCCACATCACCGGCAATCTCGCCCACAATCCACCCGGAAATCTCCGCCCACAATTCACCCGGCAATCTCCGCCCACAATTCACCCGGAAATCTCCGCCACAATCCACCCGGAAATCTCCGCCCACAATCCACCCGGAAATCTCCGCCCACAATCCACCCGGCAATCTCCGCCCACAATACACCCGCAATCTCCACCCACAATCACCCGGAAATCTCCGCCCACAATCCACCGGCAATCTCCGCCCACAATCACCCGGCAATCTCCGCCCACAATCCACCCGGAAATCTCCGCCCACAATCCACCGGAAATCTCCGCCCACAATTCACCCCGGAAATCTCCGCCCACAATCCACCCGGAAATCTCCGCCCACAATTCACCCGGCAATCTCCGCCCACAATCCACCCGGAAATCTCCGCCACAATCCACCGGCAATCTCCGCCCACAATACACCGGCAATCTCCCCCACAATCCACCCGGAAATCTCCCCCACAACCACCCGGCAATCTCCGCCCACAATCCACCCGGCAATCTCCGCCCACAATCCACCCGGAAATCTCCGCCCACAATTCACCCGGCAATCTCCGCCCACAATTCACCCGGCAATCTCCGCCCACAATTCACCCGGAAATCTCCGCCCACAATCCACCCGGAAATCTCCGCCACAATCACCCGCAACCCGCCACAACACCCGGAATTTCCGCCCACATTCACCGGCAATCTCCGCCCACAATCCACCGGCAATCTCCGCCCACAATCCACCCGGCAATCTCCGCCCACAATCCACCCGGCAATCTCCGCCCACAATTCACCCGCAATCTCCGCCCACAATCACCCGGCAATCTCCGCCCACAATACACCCGGCAATCTCCGCCCACAATACCCGGCAATCTCGCCCACAATTCACCCGGCAATCTCCGCCCACAATTCACCGGCAATCTCCGCCACAATACACCCGGCAATCTCCGCCCACAATCCCACCGGCAATCTCCACCCACAATTCACCCCGCAATCTCCGCCCACAATTCACCCGGCAATCTCCGCCCACAATACACCGGCAATCTCCGCCCACAATACACCCGGCAATCTCCGCCCACAATACACCCGGCAATCTCCGCCCACAATCCACCGGCAATCTCCGCCCACAATACACCCGGCAATCTCCGCCCACAATTCACCCGGCAATCTCCGCCCACAATACACCCGGCAATCTCCGCCCACAATTCACCCGGCAATCTCCGCCCACAATACACCGGCAATCTCCGCCCACAATCCACCCCGAAATCTCCGCCCACAACCACCCGGCAATCTCCGCCCACAATCCACCCGGCAATCTCCGCCCACAATCCACCCGGCAATCTCCGCCCACAATTCACCCGGCAATCTCCGCCACAATCCACCGGCAATCTCGCCCACAATTCACCCGGCAATCTCCGCCCACAATCCACCCGGCAATCTCGCCCACAATCCACCCGGCAATCTCCCCACAACCACCGGCAATCTCCGCCCACAATCCACCCGGCAATCTCCGCCCACAATTCACCAGGCAATCTCCGCCCACAATCCACCCGGCAATCTCCGCCCACAATCCACCCGGAAATCTCGCCCACAATTCACCCGGCAATCTCCGCCCACAATCCACCCGGAAATCTCCGCCCACAATTCACCCGGCAATCTCCGCCCACAATCCACCCGGAAATCTCCGCCCCAATACACCCGGCAATCTCCGCCCACAATCCACCCGGAAATCTCGGCCCACAATCCACCCGGCAATCTCCGCCCACAATCCACCCGGCAATCTCCGCCCACAATCCACCCGGCAATCTCCGCCCACAATCCACCCGGCAATCTCCGCCCACAATTCACCCGGCAATCTCCGCCCACAATACACCGGCAATCTCCGCCCACAATCCACCCGGAAATCTCCGCCCACAATCCACCCGGCAATCTCCGCCCACAATACACCCGCAATCTCCGCCCACAATCCACCCGGAAATCTCCGCCCACAATCCACCCGGCAATCTCCGCCACAATTCACCCGGCAATCTCCGCCCACAATCCACCGGCAATCTCCGCCCACAATCCACCGGCAATCTCCGCCACAATCCACCCGGCAATCTCCGCCCACAATTCACCCGGCAATCTCCGCCCACAATCCACCCGGCAATCTCCGCCACAATTCACCCGGCAATCTCCGCCCACAATCCACCCGGCAATCTCCACCCACAATCCACCCGGCAATCTCCACCCACAATCCACCGGCAATCTCCGCCCACAATACACACCGGCAATCTCCGCCCACAATACACCCGGCAATCTCCGCCCACAATACACCGGCAATCTCCGCCCACAATCCACCCGGCAATCTCCGCCCACAATTCACCCGGCAATCTCCGCCCACAATCCACCCGGCAATCTCCGCCCACAATCCACCTGGCAATCTCCGCCCACAATACACCCGGCAATCTCCGCCCCACAATTCACCCGGCAATCTCCGCCCACAATACACCCGCAATCTCCGCCCACAAATACACCCGGCAATCTCCGCCCACAATCCACCCGGCAATCTCCGCCACAATCCACCGGCAATTCCGCCCACAATCCACCGGCAATCTCCGCCCACAAACACCCGGCAATCTCGCCCCACAATCCACCCGGCAATCTCCGCCCACAATACACCGGCAATCTCCGCCCACAATCCACCCGGCAATCTCCGCCCAATTCACCACCCAACAATAAGTGTGACAGAAGACACAGGACAGAATAGCCAATTATATAACAGCGCGATGTCACCTCGCTGTAATAAGGAGAGCAGAAAGGTGAACAAAGAAAGGCACAATACCCTGCATATTATGAAGAGTAAGCTTTCCAAATTTGCAGATGACACAAAGCTTGGAGGTCAGGTGGATAGCAGAGGAGGTGGTGATCAGATTCAGGAAAGTATTGATACTTCCATAGATTGGGCAAAAGAATTGGAAGATGGAATTTAACCTGAGCAAGTGTAAGGTGTTGGGGATGGGAAGAACAATGAAAATAGAGATTACAGGATGCAATGGGTAATTTTGGAGCATGTCACACAGGAGAAGGATCTGGGGGTGGTAATAGATACGGGAGGTAAGCAGGCAGCACAATGCCAGGCAGCCATGGGTAGAGCAAATAGTGTTTTAGGTTGTATTCGGAGGGGGATCATTTATATATGTCAAAAGAGGTGGTGTTAACATTGTACAGGAATTTAGTGAGGGCCA
>CM068962.1:95275976-95293068 GCA_035128595.1 Eptatretus atami | reverse complement strand
GCGACTATGCGCAAGAAAGTTGGAGCTGGAAAAAATGCAAACAGAAAGAACAGGAACAGGGAATTCGAGCAGAGAATCTGGAGCAAGAGCTGCACAAGGACAAAACACATCTCAACTCACTCCAACTCTCATCGCAGGCAGCCAAGCAGACGAGCGTAACAGCCCAAGGTCAGGTGATGGCGTTCGCATTAACCATGGTGACTGTTTGGCTTTTGTCTATCGTGGATGGCGGAGTGTAGTTGCCGGCGTCCATGAGGGCCTTGGAGGTATCCTCATGCTGGTTATAGGTTAGCCAGTTGTGGCCTTGTTCTGCCCTTGACCTGGCATGCCCAGGAGTTGCAATTTTGGCTGGGTCCGCTGGGCTGTGGCAATGTCTGCCTGCATTTTAGCCGTGGCCACGGTTTTTCCTGGAGGAGGATACAGACATCAACTGAGAGAAGATGTGAGAACTCTAGGATTACCAGATCCAGGAGGAGGATACAGGCTTCTGGGGTTGAACAAGAGAACTCTCAGCCTTCCAAATACCAGAGGAGGATGCAGGCATTGAATGGGACAGGATGAGACAACTCTAGGATTACCAGATCTGGGAGGAGGATGCAGGCTTCTGAAAATGAATGAAAGAACTCTAGATGTACTAGATCCTGGAGGGGGAAGTTACTGGGAGTGGATGAGAGAAATTTGGGTCTGCCAGACCCTGGAGGAGGATGCAGGTTACTGGGAGTGGATGAGAGAAATTTGGGTCAGCTGAACCCTGGAGGAGGATGCAGGTTACTGGGAGTGGATGAGAGAAATTTGAGTCTACCAGATCCTGGAGGGGGATGCAGGTTACTGGGAGTGGATGAGAGAAATTTGAGTCGACCAGATCCTGGAGGGGGATGCAGGCACAGATCCTGCTGCCTCTCACAAGAATGTTTGTTGACACAGTTCTTGTGGCTGATTTGATTCTCTGACACCTCACCGAGGGTGTGATTAAAGTCTACGATTGCGCCCAAACATTAGCCAGGGTGATCTACAAGATTTTGGAGTGATGGACAAATTTATAAAAACAAATAAATAAATAAATATGTGGAAAAACTACAGGCTCAGCATGGGAATTGAACCTGGTCCTCTGGCAAACCATACCAGTGCTCTGCCTTCTGAGCTTGGATATGTGCGGCTCAGTAAAGAGATGTGGCTTGGAGGCTGGATGACAGAGAGCAACTGAGCCTGATTTGCTCTCTTTTATAGAGCCTGGGTGAGGGAGAGGCCAAAAATGGGATCAGAACACCTAGTAGGCGTTTCTGAGCGCCCCCATTGGCGCATAGCCATCACCCCATGCCATAACCATGCCTCACCAGACTCCGGAGTCGAACTTGGCTTCATTTGCCTCTTGGCCAACCCACGCAACAGAGGTCCACAATTAACATTGGCCAAGGGTTTTCATGTACGCTCTCTCGCCCTGAACGTGCGCTGAACTCCATTTGAGTGTTGTTATTTAGTGGCATGCCGGAGCTACCCGAATGTCATTGAAGGAACCCCAGCACACATTTGCGCTTTGAGTTACATGCCGAAACAACCCAGATTGCAATGACCTTCATTCCCGCAATGCCCCCAGAGACTGTGGTGAGTGGCCAGGGAGCTAACTGTGGCTGGAGTGGTTTGTAGTGGTTGTTGTGAGGTAGAGGAAGCACTGTGGCATTTGTGGTGAAGGCGTTGAACTGTTGGGAGTGGTTGAAGCGGTTTCAGTGTGGAGACTTCTGAGGTTGGTCACGGTTGTGTGTTTACAGTGAAGAGGTCGGGCGTAGGTTGTTGTAGGGATTTTTAGAAGGCGTTTGTAGTGATCATGGTGAGCGATGTAGTGTGGTGGTGAGTGTGGTGAAGGTCTGAGGTAACGAGTTGGTTGGTGTATGGCGTGCCATTTAAACAGGAACTTGGCATGCGTATGCAAATGAGCTGGATTGAGGTGTCTCGACGCTTCGCAGATAGCCAGACTGGCCTGACGTGCATGCTTGCATGCTTTTGTGTAAAATAAAAGGTCAGGTCAGGTCAAGTATGGGAGCATGCACCAGAGCAGCGTGTCGCTGCTTCCACTTTCCACGGTACTCCAGGGGCTTCCGTCTGGCCATCCCCCAAGCAGATGCCAAGCCCATCCCCATCTCGTTGAGATGCTAATCAACCTGCTGCAACCACGAGGCACATGGTTGGCCAATTGGCCTCGTTCATTCATGAAGCTCCCTCGCTGAGAGAATCTTGTGAGCAGAATCAGCATCAGGAAATGAGCCACATGTCCATACAGCTGCAGCTGTCACTCACAGACTATGCAAGTAACAAATCTCATTTGAGTCTCTCTCAGTAACCGCTCATTGGACACAAAGTCTGACCAGCGATAGCCAAGGATTCTCTGAAGAGACTGGTACCAAAGGAATTAAGTCACCATCTCAGATCCCTGGTCAGAATCCAATTCTCACATCCATAGAGCAAGAATGGAAGCACCAAGGACCTGAAGACTCAGACTTTCATCCTCCCGCAGAGGTACCGGCAGCGCCACACCCCATGATCCAGTGAATCCATGACTCCAGGCCCGACCCAGACGTCTGTTGACCTCTGGCTCACAGCATCAGAGACATGATATCACATGCCAAGGCAAGTGAATCTCTCCGTGACTCAACATCCTCGCCAAAAACAGGTACAGACAGGATAGCAGCAATCCAGATCCAAGATGTCATTGAAAGCCTGGATCTTGGTTCTGACCCAGGAAACCCATAATTGCAGTGGCTCACGCTCCTCATTCAGCACCTCGAGGGCACCCAAAAGGATGCCTACAGTCTCAGCAAATATGATGGTATCATCTGTGAAATCAAGGTCAGAGATCTTGACATTCCCAAAGGATGAACCGCAGCTTGATCTCCCCGACATCCTCCCAAGAATCCAGTCCATACAAATGCTGAAAGTGTGGGGCCAGTACACACACCCTGACAAACTCTAACAACTGGAAATAAGAGAGATGGTACCACCACATCTCACAGCACTCTCAGTACCAGAGTAGAGTTCAGACATCAGATTGATCAGTCTTTGTGGCACCACAAAGACCAAGAATCCTCCAGAGGCATCCCGATTCACTAATCAAATGCTTTACAGAGATCAACATCTGCTGCAAGCAGCCCTTCCGAAACTCTCGCTGATTCTGTGAGGACCCGAAGAGCAAGGATACGTTCAATCATTGACCTCTTTGGTGTAAAGCCTGACTGCTCTGGACGCTGTGTGCTCAAGCAGATGTTGGCAACCCTATCAAGAATTATCCGAGCAAAGACCTTACCCGGCAATGAGAGCAGCATCACCACTCCGTAGTTGTTGCAGTCTTGGTGATCACCCTTCCCTTTCCAGAAGAGACAACAAGGCCCTCTTCCAGTCAGTTTGAATAGTGCCTGTGTTCCAGGCAGAGCACAGAAACTGCATTGCAATGACAGACGGACAGCATTTTCACCAGCCTTGACAAGTTCAGCATGGATGCCACAGATCCCAGGAGCTTAACCCCCATTTCAATTGGTTCACTGCAGCCTGTGTTTCTATAAATGAAGGTGGACCACTTTTGATTGGAGGGTCAGCAATCGGGAATGTAACACCCCTGACATCCAACTCGACAGCTGGTGGATCAGTCTGGTACAACCGCTCAAAGTAACTGGCACAGTGGGCCTTCACTTCGGACTCCTGTGTCAAGAGCCCCCCACCCTCTGCTCTAACTGCAGTACACCAAGGGACGGGCTTGGATGAACGCAATGCGTGAATTCCCCTGTAAACAGGATGAGAATCACTTGACCACAGGTGATGCTCCACCCCCTCACAGATTCCTTGCACATAGGCCTCCTTGTTCACCCTTAGTTCACGTACAGTTTTACTGCCATTCAACCTGGCCCTGTGGCTCTGGTCAATGGTATCGAGTGTCCACTGAGAGACAAAATTCTTCTTCGTCATTTGTTGAGTTCCAAGACATCTACCGGCAACAACAAGGACGGTGGTCTTTAAGGCACTCGACAACTCTTCAGGATCCCTGAAAGCACCCAGACACCCCAAATCTCCACTCAGCCTGTTCGCAAACTCCTCAGCTTCCCTCTCATCCTTGAGTTTGCCAACATCCAGCCTAGGCTGGGATGGTACCATTTTCCTGGATTTAAGCTACAACTTCAGAGTTGCTACAACAAGCCTGTGATCAGTATTGAGGAACGGAGCACTCCAGTCGACCCTGCAGTTCTGGATCATCCTCCAGTGACCATCAACTAGCACAATCTCCTTTTCCACACTGCCAACGTTGGAATATCAAATCCAGTGATGAGCCTGTGGGCGCTGAAACCATGAACCAACCACCCTAAGTCCAGGACTTCTTGCAAAGTCAAGGAACTTAGTGCTATTCTGGGTCACAGTTCCAGACCCATGGGGACCAACACACGTCTCATAACCATCCCGATCAGTTCCAGTCGATTCATTTCAATCCCCCAAGACTAGAAGAGTATTTCGCCTGGGGCACTGATCAACCACAGACTCGAGCGTGGCATGGAAGGCGTCCTTCATGGTGAGATCACTTGCCTCAGTCGGAGCAGACACAGAGACCAGGGAAATGACACCCAAGGAGTGACAAGTCCTTCGTCTCATAATATGCTCGTTGACAGGTGTTACCGCAATTATCATTGGAGTCAGCTTATTGGACACAGCTGCAGCAACCCCTTGGGCATGGTAACCATCAGAGCGACCAGATCAATAGTAGGTGTAACCACCCGCCATGATCTTGCTGAAATCCGGTTTCCGAACCTCAGAGAGTGCTGCAATACCGATGTCCAATGCTTGAGCTCAGATGATAACAAAGACAGGTGATCATCCTCTCTTTGGGATAGGACATTTCAGGCACCCACCCGAAGGGACCGCCTCCGGTTAACCCAAGGAGACCACCGTCTGGTGTACGACACCTCAGCACCACCCCGACACACACTACCACAATCCGACCCGGAAAGGTTACCCCGTGGTTTCCCTCCTATCATCAAAGATTGGGGGTCCCGAAGGCTTTGCCCCTAATTCCATCATCCGGTGAGCTGCCCTGTGAAGGGCAGCTGCACAGGAGGTACTCCCACGGAGTGGGTTTTCAGATTTATTTTTGCTTTTAGAATGTTTTGTGGAATGAAGGATTTTCTGGTCGCCAGAGTGCAAATCCTGCCACCAACCTCATCAAAAGTAACCCAACTGCAGGAGGACATCCGCAGACACAGATTGGCACTAGAACAGGATGGCCGTTGGTTCACAAGGAGCTCCTCCGTCCTTTGACAGGTTTTGTTCTTCATCCTGCTGGGTGTCCATATCATACACCCTCCTCACCAAGAAACTTGGTGGGGGAGACGGTTTAGTCGCCAACAACCCGACCATGGAACAGGTTAGTACAGGTTTACATGGTACCTCTAACAAGTCGCATATCTAATCTGACCTGACCTGACCTGACAATAAATAAAAGGAAGTAAAATAAATGAAAGAATAGAGGGATTGAAGACCTATCTAAAAGCCCTACGCAATGCTTCTTCTCCCATTTACCTACTAGACATATGGAAAGGGCTAACTAAATGATTACGAATGAGATAACTGTCTTTGGATCGCTATATGTTGGGTGCCATTGTCTCGGAGGAGTGCCGGCTTTGCAGAGCTGCAACAATACGTGCAATATGTGTGTAATATGTCACGTATAACATGTGTGTATATAATATGTATAATCAATCACGTATAATATGTTCATAATCACAAATCAATTAGTGTGTATAATATGAATCGGCTGAGCTTGTTCATGTATTTTAGCTATTGTATAATAGCAAATACTGTATATGACCTGTCGGAACCATGTGGAAGTTTTTCAAATTTATGATGCAGTAAAGTACATGTCTCATTGGCAGGTGTGTTAATCTGGGAATGAGTCTGCAGTGTTTCCTGCACAACATACAGAAACGTACAACATACCTTTCGGCGCTCTGGTTGGCACTACTCAAGCTCAGCCCCATGTGACAGCTCTAACCACCATGCCTTGGGGAAAAGCTATTACAAGGAAAGGTGTCAACTGGCATGTGAGCAGCATGCAAGAAGGCAGCTTATGGTATGTACAAGGCATTTCTGCTGAACTACAGCAACATTATAAGGCCATTAGTGAAATCCTCAATCTCTGAAATCGATTCCTTTGAACACATCATGAACAGTAATTCTGCACGATTTGTCACATCGGGATATGAACTTGCAGGGTTTTTTTGTGGCTTACAAATAAATAAGTCAGTCGTTATGCTTGTTGAGCTTTAGGGAGAGTGATTGAACTCTGGGTAGGGTGGATAGGGGAGTGGGGGAGGGGGAGAGGTGAGGTGGTTAAAGACTTGCATCAGAAGTAACCTTAACCCTAACCCTAACCCTAACCTAAATCTTGGCCAAGACATGGCTTCCTCCACAGACATTATTGTGGAATTTGATGAAATTGCATTTATTCCTTTCTTGATTATGAGGATAATGTTTGTTTATGAGAAATTGATAATGATAATGCTCATATTCTTGTCTTTTTAAATTTCCTTTTTCTTTACTTCATATTTTGTAGCATATAGGCATGCGAAGGACTTGCAGCAGAGCCTGCAGGTATGCATACTCACCTTTGAGCTATCCAGCCTGGGTTTCAATAATATAACAGCTCTAAACTCTCACCTGGTGTTTCGCATGGAGGATTCACATGTGCGCACTGTCCATTGGAAGGACGTTACAACTGAGGAGATGTCTGCCAATACTGTACTGGTCATTGGTGGACATTAATGATCCCACGGTGTACTTCCCGAGGACGAGTCGAGTCATCACCGGCACCCTGAACAAATTCCAAATTCCGACTCTGACTGCTGGGAAGGCAATGACGAACCATCCAGCACAACCCGTGTCCTGAAGCTGCTCGGGCAGCACCAACGCTTTGTTAAGAGTCCGGTACATTTGGTTGATTAACTCCGCAACCTAAGGTGGATGGAGGTTATATTTTCACCCTCGTCTGTCTGTCTGTGAGCAGGATATCTCAAAAAGTTATGGACGGATTCAGACAAAATTTGGTGGATAAGTTGGGGAGGTGACAAGAACAAGTGGATTATATTTTGGTTTAGGTCAGGATGCAGATCCGGCCCAGCAGTGTGATACAAAACGTAAACTGTTCAACCTGGCAGAGGTATGCGCGCTACTGAGTGCCGCTTCATTTGATATTGTAAGAATTATTTTTGTGAGGGGCCATCTATTTATTATAAAGGCCAATATGGTAAGAGAATGACCTAACATCTCCCCACATGCACCATGTAGCACCCCCTCCCCCCAACCCATCCTTCTTTAAGAAGTTTGTATTGGAACTTTGTGTCCACAACTTAATACTACACTGGCAAGGTATGCTCTGCTGTTAAGATTTTTTTTAAGCCACAAATTTCTTATCTTAAGTACACGTGGTGTTACTTAAAAAACATATAAATCCGTTTTGTTAAACAAAAGCAGATATTTTTTGATCCAGTGATGTAAAAGAGAAATGCACAAAACGTGTTATGCGTGGTATTAAATGTAATTTACTCACTATTGCTTCCAGTGGCTTGAAGTTGTTGGCAATGTTACTTCCAAGCTTGTGAACAAACAAAGAGAAGGATTATACCTCAACCATTCGGAAAAGCTGACAAAATAGTGTTATACAAGAGCTACAATGTTTAAATTAAGTTGACTGCAAGGTCTTCCGAGCACCCCTTTCAATTTTCTTTAGTTTTTTTTTTTTTCTTTCTTTTCTTTTTAAACCACTCCAACTCCAAAGCTGTTAGAAACTTCCAAATAATTCAAAAGCACAGGATCTCTTCATTAAAATATATTCCATTCATATTACATGGCATTCCTATCACAAGGACAAGGCTCAGAGTCATCATCACATTCATTCAACAGAAAAAATACATCCTCAAACGACATACTTATTGCAAGAAAAAAAAGCTCCGTCATTCCAATTTCCATTTCTGGTTGTACAAGGGACTTCGAAATGGGTTAGTAGACCTTCCGTATTACAAAAATTGACGGTTATTCAAAAGAAGCGTCACTGTTGACATTGTCTAACATCTTTTTACTTTTCAAGCAGCTTGATCTCTGACCATCAGTTTGGATTCCCTCCCACTTACTCAACTCTGGATAGGCTGCTGCTGCCTCCCTCAGCAATGGTCAGTAGCCCTACACCCTCAAAAAATGGCCAGAACCATCTCCCTGAACATACTTTGGGAACTTAACATGGTTTAGCACCCTGCTTTGCTTGCCAAGCTTGCTGCATGTGGTATACAAAGCCACCTTCATATCTGGCTTTTTGACTTCCTCTACTCACGCAGCCAACATGTTATGTCCTCTCCTGGACTGACCATATGGCAAAGCTGGCCTCCAAAGCCAACCGCAAAATGGCCATTCTCCATCATTCCAAGTTATTGCTTAAAAAATCAGAACTATTCACAGCCGACAAGGCCTTTATTTGTAGTTCATTGCAGTACTGCTCACTCTATGGGCTGGGGACCCAGTATCACATCTGTCTCTTCTGGATTCCATCAAATCTAAAGCTCTCAACATTATTTGTGTTTCTCGCAATGAGGCCGAAGGACAAGGGTCTGTTGCTTTCTTAGCGCAGAGAGAGCGGTCTGTTTTTCTTTCATTGCATTTGCTCTAATCTTTCTCCTCCTCTCTCCATCCTCCAATCCTTCCCAGAAACTTCAGGATGCACGTGTTTGTCCAAGAACCCCCAACTGTTTCAACTCCCCAAATCCAGGCTTACTTCACACCTCAATTATTTTTTTCCTCTTTTATATCCTGTTGTACAACCACCTTCCAGAGATAGTTCAATTCCATTATTCCCTCCAGGACTTCCAAGTTGCCAGTGCACCACCATCTCATGTTGTTCCCTCTCCCTACCCATGACCTTTTCTAACCCCATTAGTCCAACCTAATCCAACCCTCTAATTTTCAGGTTTTTATGTTTCCTTCCCTCGTCTCTCTCTCCTCTTTTCCTCTGTTAATTCCCTTATTTGTTGCATGAATTTGTTGGCATTCTTTCTCTTCTCCCTTTCAATCCTCTTCCTTTGTCTCATTATCTGAGGGTATGCATGTACAGGAATGGCATACTTTATGGAATATGGTTTGATCATTGTGTAAGGCAAAGGTGATACATCCTCCTCTATGATTAAAAATTTGTACTCTCCTTTCAAGCACTGCACCTTCTCTTTGGCATTGCAATGTTCTTTGTGGGTGAATATAATAGAAAAGTGAAGAAGCCTGTACTTGGGAAGAAATACACTTCATCTTTTTGTTCAGTTGTTCTGAATGCCTTTTGAGCTGCTGACAATTTCTATTCCTTCCAGCCTGACAAAGTGAAACGATTTGCAGAGACAATTTAGAAGCAGATACAATGTCTCTATGTATTGATTTGTATTCACTCAGATGGTGATGGACACGTTTGTGAAACAATTTGTATGATGCACACATATCTCTGTCTGTTGACGTGCAACATTTTTAGAGTTTTTCTATACATTGTCGAGGCTTGTATAAGAGCTAACACACAGAACATATGAAAAAGGGAGCATGAGACAAGAGAGGCGGGAGAGTCAAGCACAAAACAGTCGGGAAAAGAGACATTAGAAGATCTGTGGAGGAGAGAGGGATGGGGCACACACTCGGGGTAAACGATATGGACACTACAGGGAATTTCAGGAAAGAAAACAGGAATTTGAAGGAGGTGGGTTTGGGCTGGGTTAACGGGGGTAGAAAATATCATGGTTTTGGGTGGGGGAAGATAAGAGATGGTGGTGAACTGCTGTTTGAAGACCTAAAGGAACAGTGGGATTGAAGAGAGTGTGGGAGTTTGTTCCAGAGGCAGAAAAAAGAGGAATGAAAGAGTGAATGTGAGCAGTAATTCTTGATTTTGGTAGTTTGACCAGAAGGGGGTTGCTGGCAGACCTTGAGTACTCTGTGGAAATATGGGGGGGGGCAGAGCACGACAGAGCAGGGGTGGGGCAAGGCCGGAGAGGAGACGAAAGAAGAACGAAAGACCACCCAACCCTGCCTACGGTGAGAGAGTGAGAGACCAAAAGACTCAGCTTCATCACGAGAAATACCAATGATCCTAAAAGCCTTGGTTTCCATAGTGTGAAGCCGAGCTAGGTGAGAGGTGGGAGCACCAGCCCAGAGGAGAGAACAGTACTCCATCAGGCTGCGGACGACAGCTTTGTTTGTCGTCAGGAGCTCAGGTGTGCCAAGGAAGGACTTTGCACGATGGAGGATTCCCAGCTGGCGACTAGCTTTGGAGGCCAGTTTGGAAATGCGGCTTTCCCAGGAAAGATCATGGCAGATCATTTATTGCACAGCATGTAAAAATAATTGTCCAAAAAATGTTGGTTTTTTTGGTGCAATGATATTGCCTACCCTCAGAGTTATACGGGAAGTGACATCACTTCGGATCAAAGCATTCTGGGTAAAAACAATGGTGGTCAACATAGTCATGGATGCTATGGAGCAGATGTGCATCTTGAAGTTCCTTGTGAGGAAGCACATCAAACCAGCTGGAGTTAAGAGGACACAATCTGCAAGATTTGGTGATGCAGGTATTTCAGGTAATTCAACATATTGTGTTGAACAGATAGTTTTGGAGATTCGCAGGATTACTATATGTGAAATTGCAGAATAATTGGACGTCATTTTCGGATGTGTGGAAACAATCATTCGTTCTCACTTTAAATTCTACAACATCAATGTAGTGGGGTAACTTAGCTAAATATAGCATAACAATTGTGCATTTTGTGAGGAAAGCACCAAATTTGGCACACTAGTAGCGTAACATATTATAAACAGATTTGGATATTGGGCCATCTGAAATTCAGCCGCTGATGGCTGTGGCAGCCATTTTCCACTGCCATCAAAAATTTTGAGATGGCCTAATATCCAAATCTGTTCATAATATGATAGGCTACTAGTGTGCCAAATTTGGTGCTTTCCTCACAAAATGCACAATTGTTATGCTAAGTTGCCCCACTAATGCAAGGTGGCTACCACCAAAGGAATTCTCATCTATCAGACCTCAAATGACGTGGATACTCAAGTGGAAATGATCGTTTTGAAGTTATAAATCGTCCCCCACACAGTCCAGATATGTCACCATGTGATTTTCTTCTTTTTCCGTACTCGAAAAACTTCCGTATGACATTAGGCCAAATATAAAAAAAAATACCAGTTGATCGTCCCTACCCGCTTCCTTTTTCGAAAAATCCCACCCGTGTCCGAAGGAAGCTGTGCAGTGAAACTGCTGCATCGCTTAAGAAGTAGCCCCATGGGGAACTGATGGGTACTTCCCCAACAGGCTAAACAACAACACAAAAAAAACTAAACAACAACACAAGAAAAACTAAACAAGAACAAACTAGAAACGAACAAACACCGGACACGGTTGGTTAGAACGGTTCTTCGTCATTTTTGTCAGACAGATGGAAAGAAGGACATACGGTATATTGAAGCGGTTCGCACCACTTAAAAATCCATATCTTCGTGTACGACTCTGGCACCATTCTTTGAATCCATCATTTTCCCAATATCGAGACTGAGTTTTTATCATTTCTACCGAGTTGGACCAAGGAGCGCAGGTGAGTCCACATCCCACATATGAAAATCTGTGTATTAAATGTTTACTGTAGATCTATAAAGAAAGATGGCATAGCCAATCATTTTAATATGCACGAAGTGTATAGTTTTTTTTTTGTGTGTTTCACCTACATTTATTATATATTTGTTTAGAACTGTGGATTGCATTTTTAATAGGCTTAGTGAGTGTGTACGTGACGTGTCAGGAATATGACCGATGTCATATTTGTTTGAGGGTAAGAAAAACTGACATGTCTGGTGCATGACTCATGTAATATTTTTGGAGGGGTGGAGGTAGGGGTGGGAGATACAAACTGGGGTGTCAGGTACGATTGGTCAGGTACTAAAAGCCAGCAGCCATTTTGAAAATAAATAAATAAAAAGGGCCTCCTCCTTCTTTTTAAAAAAAATATCCGAATGATCCACTGGTATTTTTAAAATTTATTTGGCGTGAAGCAGTTTCAAATTTAGAGAGGAGTGATGGCCAATTTGTGAACAGGTTTTTGCTTACTGAGAAGGCAGCATCACCACACCCATCCCTTTCACCCAGGATGGCTCAATATTACCTTTCGTCTTCGACCTTTTTCATTTTCTTAATGTTCACCCTATAGGTGTTACTGCTCCACAACTGCCAAAGGTGAAACTTTATTCAAGTAAAGTCTCAGAGTAGACATCTTGTCTGGTCATCGTTGGGGGAGGAATGGGTGTGCAGTGCTGATGATACCCAGTGTACAGAAAGTAATATTATTCGTATTTTGTATGCAGCCAGTGGCTGCTGGTTGTATCATTACTGAGAGTGTGGCTGTGCCGCTGATGCAGTACCCCCTGTTTCCAGGATGCTGGTATTCATTTTGTCGACCTTGGAAGGACGACAGGCTGTCACCCCACCTGGTGTTATTTAATGGCACGACAGGGGCTCAAACCCAAGACCTTAAGATCTTAAGCCAGCCACCTTAACCGTTAAGTCAACATCAAGCTTATTGCTATTATTAATTGATATCTCCTTGTAATATGGATAATTCTGCACAGCAGGAAATATTGCACAACAATCTCTAAACTCACATAGTTGAAGATTTTCTTGAAGCTGTTGTTTTGACTTGCTTCCTGAGATTTTTCTGGTACTCCACAATTTTGAATGTTCAACGTTTGTGTCTTGCATTCACGAAACATTTTCTACGTCTGTGAGGTATTTCCTTGACAGTGCAGTTCATAACTTGAAAGCATCACAAAATGCAAAAGCCATCTGTGTCCACTTTGTACTCTAAACTTGACGAAAACAATAGTTGATTTTTTTTAAATTTTATGAATTATTTCTCCATATTCTCAAAATAATGGATTGTTGGAAATTTGATGACAAAAGCTCAAATGGTACTGGGTGTTCCAAAAAAAACAAAACAAACCCTCTGATTTATTCACTATTCATTTATTTTTCATGTTTTTTAAATCTCATTTCAGATAATGATAAGTCAGGTCCTGTAGGAAACAATGCCCTGGACAAATGAAGAAAAGGCTTTTTTTCTGTAGAATCCTACATCGAAACGTAATCCTTAGTCCAAACTCAAAGAATGTTCGGAAAATTAAACTGCAGAGACGCCCCATGCAAAAAGAGAATATTCAAATTGACGAAGAAAATTCGAGAGCAAGGAAATGTGCACAAGTTACACTCAAAATCAACGGACAGACCAACTCATTCTGGACGCCCTTTGCTGAGAACTCCTGAAGTCATTGAGAGGGTACAACAGTTGGTTGAAGAAAATCTAAAAAGGTCGCTTCGCCGCCACGGTCAAGAACTTGGACTGGTAGTGTCACATTTCAGAAGGATTCTCTATGATGACATGAAACTTTATCCATACAAAACACAAGTCAGGCACAAACTCACTGACCCTCACAAAAACAAGCTTCTTGAAATGGCTCAGTGGTTCATGAAGAAAATTGAGGAGCCATGTTTTTTTATAACTGACGAGGCTCACTTATTGCTTAATGGCTAAATGAACTCAAGGAAAAATGCCTACTGGGATACAGTGCCACCTGATGAGGATAGCCAGAGACCCTTACATTTGATCCATCCCACTTGCCGAATGTCAGCACATAATCAACAACTTCGCCAATCGTGTTCAAATCTGTATTGAGCACAGTGGTGGACAATTGGAGCATGTGATTGATGAAGTGCCAAACTACAGTTTTACAAGTTACGCTTCTGAAATTTGGTACACCTGCGTAGCACGAAATGTAACAGCTATTCCTGAAGTTTTATGTAAATCAGAACAAAAACTAGAATGGCACTCTTCGTGTCGCGACGTTGACAGAAACTACATGGCCAAAAAGTATGTGGACACCCCTTCAAGTTCGTGGATTTAGCTATTTCAGGCACACCCATTGCTGACAGGTGTATAAAATCAAGCACACAGCCATGCAATCTCCATAGATAAACATTGGCAGTTGAGTGGGCCGTACTGAAGAGCTCAGCGACTTTCAACGTGGCACCGTCACAGGATGCCACCTTTCCAACAAGTCAGTTCATCAAATTTCTGCCCTGCTAGAGCTGCCTCGGTCAACTGTAAGTGCTGTTATTGTGAAGTGGAAACGTCTCGGAGTAACAACAGCTCAGCCGCGAAGTGGTAGGCCACACAAGCTCATAGAATGGGACCGCCGAGTGCTGAAGCGCGTAACGCAAAAAAAATCGTCTGTCGTCAGTTGCAACACTCACGACCGAGTTCCAAACTGACTCTGGGAGCAACGTCAGCACAAGCACTTTTCGTCGAGAGCTTCATGAAATGAGTTTCCATGGCCGAGCAGCCGCACAAAAGCCTAAGATCACCATGAGCAATGCCAAGCGTCAGCTGGAGTGGTGTAAAGCTCAACACTGTTTGACTCTGGAGCAGTGGAAATGCGTTCTCTGGAGTGATGGATCACGCTTCACCATCTGGCAGTCCAACGGACTAATCTGAGTTTGGCGGATGCCAGGAGAACGCTGCCTGCCCGAATGCATAGTGCCAACTGTAAAGTTTGGTGGAGGAGGAACAATGGTCTCGGACTGTTTTTCATGGTTCGGGCTCGGCCCCTTAGTACCAGTGAAGGGAAATCTTAACACCACAGCATACAATAACATTCTAGACGATTCTGTGCGTCCAACTTTGTGGCAACAGTTTGGGGAAGGTCCTTTCCTGTTGCAGCATGACAATGCCCCCATGCACAAAGCGAGGTCCATACAGAAATGGTTTGGCAAGATCGTGTGGAAGAACGTGACTGGCTTACACAGAGCCTTGACCTCAACCCCATCGAACACCTTTGGAATGAATTGGAACACCGACTGCGAGCCAGACATAATCGCCCAGCACCAGTGCCCAACCTCACTAATGCTTTTGTAGCTGAATGGAAGCAAATCCTCCCCCCCCCCCGAGTAATGTTCCAACATCTAGTGGAAAGCCTTCCCAGAAGAGTGGAGGCTGTTACAGCAGCAAAAGAGGCCCAACTCCATATTAATGCCCATGATTTTGGAATGACATGTTGGACGAGCAGGTGTCCACATAATTCTGGCCATGTCGTGCCTTCACACACATTATTACATCATGATACATACTTGCACCAAGTTTGATTTAAATCCCTTCAGCTTTTCTCAAATACTGCATCACATTTTATCTGACATGACCTTTGATCTATTGACCCCAAAATCTAATCAGTTTGTGTACACTGTACATCATTACACATACTTGTACAAAGTTTGAATTGAATCTTTTCAGCCGTTCTTAAGTTATCGCGGTAACGAAAACCTATCACGGAGGTTTTATTATATCACGGAAAACCTATCTCTGACCTTTGACCTCTTTATGCCGCCATCTAATCAGTTCATCTTTGCATTATACTGAATACTTGTATCAAATTTGGTCAAAATCCGATCAGTTTCATAAGTTAGCATGGTAACAATTTTTACCAAACATAACCTCTGACCTTTGAGCTAATGACCCCAAAATCTAATCATATCATCTTTGTGCCACAATATATACTTGCTACCAAGTTTGAACAAAATCCGCTCCACGGCTCTTAAGATATCACGATAACAAGATTTGGCACGGACGTAAGTACATACATACATACATACATACATACATACGTACGGACGGACAACCCAAAAAGATCATGCCTCCAGTCATCTTTAGTGGCGGAGGCATAATGAATGTATTGTGGATTTTTGGATGGGCTAATAAGGCCTACTTGTACTTATTGTGACTTTGCCCTTTGACATTTTGACCCAATTATTAATTTGTTATCTCCATATTTTCATAATAAAGATTTGTTGAAAATTTGATGACAAAAGCTCAAATGGTAAAAACGTTATGGCCTGGCCAGATACACAAACACACGAACACATAAACACCTTCTAAAAACAGGCGCAAATAAAAGATCTCAGGCACCAAACCAAAACAGCAACAAATACAGCATCAACACCTGCAAAACAAAAACAAAAGAAAACTGGAACCTGGGCACTCAGTAGACACGTACATCTGCCAGGCTGATTAGTTTACGTTTTGTATCCCACTGATAGGCTGGATCTGGATTCGGACCTGAACTAAAATTTAATTGACTTGTTCTTGTCACCGAACCAACTCATCCACCAAGTTTCATCCGAATCCATCCACATTTGTTTTTTTAGATATCGTGCTTTATATTGTTTTAGCCCTATCACTCAATGGTGAAGAATCACTGAAAAAATTCACAGGTCTGGATTCGGATCTTCACTAAAATCGAATCAAATCGTCCTTGTTACATACCCAACCTGGTGACCAAGTTTCGTCCGAATGCCTCCACAACTTTTTGAGATGCCCATATGTCGTTTTTGGCCCAATCTCTCAAAGGTGAGAAAATCACTTAAAAAATTATCTGATCCAGATTCGAATCTTCACCAAAATCTAATCATTTCATCCTTGTCAAATACCCAAGCTCTCGACCAAATTTCATCCAAATCCGTTCACAAATTTTTGAGATATCCTGCTACGAGTTGTTTTTTGGCCCTTTCTCTCAATGGTGAAAAATCACTTTAAAATTCTCGGATCCAGATCTTCACCAAAATCTCATCATTTTTGGCGGTGTCATATACCCAAGCTCTCAACCAAATTTTGTCAGAATCTGTCCGCAACTTTTTGAGATATTTTGTCATAAACAGACAAACAAATGAAAAATCACTCATCATGGTTTCTAAAATATCTGTGAATTGGCAAAACAGAACGACGTAGTGGTTGAAATCAGTGAGCTAATATGAAAATGCTCTTCAAATTTCAAGTCAAACAGAACGATGTAGTGGTTGAAATCAGTGAGCTAATCTGCAAATGCTCTTCAAATTTCAAGTCAATCGCATGAAAATTGACAATTTTCGAAATGTCGCCCATGTTGACCTTTTGGCCTAGGCTGACCTTTTGACCTCAAAAACAATAGGCTTCTTCCTTATGACAAA
>CM068962.1:95255803-95266220 GCA_035128595.1 Eptatretus atami | reverse complement strand
ATTTGGTGCAATAGCTCAAAATAAATTGACAATTGTGCACCTATATTGCAAAACCAAGATTTACCTCCACCCCACAATCCCTTTATTTCACACAATAGACCATTGTGCTATTGTCACGTGGTTTTGCATAAGTAAAAATCAACATGAGTTAAAGGACATGTTGATCCGGTAGATAGACGCACCGGCACCATACTTGAGATTTACTGCATTGAGCAGGCCTCGACATGCTCATGGCAGTCAGGGGCCTAGAGGCACAAAGTGGAACAACTCCCACAAAACCAGGTCTTTCCTGCCAGGGCTGGAACCAAGAACGCAATGTTCTGGGGACAATCACAGCAGCATGCTCCTCCAGACAACGTTCCGCGGTTGTGCCTCTTCTCCGCCGCTGATGAAATCTTCACATGCTGGAGCCACTGGCTCATACTTGGCATTACGCCCACTGCCGATGCCTGCTTTTACTCACAGTATACGCACACACCCTTATTACTGCCAACTCTTCTGTTTTGCCTTGCACAGTGCCACGTCCACCCATCAGGTCAGCATCAACCAAAAAGCTAACTGTTTTACCCAGAATTTTTCAATGGAATGATTGGTTTTAGCATGTGTGAAGGAAGAGGTTTGGTTTTGGCGAGGACCTTGTGTAACCACATATATGCATCCCCTGTGTGAGTAGTATTACTGCCGATACCACAGCTTGCCTTCAGGGACCTGAAGAACTAAAGTATGGACAAGGGAAACAGATGCAGCAACCTCCAGCTCCTTGGTTTCCGGATGGATATTAATTATATATATATATATATATATATAAATCATACTGTATATATATTTACATATATGTATATATTTATATATAGATATATATACATTTTATATATATACAATATACATATATATACATATATATATATATACACATCTATATATACATATACATATATAATCTATAGATATATAATGTATATATGTATATATATATATATATATATATATATATATGTAGATATCGATATATATATATATATACATATGTATGTTATATATATATATATATACATGTTACGGCCACGGGTACCGAGTGTATTATGAAGGGGTTAATCCCCGTTTCTCCTCGGAAGAGCCGGACCTGGGGCCATTGCTCACAATTAACTTCATGGTACGGTGGGTTGTTTTACAACCATGAATGCCATTCAGTTAACCACGAGTTCCAGTGTCCACCGTCTAATTTTACCGTTTAACTAGAGGTCACGTGACTTCCTGAATGGGGAGCGCACCCTCGGTGATGCACCAATCTTATCTTTATTGTATCTTAAGTAGGGTGGCCGAGCATTTACTGCTGGTGCATGCCAACTATGACTGGTTAATTTGTTTGAGAACTACCTCCCAGTCTATCTCGGTTCGAACAATGCTGGATCAATTTGAAGGGAAGGACAAGCATGGACAGGTTGAAACGCCAACAAGGAATTATTTAAAAAGGAAAAAATAACTAAACTTAAGAACTTTTTATTTCTTTGTGGTGAAAATAGGTAAATTCAAATCAATCAAAATAATCTCACACAAAAAAAAAATTAATCAGGCATTGGTAGAAAAACAAAGAGCAGATACTTATCACTATGCCTTACTTAACAATTAAACACGAGACAAGGGCACCCAGAAGATCTTTCAGGTGGGAAAGAATTCCGGTCTCCACTTCTCAAGGCAGAAGTCGTCGTGCGTCAAATAATATGTCCCGAAATGTGTGAGCGTGCCTAGATCCATTGCCAGTGCCCTGCCTCGCCGTACACGCACTCGCAAACAGGCTCGAACACCAATCGACATCACGTCGTCACCCCTGGGAACCAAGGATGCCAAGAATCAGGTACGCCAAGAGCAGGTCCCGAGCAGAACCAGCAGGAACAGTCCAACCTTCACCCACCATCAGGAGCCAGCAGGAGCTGCAACCAACGGACAGCTGTAAGGAGCTGCAAGGTGCTGTGACGAGCTGTAAGAAGCTGTGAGGCGCTGTGAGGGACTTCGAGAAGCGGTAAGGTGCTGTGAGGCACTGTGAGGAATTGTAACCAGCTGTCACCAACTGTCACAAACTGTAACCAGCGGTCAGAGCTGTAAGGCTGTCGCCAGCTCACCACCCATCTGACTGGAACAACTGACTGTAGATGAAAATAACGGTCACCCAGCTGTCACAAAAAACTGTCAGGAAAACGGTCCTCCTGTCCTTTTTATAGGCGACCAGTCTGGGCAGATCCTCAAGCAGACTTCAGCCAAATCCACCTTGCCTATTAGCGCATCGTTGCACGTGACCAACTGTCAACCTCGCGATCATTCCTTCATCGTTCAGCCCGACATGAAGAAGACTCAGCCAGCATCCATAGAGCTGCCAAACAGGGCGTCAAACGTCGATGGAAAAAGGTGGACGTCAACGTCGGTGAAAGATGTGGGTGTCGAGCGTCAATGAAAGATAGGTGGGTGAGGTAAATGATCCACAGCCATATTTGACCGTCAGAATAACTGCTCAGGAAATGCCCGCGGTGTGCTACATCAATTGGCTTGTAAGTTCAAGGTGTCAATAAATCGTCCACCTCCAAGCCAATGTGTCCTGATGAAAACGGGGTAGATGAGCCTCCGTTGGGCTAACGGCTATCTCGCATGCATGAATGTGTCTGTCGTAAAGAGAAAAAAAGGCCATCCCAAAAGAAAGGGAATCTATTCTACACCCTTCTCCAATGCATCAAAGTTGTAATCCAACCAGACATGGGGATGGGTCTATCCTAGACATGCATTTAGGGAAATAACTGTCTGAGGACCAAAATGTTTGTATGCATTAGTCGGACCGATTCTGAAATCCATAACACTACCCCTTTCCCTATTCCAGACTCGCCCCAAGTCATCCCAGAGCTGGAGACATTGGTTAAAAGTTACATCATTGCCATTTAATGTTAGCATTCCCATGTGAGATGCAGGTGAATTTACCCCTACCTAGTACGTTTTAACTCTACCCTTTGGTGTGTGTGACAACTTAAACTTGATATGTCCCACCTGATGCATTGGGAACTACCTCACTGACTCACACAAACAACCTTATGCTACACCGAAATTGCCGGAATTTTTGAAACTAAAACATATAATGGGTGGGCTTTAATAAACTACACAACTCCACACAAATATATACAATTTCTGACCCAGGACCTACAGAAATTCAAAAGGAAAATTGTGGAGGAGGGACACCTGTTAACTTCTTGTCACCTCCATGCTCTTCATGCCCTTCACCAGCAAACCTAGCAAAAACAAACCGGCAGGCCAGTGACCAGCATACAGGCCATAAATGTTGTGGCCTTCTCAACAAAAACTGATCAAAAGAAGCAGCAACAAGAATCGAACCACTTCCTCCACCGAGCTGCGTTTGTGCAGTTCATTGTCGTGGCAATGCATGGCACAAGAAGTGAAGCAGAGTGGCATGAGATTGGTATGAAGCTGCAGCAAAGGGGCTGCTGTGTGGTAAGTGTGGTAGCATGCTGCTGCAGTAAACGCAGTTCAAACAAAAGAAAAGAAAACAAAACCACCATAATAATTGGAACGGTGTCACCTGCTATGAGGCTGCAGCGAGTGGCAGTCCACAGAACAGGTGGGGGTGGAACACAGGCCACAGAGCAAATGGTGAAGTGAGGTGAGTGATGCAATGGACGCAGAACAAGTGATCCAGAAAGCTGAGTGATGCATTCATGGTCCTGGGGATGGCAAGACAAAGCAAAAGGACAAGGCAAACAGCAAGAAAATAAAAAAGGTAAACCAGGTAATGCCATCAAAAACCAGGTCCGACCAACATGTTCCACCAGTCCCTGGTGTGCACATACCTGAGGCAGTGGCGTGGTGCCGGGAGAGAGAGCTCGAGGTTGGCCCTACTTGTCCTCACCCATCCAACATCTTTTCCCTTATATACACTACACTAGCCCATTTCTCTTCACAATTCGTTGCTACGTCTTGTCTCCTATATCCCACTGTCCCCATTGCCAAATTCTTACTCAATCCCTCCAAAGTTCTATGGAAAGGAAAAAGAGCAGAACTACATGCAATCTTCAATTTACGTCATAACAGGTCTCATTCTCAAATCCTTCAGGAGGGCAAGTCCAGCAGCCGGCGATCATCCTGACAGTGGATGGTGCGGAGGGGTCTTCATCAATCCTAACTATGCTAATATTGTTCCACTTTTAAACTGGCCCCGGGGTTATACCCTGCCAAGAGGCCTTTGTTGAACTATGGGGTTCTAAAAACCCAAATTCCCATCGCCTACGTGTTGGTGCCCTTACAATTTTGGGCAAAGCCCGCCAAATTTTCTTTCTGTGCCATCGCACAATTTTGTGGCTGGGTAGTGTGGCTCCACTAGCAGGTCTGCCCACCTGCATACTCACCGTTAGCACCCCCGGGATGCTGGAGCCTCCTCCGAGCTTTCCTGCTCCTCACCCTAACATGGGGGATGCCCTCACTGGTACCCCCCCTCGATGCCCACATGGCATTTTGGCGCCCCTGGTCCCGCTGCTCGGGCACCCGGGCCCATTGAACACTACACTAAAGACTACACTGGCACACCAGGCCCCTCTCCTCAGGTATTGCATCCACTAATACATTAATGCCCCCCTGGACCTACATACAGCCTGACCTGGCCGACGAGCCCCCAGTGCCCGGGGTGCCTGCTTCATCAGAACACTACGCTCACAAGCCACACCCCCAGCCAGTCTATTTTCTCCTGCACCCCAGAAAAAAATTAAAAACCTTCCACAATCAGCACCAACTGCAGAACGACATCCATGTGTAAATTTACCTAATCCCCCTATCTAACTTTAAACTAACCCCCGGGTTTCCTTGGGTGGGATCCACTGCCCCCATTCAATCCTTCACACCATGCATTCCATTACTCACACTCATATACCGGCCATTGCCCTGCCCTCATACTCAGAATTCATCAACCACACACAAACACATTTCCACTCACCTACACAGCATCACCTAACTAATTTCCCCAAACAAACTCGTGCAGTTTCGTACTACGCACGCTCCCATTTAACTCTGCCCTCCATACCTTTCTATGTCCCCACATGTTCATTGTCTCTACATAAACAGTCCCTATTGTCACTATCGATCCCTAAATTAATCCTAGCCCTCCCTCATGGTCACTGCTTCGTACCACACGGAGGCTACCATCACTGGCACCCCCATGTGGGCCTAACAATGCCATCCCCCTTAGGCTAGTGCTCCTGGGCCCCTGTGTGGGCGGGTACACCACTGCGCTCCACACATGGGCGTTACTGTCGCTATCTCTTACCCCTACAAAAATGAGCCCTCTGCATCTGCGGAGCGTGCCTCAGCCATATGTCTGTCCCCAACCAATTTGTTTTTTAATTTTTGCCACTGGGCATTAGGGTTTTCCCATGGGGAGCCAAGCCGTGCTCGCCACGCCCATTGCTCATGCCGGGCGAACCTTGCATATTGTACACCTGGTTCCCGTGGAAATTTTTTTTACAGCCAAATTCCTTTTGTTTCGCCGTCCATGCTCCAGTGATTTATCTGTCACAGAGCATTTACACGCCTCATCATTTGTCACTAAACCAAGCAATTGTCCGTGCTTGGGCAGTTTGCAAGGCACAGATCGTGCACACTCATGGACGTGACATGCAAGCGTACCTTGCGGGGCCGGCGTGGATCCCAAATCCATGATGATTTTCCCACGCTTGAGACCAGAACACATCCGCGCTTTCAATTTGTTACTCGTGGAGGGCTCACTCCTCCCGTCAGTCAAGCTAACAGCGATCCCCGTCTGTGTCAGTGCATGTCCTGGACTCTTACACTCACTCATGCACTCCACATCACTCATTCCTGGCACGCACTCCATCGTGCTTGCTCTCTGCACACTCAGCACACACTCCATATCTGTCATCTCTCCAAGAAACCCCGGGTTCTTTATTCCCCCCCAAGCTCGACACACACCCAATCGCATCATGCACGTGCCCGGTCTCGCCATGACTCACCTTCACTATACTCACCTCCTCCCGGTTCGTCTCAAGCACCTGTATCCTCTTCGCTAGATCTTCGAGCACTTTGCCACGTTGTAAATATAACATGTCCATGCATTCTAGAGTCTCCTCCTATACTCCACCACCTGTTTCTACCTGGTTTGCTTCAATTTCAATCATCTCGATTTTTACCTCATCCACCTCCTCTTTTACCTTCGTTAATTCCCGATGCACCCCTTGTATTTCCCCCTCTAATGTCACCTTCATTGTTTCTATTTGTGTTTTCCATTCCCGTTCCTTTGTCCCCATCGTCTGTGTCACCTCCTCCACTCTCTTCGTCAGTCCGTCGTGTATCATTTTACATTCTTTTTTAATTGCAGTCATCTCTGTTGTCGTTTCCTTCTGGGTGGCTCTTAGCTCCTTTATCGCCTCTTTGTTCTTCTCCATTTGTTTCTTCAATTCATTCTGTCCTATCGTCAGTCCTTCTACCTCCTTCGTTATGTTCCCAATCTCTCCCATCAGTCTGGCCTCGCTCTCCCTCAGCTCTTCCCGGACACCGATCCTACACTCCCTTACCTCCTCACACTGCCGCCATTTCTCTGCCCATCGCTTCACTCATCTCCCATTTTATTTCATCGCCCATCACGTCCATTTTTCTGCTGTTTTCGTCCATTTTTCTGCTCATCGCCTCCATCCTCCTGTTGATGTTTTGGTCCATCATAGTTATTTGTGCCTTGTTTTCTTCGCTCATCATAGGTATTTGTGCCATAAATTGCCTCATGAACAACATAGTGTCATTCTCGGGCTGCACTGGCTGCGATAACCCACCGTTCTGCACTGTCGGCGCTGCATTTTCCTGAGGCCAAGGGTGGGGGTTATTTTCCATCTCTCCCATTGCTTCCTCTTCACCCTCCATTGCGACTTCATGCAGATTCTGGATCAATTCCTTATCCATATTTACATGGTCTACATGGCCCACCGGGACCTGCCCGGGTTGGTCCGCCATTGTCCGCACCAATAAATTTAAGTACAATTTCGTCTAAACAGCTCTGAATTTTGAGGTGTGAACCACACCACAACATATCCACTACCTGGCACCGATTTATTGATCAAAGGGTTTGAAAAAATCCCACTCCTGACACCAGTTTGTTACGGCCATGGGGACCGAGTGTATTATGAGGGGCTTAATCCCCGTTTCTCCTCGGAAGAACCGGACCTCGGGCCACCGCTCACAATTAACGTTGTGATACGGTGGGTTGTTTTAGAACCACAAACGTCACCCAGTTAACCATGAGTTCCAGTGTCCACCGTCTAATTTTGCCGTTTAACTAGAGGTCACGTGGCTTCCTGAATGGGGAGTGTGTCCTCGGTGATGCACCAATCTTATCTTGATTAGATCTTAAGTAGGGCGGCCGAATATTTACCGCTGGTGCACAATGCTGGATCAATGGAAGGAAAGGACAAGCATGGACAAGTTGAAATGTCAACAAGCAATTCATTAATGAGGAAAAAATTAATAAACTGAATAACTTTTTATTTCTTCATGTTGAAAATAGTTAAATTCAAATCAATCTAAATAATCTCAAGAATTAATCTCAAGAAATAAAGAATTAATCAGGCATCGATAGAAAAACAGACAAAGAGCAGATGCTTATCACTATGCCTTACTTAACAATTAAACAAAAGACAAGGGTTCCCCGCAGATTATTCAGGGGGGAAAGAAATCCGATTTCAGCTTACCAAGGTAGAAGTCGTTGTGCGTCAAATAAAATGTCCCAAAATGTGTGAGCGTGCTTTGTTCCGTTGCCAGCGCCCTGCCTCGCCATACACCCACAAGTAAACAGGCTCGAACACCAATCGACGTCACGTCGTCACCCCCAGGAACCAGCGACGCAAAGAATCAAGAACGCCAAGAGCAGGTCCCGAGCAGAACCATCAGGAATGGTCCAACCGTCACTCACCGCCAGGAGCCGCAACCAACAGAGAGCTGTAAGGAGCTGTAAGGAACTTTGAGAAGCTGTAAGGTGTTCAGGCACTGTGAGAAGCTGTAAGGCACCATCAGGCACTGTGAGGAATTGTAACCAGCTGTCAACAACTGTCACAAACTGTCACCAGCGGTCAGAGCTGTAAGGCTGTCACCAGCTCACCAACCGTGTGACTGGAACAACTGAATGGTGCTGGAAATAATGGTCACCCAGCTGTCACAAAAAAACTGTCAGGAAAACGGTCTTCCCGTCTTTTTTATAGGCGACCAGTCTGGGCGGAGCCTCAAGCAGACTTCAGCCAAATCCACCTTGCTATTGGCACATCGTCGCACGTGACCAACTGTCAACCTCGCGATCATTCCTTCCTCGTTCAGCCCGACACGAACAAGAGCCAGCCAGCATCCATAGAGCTGCCAAACGGGGCGTCAAACGTTTATGGAAAAAGGTGGACGTCAACGTCGGTGAAAGAGGTGGGTGTTGAACATCGATGGAAAAAGGTGGACGTCAACGTCGGTGAAAGAGGTGGGTGTCGAACATCGATGGAAAAAGGTGGACGTCAACGTCGGTGAAAGAGGTGGGTGTTGAACATCGATGGAAAAAGGTGGACGCCAACGTCGGTGAAAGAGGTGGGTGTCGAACATCAATGAAAGATAGGTGGGTGAGGTAAATTATCCACAGCCATATTTGACCGTCAGAATAACTGCTCAGGAAAAGCCTGTGGTGTGCTTAATCAAATGTCCTGTAAGTCCGAGGTGTAAATAAATCGTCCACCTCCAAGCCAATGTGTCCTGATGGAAAGGGGGTAGACGAGCCTCCATTGGGCTCACGGCTATCTCGCTTGCATGAATGTGTCTGTCGTAAAGAGAAAAAGGCCATTCCATAAGAAAGGGAATCTATTCTACACCGTTCTCCAATGCATCAAAGTTGTAATCCCACCAGACATGGGGATAGGTCTATCCTGAACATGCATTTAGCGAAGTAACTGTCTGAGGACCTAAATGTTTGTATGCATTAGTCGGATCCGATTCTGAAATCCATAGATATATATATATGAGGCCCCGCAAGGAGGAGTGATGTAAGCGACATTTTATTAATGATATGATGATGATGATAGGCTCGGATGATAGGGTAAGGGTTAAAATAGTGCTATATGGCATTAACTCCAAAATGGCCGATGTGTCCTTACATCACTCCTCGCAGCGCCTCATATATATATATATTATATAATAATATATATATTATATATATATATATATTATATAATTATATATTATATATATATATTATATATACATCCATCGGAACCATACTCTGTACAGAGCATCGGTGCTGCCAAAGCAGTTTCCTTGGCTATTGGGCACAATCCTGAACAGGTCACCACTCCGACGCAGGATACTGAATGACTCGATCATCTCAGCAAGCTGGTACTCATTTTGCCGACCTCGGAAGGATGGCAGGCTGAGTCAACCCCCTGGTGAAGTAGTTCAGCGGGCAACGAGGCTTGAACTCAGGACCCTTGGATCCCAAGCCGCTTCCCTAACCACTGAGTCAACACCAGGATATGTAGTTATATATATATATATATATAATATATATATAACATATATTTTCTATATCTACATCTATATACATGTATATATATGTATGTATGTATATATATATATATATATTATATATATATATATATATATATGTGCTGTATGTCCACAACCTTGTTCTTAATGCCATGACAAAAGGGAATTAAATGTATTTTTTTTACTTCTACAAGATCTGAATGAAAATTTAGAATAATATTTGTTTCATATCAAAGCTTATCTTGAATCCATGAGTGCTGTTCTTCTGGCAATTGCAAAGTGGATCTGTATTCAATTCCGTGCTTGGCTCACTAGTTGCTTCATGATTGAAGCAAGGCTGCACTGCTGGTGCAGTGGCCATGATCGTGAGGGTACGAATTCGAAATTTGGCACAGGTAAACCGGTACACAATGGCCCACTCTTTGCGAAATGCAATGTGGAATATTTAACGTCCACCAGGGAATGCTTTGGGATGGAACACCCGGCTTAACATCCCTCCTAAAGACAACACAATCATTGATGCAACGCCCTGCCTGTGAAACTTCAGTTCAATCGTTTACCATCGAGTTGGGAATCTAATATAACCTTAAATGGACAGTCCCAAGGTGAGTGCGCTTCCTTATAGCTATCCCTTCAGCCCCAAGGCTTGCATTGGAAGCATCCATCCCACAACTTTGTTGTTTGAACAAAACGCTGGATAAAAATCCATTGAAGATAAAATCTTGAACTAATGGTGAGCCCCCAGCATGATGGCTTGGGATTACTTTCACTGCAGTAATCACTTCATTGGGCTGACAGGATAGCTCAGAGGTTGTGTACTGCACCTTGAGCTGCCTAATTATTCCCACGCTTTAAAAAA
>CM068962.1:95240036-95255778 GCA_035128595.1 Eptatretus atami | reverse complement strand
CAGACAGTGATGGTGCGAGGGTCTTTCATCAAATCCTAACCTATGCTAATATTATTCACTTTTAAATGCCCGGTATACGCTCAAGAGGCCTTTGAATTGAAGTATGGAGGTCTAAACCCAAATATCCATTCGCCTACGGTTGGTCACCGTAACAATTTTGGGCAAAGCCCGCAATTTTTCTTCTGTGCCATCGCCAATTTGCTGGCTGGGTAGTGTTGGTCACTAGCGTCTGCCCACTGCATATAAGTTAGCACCCCCGGAGTGCTAGGAGCCTCCTCCGAGCTTTCTGCTCCTCCGCTACAGGGGATTAGCCCACTGTTACCCCCCCCCCCGATGCCACAGGCATATTTGGCCCCTGTCCCGCTGCTTCGGGCACCGGGCCCAATTGACATCCACTAAAGACTACCTGCACACCACAGCCCCTTCCTCAGCTTGATTGGCATCCACTAATTAATAATGCCCCCCTGGACCTACATTACAGGCTGATCCTTGCCGCGAAGCCCCCAGTGCCCGGGTGCCTGCTTCATCAAACCACTACGCTCACCAAGCCACACCCCAGCCAGTTCTTCCTCCTGCACCCAGAAAAAAAGGTGAAAAACCTTCCACAATCAGCACCAACTGCCAGAACGACATCCATGTGTAATTTACCTAATCCCCCTATCTACTTTAAACTAACCCCGGGTTTCCTTGGGATCACTGCCCCCATTCAATCCTTCCACCATGCATTCATTACTCACACTCATATCCGGCCACTTGCCCTGCCCTCAGACTCAGAATTTCATCAACCACACACAACACATGTCCACTCACTACACAAGCATTCAACCTAACTAATTTTCCCAAAACAAACTGTGCAGTTCGATACTACGCACAGCGCCATTTAACTCTTGCCCTCCATACCTTCTTATGTCCCACATGTTCATCTGTCTCTACCATAAACAGTCCCTATGTCACTATCGATCCCTAAATTATCCTAGCCCTCCCTCTGGTCACTGCTTCCGCGTACCCACACGGAGAGCTACCATCACTGCACCCCATGTGCCGGCCTACAAATGCATTCCCTTGCTAGCTGTCCTGGCCCCATGTGATGGGCGGTAGTAACACTGCGCTCCACACATGGGCTTTACTGCGCTATCTCTTACCCCTACAAAAAATGAGCCCTTCTTGCAATACTGCCGAGTGGCCAGCCAATATCGTCTGTCCCCAACCAATTTTTTTATTTTTTGCCACTGGGCATTAGGTATTTCCCATGGGGAGCCAAGCCAGTGCTCGCCACGCCCATTGCTCATGCGGAGCGACCTTGCATATTGTACACACTAGGTTCCCGTGGAATTATGTCTTAGTCACAGCCTTCCTTGTGTTTCGCCGTCCATGCTCCAGTGGATTTTATCTTGTCACAGAGCATTTACCCGGCTCATCATTGTCGACATAAACCAAGCATTGTCCGTGCCTTAGGGCGGTGCAAGGCCAGATCCGTGCACACACTCATGGACGTGACATGAAAGCGTACCTTGCGGGGCGGCGTGGATCCCAAATCCAGGATATTTTCACGCTTAGACCAGAACAAATCCGCGTTTTCAGGATTTGTTACTCTGGACGGGCTCACTCCTCCCGGTCAGTCAACGCTAACAGCGACCCATCTGTGTCAGTGCATGTCCTGACTCTTTACACTTCCACTCCATACATCCAATCCACATTCCTGGCACGCACCTCCATCGTGCTTCTCTCTGCACACTCGCAACATCCCTATCTGTATCTCTCCAAGAAACCCGGGTGCTTTATTCCCCCCCAAGCTCGACACACACCCAATCGCATCCATGCACGTGCCCGTGGGTGTGAGTCTCGCCATGACTCACCTTCACTATACTACACCTCCCTCCGTTCGTCTCAAGCACTGTATCCCTTTTTCGCTAGATCTTCGAGCACTTTGCCACGTTGTAAATATACATGTCCATGCATTCAGAGTCTTCTCCATACATCCACCACACCTGTTTCTACTGGGTTGTGCTCAATCAATCATCTCGATTTTATACCTCATCACCTCTCTTTTACCTTCGTTTACATTCCGCCGACTGCACCTTGTATTCCCCCTCTAATGTCACCTTCATTGTTTCTATTTGTGTTTTCCATTCCCGTTCCTTTGTACCCACTCGCTGTGTCACCTCCTCCCACTCTCTCGTCACGTTCCGCTCGCAATGTATCATTTTACATTCTTTTTAATTGCAGTCATCTCTGTTGTCGTTTCCTTCCTGGGTGGCTCTTACTCCTTTTCCTCTTGTCTTACTCATTTGTTTCTTCAACTTCATTTGTCTTCGTCAGTCCCTGTCTACCTCCTTCGTTATGTTCCCTAATCTCTCACCTCAGTCTGGCCTCGACTCTCCTCAGCTCTTCCCAGAACCGATCCTACCACTCCCTTACCTCCTCACACTGCCCGCCATTCTCTGCCCATCCGTTCACTCATCTCCCATTTTATTTCATCGCCATCACGTCCCATTCTTCTCTGCTGTTTTCGCTCCATTTTCTGCTCACGCTCCATCCTCCTGCTTGATGTTTTGGTCCATCATAGGTTATTTGCTGCCTTATGTTTGCTTCGCTCATCAATAGTTATTGTGCCATAAATTGCCTCATGAAACAACATAGTGTCATTCCGGGCTGCCGGCTGCGATAACCACGTTTGCACTTCGGCGACGGCATTTTCCTGAGGCCAAGGGTGGGGGTTATTTTCCAGTGTCTCTTTCCAATCTGCTTCCTCTTCACCCTCCATTGCCGATTCAGCAGGTTCGGATCATTCTATCATTACATAGTCTACATGCCCACCGGGTCCCTGCCCGGGTTGGTCCGCATTAGCTCCGCACCAATAATTTAAGTACAGTTTCGTCTAAACAAGGCTCTGGAATTTTGAGGAGTGAACACCAAACATATCCACGTACTCGCGCAACCGTTTATGATCAAGGGTTTGAAAAAATCCCACTCTGTCACCAGTTTGTTACGCCATGCGGACGAGAGGTATATTTTATGAGGGCTAATTCCCCGTTTCTCCTCGGAGAACCGGACCTCGGGCCACGCTCACACATTTAACGTTGTGATACGGTGGTTTTTTAGAACACCAAACGTCACCCAGTTAACCATGAGTTTCCAAGTGTCCACCGGTTAATATTTTGCCGGTTATACTAAGGCACGTGGCTTCGCTGAATGGGAGTAGATGTCCTCGGTAATGCACCAATCTTACTTAGATTAGATCTTAAGCTCAGGGCCGGCCGAACATTACCGTGGTGCACAATGCTGGACATCAAGAACGGAAAGGACAGCAGGGACAGTTGAAATTGTCAACAAGCAATTCATTAATGAGGAAAAATTACATAAAACTGAATAAACTTTTTATTTCTCATGTGAAAATATTAATTCAACATCAATCTAAATATCTCAGAATTTAATCCTCAAGAAATTAAAGAATTATCAGCATCACGATAGAAAAACAGACAAAAGGCAGATGCTTTATCCCTATGCCTTACTTCAACAATTAACACAGACAAGGGTTCCCGCTTATTCAGGGGGAAAGAAATCCATTTCAGCTTACAAGTAAGAAGTCGTTGTTGCTCAAATAAATGCCAAATGTCGTGAGCGTGCTTGTTCCGTTGCCAGCGGCCCGGCCTCGCCATACCACCCACAAGTAAACGGCGACACCACGACGTCACGTCGTCACCCCCAGGAACCAGCGAAGCAAAGATCCGCGAACGCCAAGAGCAGGTCACGAGCAGGAACCATCAGGAATGGTCCAACCTCACTCACCGCAGGAAGCGCAACCAACCCAGAGAGCTGTAAGGAGCTGTAAGGAACTTTGAGGAGCTCTAAGGTGTATCAGCACTGTGACAGCTGTAAGGCACCATCAGGCACTGTGAGGAATTTGTAACAGGCTCCGTCACAACTGTCACAAACTCGTAACCAGCGGCAGAGCTGTAAGGCTTGTCACAAGCTCCAACCGTGTGACTGGAACAACAGAATGGTGCTGGAATACCATGGTACCCAGCTGTCACAAAAAAACTGTCAGAGGAAAAACAGCTTCCGTCTTTTTCATAGGCGACCAGTTGTGGCGGAGCCTTCATCGACTTAGCCAATCCACCGCTACTTGCACATCGAACTCGCACGACCAACTGTCACCTCCGATCATTCCTTCCTCGTTCCAGCCGACACGAAAAGACCAGCAGCATCCATAGAGCTGCCAAACGGGCGTCAAACGTTTATGGAAAAGATGGAACGTCAAATGTTGGGTTGAAAGACGGTGATCGCTCGACATCGATGGAAAAAGGTGGACATCAACGTCGTGAAAGAGGTGCGTGTTATTGAACATCGATGGAAAAGTGTGGACAGTTTTCCAAAACGCTCGGTGAAAGAGGAGGTGGCTTGAAATCGATGGAAAAAGATGGGATGCAAACGTCGGTAAGAGGTGCGTGTCGAACATCATGAAAGCAATAGTAGGGTGAGTAAATTATCCACAGCCATAATATTGACCGTCAGAATAACTGCTCAGGAAAAGCCTGGGTATTGCTTAATCAAATGTCCTGCTAACTCCGGAGGTGTAAATAAATGTCCACTCAATGTCAATCGTGTCCTTTATGGACAAGGGGAGAGACGCGCCTCCATTGGGCTACGACGGCTATCTCGTTGCTGAATGTGTCAGTTGTAAAGAAAAAAGGCCATTCCATAAGAAAGATCTATTCTACACCGTTCTCCATGCTCAAGTCTATATCCCCACCAGACATGGGGCTAGGTCCTATCCTGAACAGCATTAGCGAAGTAACTGTCCATGAGGACCAAATGTTTGCTAGCATTAGTCGGATCCTATTCTGAAATCCATAGAATATATATATGAGACCCCGCAAGGAGGTGAGTTAAGCACATTTTTTAATGATATGATGATGATGATAGGCTCGGATGAGTAGGGGTTAAGGCGTTCTAAATAGGTGCTATATGATTAACCTCCAAAATGTCGACTGTGTCCCTTTACATCAACTCCTCGCAGCGCCTCATATATATACGTTAACAAATATATATATATCATATATATATTATTATATATATATTATTATATATTATAAATATATAATATATATTGTTGCGAACTTCCGCGACCCGTCGGCGTGCAGCGATCGCCACGTGCTCAGGATCAGGCGGCCGCATTCGCCCACCGGACGAGACAATTCAGTCTGACCCTCCCGGTAACCGCCGGAATACCAGTCACGGTGACCTATTCAGGCCTCACCACAAACCCAGTCGCATTCTACCCGCGCGGAATTAGGGTGTGACATCGCCGAAGTCGATATACCTAGTCACCCGCGCATGGGTGAACTACGATGGTTGTACCGCACAGCCGACTTCGGACCACGATCCGCTTAGCGGCTCGTTCCGGTGCTAACGGATAACGAGCGTGTTATCGTCGCCTTGACGGCGTCAGATTAATTATTGGGCGGCGCGCCTGCCACCACGACGACCCTTACGGTGAAACAAGATGGAGACCCAACGAAGGAAGCGACGCAGCGACACGGAGGAAGAATCAAACAGACAAGCATTTATTTATACAACGAACACGGACACAAATAGCACACAAAACCCAGCAATGTATTTACCAGTCACAATAGCAAATGAATATATCAAACCGAAAATAGACAACGACGACGCAAGAGAGCTACCACCGAAGACGCGGAACACACGGACCACTTTACACAAATTCTTACTTCCGAGAAACTTTCTGGCGCACACACACACGTTCACAACAAACCCCAAAGAAAATGGAAAGTCGATTCCCTTAGGGTGTGAGTCATCTCGGGCGACCGTCTCTCGTGAACTCCGCCCTCGAGGGTGGTCGGCGACGGCCTCTCCGGCGCGCCTCGCGCCTGCCCCGTACCGGCCTCTCGACGCCTAGCTCTGCCGACACTGAAGAGAGCACACGCGAACCAAGAGAGCCAGACGCCAGAACTTCAGAGAAGCGAGCAGAGAAAGAAAGAACCTCCAAGCAGAAAGACGAATCAACGAAGAAGAGAGAGAGAGCAAAGAGCGCCGCACCAGAAGAAATCAACGCCACAGACATCAACGACCCCCGAGAAGAGAAACTCCTGCGCCTCTTTGCCTTCTTATACGCCCGGCGCCCCGCCCGTTCTCGGCCTCCACGATCCTTTGAGGCGCTTCGAGAAGGGGGCGTTTCCTCTCGTTCCTCCCAACCTGCTCTTGTGGGGGGCGGGCGAAGCCGTTCGACGGCCTCACGCGCCAAACCGTCGTACGTAGACGACTGCAGGATGGCGTTCGTCTGTTGGTTAGGTGCGTGGTGAGATGTGCGTGGTTGTGAGGCTGCGGGCGCTGGCGTTGTGTAGAGTGTGGCGTGGTTAGCGTTGTTGTGTTGGTTGCGTTGTTGACGTTGAAGTGAGTTGGTTTCGAAAAATAAAGTAGAAACATGAAAAAAACGCCCTAACTCAAAGGATCGCAGCCGAATGAACACATTAATTCCCTCTATACAACGGCAGTTGGGAGACATAACTACACCTTACTTCAGCAAATACCTCACCTATGCGACCTTGTATGATGTTTGCGAATTTCCACAGGCGTAACATACCCCCTCCCACTTTTTACAAGGACTCGTCCCGCAGTCGTCAAATATCGTGTGCATTCATTCGTGTAGTTCTCCCTAGTACGTATTTACCTACGGATCCCTGAGTCGACATTCATCGTATTCGTGGTCTCCCAAAAATAATAACTGAGGGCTGTAGACTAACTAACAAACTCACTCACACGGACGACTTAAATAAAAAATTGCGGCGCTAGACACATGCGGGGCGCACTTCATATTCACAATACGACAACCTTAACACCTTAACCTTATAATTTACACTACGCCCATGCCCAGGATCAATGGACTCATTTGCAGGAACAAAAACAAGGAGTCAAAAACCGGCGCACGGGCCGCCACTGCAGGCCCGATCGTTGTCAGCTGCCAACAGGACAGCTTCCTGCAGCTTGCAAACTGTAAACTGAACGACAGATCCGCGCGCCACTGGCAATGAACCAAAGGGGTGAGAGCAAACAATTTGTACAAGACGGGACTGGATGTTTACTCGACAGGAGCATAGCATCGCAAAAAGGTCAGCAGGCAACATTAGCCTAAGAACAAGGCCGCTGCCAGCGCGAACACAGCGGCAGACGAACTGGCCGGACAGGGCCTTGAAGGTAAACGACGAGACGATTCCGACCGGCCAGGGCCTTGCAGACAGCAGCTGCAGACGATCCGGCGACACAGGCTAGGCAGTAAAAACAACAAGCCACCCGATGGGACGTTGGCGGCCTCTTGCCGTGCAGTGCAGCGTTGTGGAGGGAGTTCGGTGGTGCTGGCACTCGCAGAAAGCGGGCTCGGACCTACCCCCCCCCCCCCCTACTGTCTCCCTCACACCTATCGCCTTTGCCTGTCATGTCCATACCACCCCCATTAATGTCAAACCCATTTAGCCCCCAACTATTTTTTTGTTTGTTTTGATTTTCATCCCTTTCCCCACTATAAAATCGTCCCCTACCCCCTTTATCGTTCCTTGTTCGGCTAACCTATTCTGTCAGCCTAGCCCTTACTCCCAACCCTACGTTCCTTCCCGGAGGGAATAAGGGAGAGCTAGCGTCCTGTTTCGAGGCCCAATGAAGCTCAGGATGGCTCCCCAGATCTCAGCGAATCTCTAACCTAAGTGGGTCACGGCCCCACAACGGGAGGATGCGAAGGGATGGATGGTGCGGAGGATACACTTCCTAATCTACCTATCATTTTAAATACTGTTGAAACTACCCGGGGCTCAAAAGCGCCTCTCGCTATAATCTATTGTTCTAAAACCGATTCACGTCGCCTGTGTTTCGGTGTCCACTCAAATTTGGCCTTCGCCTCTAATTTTCCTCCGTCCTCAACACAGGTTCTCATGGCTGGAGACGCGTGGCTCCCTGGCAGGCAGCCCTCTGCCGATTCTCCAACAATGGCACCCCGGGCACTGACAACTCTCCGAACCTACCAGCTCCTACACACCGAGGGAGTGCCCCCATGGCAACCCCTGAAACGCACACTGTGGCAGGCTGGCGCCCCGGGCCCTCTTTCCAGAGGGTTCACCCTTAGCCCACTACACTCCCTACGCGGTGAACGGCCTCCGGGCCCCCCACAAGCGGCGCGCACCCGTGCCCACAACGCTACCCGGACCCCAATGGGCCTTGGCCCACACGGCCGACTAGCCGTGCCCGGTACCATCAGCGATTACTCACCATTGCAGCCCACGTCCCAGCCGTCAAAGGCTCCTGCACCTCCAAATGGTAGAGCCTACATTCCACCAACAGCTAACACTCCATTTTGTCAAATTGACTACCAGGCTAAACTCACTCTACACTGACCCGGGTCCTTGGGAGATCAACTCCTCCCCCCAATCACTCATCGCACCATGCATCCACATTCGTCCACTCACACAGACCCGCTGGCCTCACTTCACTCATCATGTACTCACTCACAACTTACAACTCTCTCAACACAACACCGCTAATCTGCCATCCTTTCTCTCTACCTCCCCTAACTAACTCGTGCTCCCACGTCATCCCTTAAACTACAGCACGTTTCCTTTACACTACCGTAGCTACTACGTCCCCCTAACACATTCAAAGTCTGTCTCTGCTCCAAATCTCAAAAATTCATCGTTCCCAACCTTAAATCTGACAACATCTCTCTACCTCATCCATTCCACGGGCTCCATGGACTTGTACCCCTGCCCCATGAAGCGGTTTCTAACTATCACTAACCCTGCCCCCCCTTAACTAGTTTCATCGGTGCCCTTGTAAGGGGGCTTCACTTGCCCAGGAATTCTGTTCCCCGAAAGCGAGGGCTTTCTATTGTTAATTGTTTTTCCATTATGGCGCACCCAGCGCGGCAACTCACAGCTGCGCTCTTGCACTTGCCCGCACTCATGCAGCGGCACGCGTACTCGTCCCTCTTGCGGTCCATCCGGCAGGGATTAACCTCCTGCGGTCCACCCCACGTGCCAGCCATGACGTTCACCAGCGCACCCCGCAAACGCAAACCTCGCACTCGATGGGCTCCCCACGCGAACCATGTGCTCTGCCTTGGAGCTTAACACAGCTGCCGTGGGAACCCATCCGGTTCCAATCCGTCTCCTGACCTAAACTTTGTCCGTCCCGGGATCGGCAATCACCGCTGGTGTTTCGGACCGGGCTTTCACTTCCCGCAAGACCGAGCCGTGGGGGTCCGTGCGTGACAGCCGAGACCTCCCGCGCTCGCGCTAGAGTAGTGCACCCGCCGTCCCACAACCAGCTACGGCGCTCCGGCTTTGTGTCCTCTCGGTGCCGTCGTCGTCGCTCCACCCACGCAAACCTGCGTGTCACGACGGCAAACGTACTCCCACCAACACAACTCACCCAGGAGACGCGGTGCATGCTCACGCATGCCGACCCGTCATCTCCCTTTACACACCTGCGACCTAACACACACTGTCTCCCTCACATACCGCCATTCTTTCACACACCGTGCTTCGCACACGCGTGCCGTTTCTGCACACACGCCGCTCACCCACCGTGGTCTTTCACCCGCACCGTGGCTCCCTCCACCAACGGTCCTCATCCACCTGCGCTGACCCTTTCACACACGGCACGCTGGAACGCACGCACTCGGCACACATGCCACCCCACCATCACACACTGGGGCTCGTTCCCACAGGGGACACTCGCACACCTATGGTGCCGCTAAGCACGATACGTCCGCCACCACCCGCAAACACACACCCCGACAACCACCATGGGTTCGTTCCCGCACAGAGGGCTCCGGGCCTCTATACCCCCAAGCTGCACGCTGCACCTATCCCACAGCACTCGTCCTCTACTCCTATGGCACGACCGACCCACTGCGTGCGTGATTCGTCTCAAGGGGGCATACTCACTCCTAGTTCCTGGAGTGTGGCCATTCCGACTGCTCGCCAGCGGTCTCCACACGCTGCGCGAGATACCCATTATCCTCACTACCTCGTGTGTGGTAGTTTCTGTTCCTTTAACCCCGTCATTTATCATGCAGTCTCTCCTCTTATTTTCTCTACCTCCCGCGTCTCCATATACATATTATTAGTTTCTGCTTGTATCCTACAGTGTTATTAGACAATCTCTTCATTTCTGGCGTCTTTCCATTATCTTTACATAGGTCAACCTTGCTTTCCTCCTTAGTCGTCCGTCCTTCCCTCTGTTTCACTCCTTGCTCTTTCAGGATCTCCGCGTACTCCTCCTTGATTTCCGTCTTATTGTTCTTTTCTCTCCCTCCCAATTCCTTTCACCTCGTGTCTTATACATTTATTAGTTTTGTTCTTGCTGGCCGTACCTCCATCCTCATGGACCTATCAATTTCATTCTCTCCTTCAAGTTCTTATTGTCACTCGTGTATAGTTTTTGTTTTTCTCTCACACTCTTCCTCCGTGCTTCTATTTTCAATTCATCGTTTCATTCAATTGGCCATTTCCTTCCTGTGTCGTTTCTTCGCTGTTCTTTTGTCTATCTCACTCGTACTCCAGCCTTGCCTTATTTTTCAATTGTCAACTCAGCTTCTGTTCTTTTTGTTTCTATCCATTGTTCCTCTCGTTCTTCCCCTCTCCAAAATCTCGTTGTGTCTTCAAATCTCCTCATTTTCATCTTCTCGCTCATTCGTTGCTGCTTCAATTCTCGCATCCAACTATAATTTTTTTCCTTTTGTCGTTCAGATTCAATCATACTCTTTCATTTTTATTCCACGTCTTTCTTGTTCCTCGATTCTGCGATCTCCGATTATTCTTCACTGACAGAATTCTATTTCTCCTGTCTCATGTCCTTGTTCTTTGTATTTTCCTAATTCACTGTCTATCTTGTTCCTCATTCATGCAAATCTCGTGGTTTACTTCCATTGATCGATTTCCTTCTTCTGTCTATTCGTTCTTCCATCAAATTACTCTTTCTTGGCATCTCATTCTTTATCTGGCCCTTCGCTCCAGCTGTTCGTCTTACGTGTGGTTCCGTAACGTTCATTCTCTGCTGTCGTTTTTCTTCTTCACCCATCTCAGCTCGTTTTGTAACTCAGAAGTTTCTTATGTTCTAATTCCTCCCTCAATTCTGCATGCTTCTTCACTCATTTCATCTCTTACTGCTTCACTAGCTCCCTCCTCATTCGTCCTTGTTTTGCTGTATTTCTTAGTTTTTTCTCCCTTCCTTTCAATTCTTATCATCCCCTTCCAGGATTTCTATTTCAAAGTGACTTTCCCTTACCTCTATGGCTTCTAGTTCCAATTCCTTCATCTTGTTGGCGTTTTTCTTTGCTAGCTTTGTCTTTCCTTTCTCCTTCCTCCCTCATCTCCCTGCAGTCTGTTGAACTGTCTCAGGACTTTGTCCACATTCTTCCGTCCTTTCCTCCAGCTGTCTCTTCCTCTTTTAATCTTCCATTCTAGGCTTCCCTATTCCCTGATTGCACTGCTCTCTATATCTCTTCCTTCAATTGCTAATACCCCATCATGCTCACATTATTTTCTCTTGTCAACTGTTTTTGAAGCCCCGCTAAGTCCGCCTGCTTCACCTGCCCATAACAGCGTGGCTTGAAACGATGGATGTGGAGCGCTCGCATTCGTGTTGCCCATTCGCAGAGCCATAATTAGCCCGCTCGCGTGAAGGGGCGCTCCGTGCTGCGACTGAGGGCTGATTCGAAGCCGCATTTTATCGCGAACACGTTTGCGCAAGGTCAGTGCTCAGAGTATTGGGGTGAAAGCTCCCTCTGAATTCAAACATATATAACCAAGTAATACCATACTCGGCCTTGATCCTACATTATACACAATAATGTCTACCCGGCACCGCTCAGCTTGAGACGCATCTTAATCCACGTAAGGCGTTTATTTACCTCGCTCGTAATTTGGAGGGAATCGAGGCGGTCGCTCCTATCACCCTGGACCGCATTACCTATGATTTAGCTTGAGCCGGGAGGGTTATGTTAGCTCACCGCTCTCGACAACCGATGCGAATTCGCGCCGTCGGCGTACGAATCCGGCCACCGTGACTCGAATCGCGGCCGTATCGCACCGAGAACGGACAATTCAGTCGTGACCTCCGGCTACGCCGGATCCAGTTCACGGGTGGACCTTTCGCCTCACCCACAACCAGTCCGCATTCTACCCGCGCGGAATAGGTTGAATCGCGAAAGTCGATATACTAAGTACCCGCAACGCAGGTAACTAACCGAGGCGTTGTACCTCGCCACAGGCCGAACTTCGGACAAGATCGCATTAAGCGGCTCGTTCCGGGAGCCTAACGGCAATAACGAGCGCGTGTTATCGTACGGCCTGACGGATTCAAGAAATTAATTAATTATCGGGCGGCCCGTGCCCACGACGAACCTTTACGTAAAACAAGTGGAAGACCAACGAAGAGGACGCAGCGAACACGAGGGGAGAATTCACATACAAGCATAATTTTACACGACAGACACAAAAATAGCACACAATAAACACAGCATGTAATTTACAAGTCACAATTAGCAAAATGCACATACATCAAACAGAAAATAGGCACAACGACGACGCGAGCTACCACCGGAGACGCGAACACACAGGACACTTACCACAATCTACTATCACGGACTGGGCCACCACAACACAGTTCACAGCAAACCCCAAAAGAGAAATGCGAGTCGACTTCACTCATAGTGTTGAGTCCTCGGCGACCGTCCTCTTCCGGACTCCCCGCATCGAAGCGTGGTCGGCGACGCCTCTCGCGCGCTCAACGCCTGCCCGATACCGGCCTCTCGACGCCTTCTGCCGACACGTGAGAGAAGCACCGCAACCAGAGAGCCAGAACGCCGAACCAGAGAAGCGAAGCAAGAAGAAAACCTCCAAGCAGAAGACGAATCAAGAAGAAAGAGAGAGAGAAGAGCCCGCACCAGAAGAAATCAACGACCCGGAGAATCAACGAACCCCGGAGAGAGAAGAACCTCCCTGCGCCTCGACTTCTTATACGCCGGGCGCCAGCCCCCGTTCTAGGCTCCACCTTCCTTTTGAGCACTTCGAGACGGGAGGCGTTCCCTCATTGTCCCTCCCACCTGCGTCCTTGTGCAGGGGGCGAGGCGAGCCGTTCTTCGACGGCCATTCAACGCCGCAAACCGTGCGTTTACGTAGACCGCTGAGGTGAGCGTTCGTTCGATTTGTAGTAGAAGTGGTTGAGTAGGTGGCGTGATTGTGAGATGGCGGGGCTGCTTGTTAGAGTGGTGCGTGGGTTAGCGTTGTTGATTGTTGGTGGCCGTTGTTGACGTTGAAGTTAGGTTTGGTTCGAAAATAACGGATTAGAACAGAAAAACGCCTAACTCAAGGTCGGCAGCCGAATGATATAGCATTATTCCCTCATACTACAAACGAGTTTGGAGATAAACTACACATGTTACTTCAGACAATACCGTCACCTAATGGAGCTTTATGATGCTTTACGAATTTCCACAGCGTAAACCGAATATATCCATCATCAGGAACCCATTACTCTGGACAGAGCATCAGGATGCGCCAAAGCATTATTCCTTGCTATTGGGCACAATCCATGAACAGAGTCACCACTCCGACGAGATACTTGAATGATCTCTGATCATCTCAAGCAAGCTAGTAATCATTTTGCCGACCGAAGGATGGCAGCTGAGTCAACCCCTGGTGAGAGTAGGTTCAGCGGGCAACGAGCTTGAAGATCAGGACCCTTGCATCCCAAGACCGTTCCACTACACTGAGTCAACACAGTTATATATATATTGATATATGTTTAATATATTATATATTATATATATATACATAATATTACATTATATGTATATCTATATATCCATACATCTTATATACATGTATATATATGTATGTATGTATGTAATTATATATAAGATATATTATATATATATATATATATACTATATGTGCTGTATGTCCAAAACCTAGTTCTTAATGACCATGAACAAAGGATTAAAATGTATTATTTTTTACTGTCTAACAAAGATCTGAATGAAATTAGCAAATAAATATTTGTTTCATAATCAAGCTTATCTTGAATCAAGGAGGTGCTGTTCTTTAGGCATTGCAAGTGGATCTGATATTAAATTCCTGCTTGGATCACTAGTTGCTTCATGATTAGAGCAAGGACTGCACTGACTTGCTTAGCAGTGCTATGATCGTAAGAGGGTACGAATTCGAAACATTCTCGCACAGGTAACAGGTACACAAGGGCACCATACTTGCGACATGCACATGATGAATACTTTACGTCCACCAGAGGAAATGCTTGGGATGAGAACACCCGACTTAACTCCCTCTAAAGACAACAACAATCATTGATGCAACGCGCCTGCCAGTGAAGAATTCAAGTTCCAATCAGTTTACCATCGAGAGATTGGGAATCTAACTATAACCTAAATGAGACATCAAGGTGAATGTGCGCTTCCTTAATAGCTATACCCTTCAGCCCCAAGGCTTGCATTGAAGCATCATCCCACAACCTTTGTTCGTTACTTGAACAAAACGCGCTGGATAAAATCCATTGAAGATAAATCTTGAACTAATGGTGAGCCCCCAGCATGATGGCTCTGGATTACTTCACTGCAGTAATCACTTCAGGGCGACAGGATACCAGAGGTTGTATGTACTGCCCTTGAGCTGCCTATTATTCACGCTTTAAAAAAAAAAAAAATATAATCAAATCAATAATAATAATTAATAATACGGGGTGTTTTTAATCGCTCACATCTGTTGTCTGTCGTCGTGATCACGCTATCTCCTCCAAAATGGTTGATGCAGAAAATTTACAAACTTGCTGTTATGATCACCACGCATGGCCAGAAGCATGAGAGCAGTATTCCTTTTAGGCCCTGCCCCATGTAGGCGAGGAATAAAAAAAAAAGCAAAAATGCAATTACAGGCATATTATTCAACATTTTTTAAATGAAACTTTGTATATTCAATCAACATTAGGGGACGCATAAAATATTTTTGTGTTTGATCTCTAGTTCGTGCCCCAGGGGGTGGGAACTTCAGATCACAGAGGTCAAAAACAGATTTTTTTTTTTTAACTCAAAATTTGAGATTGGGTCATTGCTGATTGAAAATTTTGCCATCTTTCAGCTTTGCTTTCGGCATGAAGCATGGGGATTTGCAATAGCATGCCATCAACTTCACTCAAGTTTGAGTTAGATTCTCAACTGACTATCAACTGCCATTCTGGTACTTTGCAGGCATGATGCATTCATGAGTACACCATTCTTCAGAGGGGACATTAACCCATAAATCCTACAGCATTCACTGCTGGAAATTAGAAACCCCAAAGTACAAGTGGCATTCAATAATTTATATGAACAAGATACTTTGCACCCTATAAATCCATCCATTCCATTGGGACCACACTCGGTACAGAGCATTGGTGCTGCCAAACAAAGCAGTCTCCTGGGCTATTGGGCACAATCCTGGATGGGTCACCACTCCAACACAGGATACCAGCAAGCTGGTACTCATTTTGCCAACCTCAGAAGGATGACAGGCAGAGTCAACCCCACCTGGTATTAATTCAACAGCCGAGTGGGATTTTGAACTCAGGACCGGAGGACCCCAAGCCCACCCCCCTAATCATTAAGCCAACACCAGACTTACTCTATAAATGTTGTTATATATAATATTACATGTCAGTATGCATCAGTGTGTGCGTGTGC
>CM068962.1:95227138-95239360 GCA_035128595.1 Eptatretus atami | reverse complement strand
GCCCCGCGGCGTAAGCGACGGCCCGCGGACTCGGAATGCTGGCACGCTCGCCACAGGATGGACAATTCAGGTCGGTTGACCCTCTCGGCAACGCCGGGGCTGTCACGGCGTGGGGGTTTAACCTCCACGATCGTCAATGGCCACCCGCGAGGATGGGTTGCTCGCCAATTCGATCTACTAGTCTGCGCGACAGAATGGCGGACCGGGCGTCGTAACCACGCCCACAGGCCGATTCGGATACGAACGCTTAATCAAAAAAGCGTCCGTTCCGTTGCTCAGTGATAACGAGCGGTTGTTATCGTCGGCCTCGACAGTTCCGTTAACTACGGGATGTGCTGCCCCGCACTTCGAACCCTTACGTGAAGGCGGATGGAGATTCACATTAGAGATAGCGGAAGCGAACGGGAACAGGTTCAACAATTTGCACATTAAATTTCCCGCACACGGAAGCACGTATTACAGCATTACAGTCAAATGCACATTAACGCACCAAACAATAAAAGCAACAACGATGCAGAGTTTACCGACTTACGCCGCACCACACGGCAACACTTATACAGTTCTACTTCACAGCGGGCGCATACAACATATTACTCAATAGCAAGGAAGAAGCACCCTCATAGACAAGGAGGGACAGGCCCGTAGGGCAATGTTTCGCGGGACCTAGTGGAGGGCCAGGTCGCTTAGACGGGGGGGGGGGGTCTACCGCGTCTCGCTACGCATGGGCGGCGAGCCGCGATGTTGGCCGCTGGCGGCTGTGCCCGACTTCGTGTCCTTGGTGGGTCGTTGGCTAGTTGTGGGTGGGGGAACGGGTGCCTCTTGCACTGTCTCAGCGGTGGGAAAGGGAGATTGTTTGATGCCCTGGGGAGGGAGTGGCTGGCTGGCTTGGGTCCCGTGACGGATGGCGAGCGATCCACACCGCGGACCTGCGTCGCGACCGCCGTCCTTCTTGCCTCCGGACGAGCTCCCTGCCTGGCAGTTCGCACCGCTCTCCCTCGCCCGACTCTCTCTGCCAGTATCTTCTCCGTTCCACACTTTCTCTCACCCGACTCCCCGATCACCCGATTCGCCTTGGCGCTCGCCTTTTAGGCAGGCAGGAGAAGCCGTATGCAAATATTCGAGTCAGATGACCTCGGGGCGGAGGCCCTCGCCGCCCATTGGTCGGAGGGAACCAGGGGGGCGGTGACCTCCCCTGTCCTAGAATTTGATATATCGACTTTCAACACAGCGCCTGGAGGCGGGGCCAAGCGCCCGCGCTCCGCTAATTGGAGTCGAAGCGTTTTCTGATCCGAGTTTTCCCTCGAGTAAGGCCGCCATTGCTCTCGCGGCGCGGTGCGTTCGGACAAATCGCCGAACGGCCCGAGGACAGTCGACTTGCAGTGTTTCACAAGGTGGTGCGGGAATGGCCGTAGAAAGAGAGTAGGTTGAAGGTCGGTGGAGGGTTTCGGTGCTGGTGTGTGGTTATGGTGACGTTTGGAATGGGGTGTTGGACGTGTTTCGACTGTTTGCAGGGGATGAGTTGTGAGGTAAAGGTCGTGGCTATTGGGCGTTGTTGTTGTTTGTCTGGTTGGAGCTGGTGTAGTTGGGTGACGATGGCTGGCAGTGGTGGTAGGTGTGTTGTGTGATGGCAGTTATGAGACGTGTGTTGGTTCAAATAGTAGAACAGAAAATTGGCTAACTCATAGAGTGTCGCAGCCCGGTATGACATTACACATAATTCCCTGTATACAACGGGTTGGAGTACTCATGCACGCTTCAAGATTATCTCACCTACTGGCCTTTATGGTGTAAGCCGATTTCCATCAGCCGTAACGATTCATCGCAATATGACTTTTCACCTTTGAGAGATGGTATCGTCTGGACTGAAAAAGTGTCGAAATTGGGAGGTGAAATCTGACAAGTTTAAAGATAACGATCTTATTTACATGCTAAGCCTATATAGCTCATTTACTTTAGCAAGCAAGGCGGATGGCCCCTCCTTCTCCATAACGACACAAGAAATGTGTGAAATTTTCCAAGTAATAAATTTCTTTTCTTCTTGTTTGGAGAGTATATTGGAATGAGCAAAGATGTATGATGTACCAAAGTAACCAGCTTCATTTTGAGCTGTATGATTTAATTCATTTTCACTGACATTGACCTCCACCCCTGTCCCCAGAGGGACTGTTCCATCCCTGGGCAGACTGGGAATCTGTGTCGCGAGGTGCTCTAAGGGAATCAAAGCAAATCTGCGTGAAAACGGAATTTAAACAATAAAGTGTATAACGTTTGACTTGAATCGCAACGATGTACATGTGACATGCGCACAGATGAGCGGGCACATGTGGTTTTTATCTGCAATGTTTATTTCACGGGAGATTCAATTTGCGATGTCTCCAGGGTTCTTTACGTTCAACAAAAGTCTTTTGTGGATAAAGTTAATTTGAACACATTCATTTTTTTATTTAACTTGTACGGGATCGGTGAAGTGGGCTTTAAGTTAAGGATTCTAGATGGTATGCCGCACGCCTGGCCAGCATTCCTTATCACATCTTAATTGGAGTTGGTTGCTTGAGCTGCTTAGCACTTGCGAGCACCCTACAGTCGGTAGCGGGTCCGCGCTACGTTCATTCTGAGCGATCGTTCACTCATGCGAACGCTTTTGCCATGCACGTCCATTCAAGCAAGTGCTTCATGATTCATTCTCTGAGATTCAATTAGAGAAAAGACGAAGCGAAACGGGAAAACAGTTCACACAATGCACATTAATTTCCCGGCACACGGAAAGCACGTATATACAGCCATACAGTCAAAATGCACATAACGCAACCAAAACAATAAAAGCAACAACGACGAACGATTATACTCGAATTACGGTCGCACCACGGCAACACTTATACCAGTTCTACTTCAGACGGCGGGGCACACACATTTACTCAAAAGAAGAAAGAAGCCACCCTCATAGACAAGAGGCAGACAGGCCCGTAGGCCAAATGTGCGCGGGACCTAGAGGAGCGGCAGGTCCGCTAGACCGGGGGGGGGGGGGGGTCCTACCGCGTCTTGTGACCATTGGCGGCGAGCCGCAGATGTGGCCGCGCGGCTGTGCCCCCGTGCTCTTGGTGGGTTTCGTTGGCACTACGTGTGGGGTGGGGGGAAGGGCCCTCTTGCACTATCTGCGCGTGGGAAAGGGAGATTGTTGATCCCTGGGGAGGGGAGTCTGGCTGGCTTGGTCCCGTGACGAGACGAGCGATCCACACGCGACCCTCGTCGCCGACCGCCGTCCTTCTTGCCTCGGACCCGAGCTCCTTGCCTGCAGTTCACCGCTCTCCTCGCCGACTCTCTCTGCAATCTTCCGTTCCACACTCTCCTCACCCGACTCCCCCGATCACCCCGCCATTGCCTTGCGCTCGCCTTTTTATAGGCGGCAGGAGAAACCAGTAGCAAATATTCGGATCAGAATGACCTCAGGGGCGGAGCCACGCTCGCCCATTGGTCGGAGGAAACGGGGGCGTAGAACCCCCCTGATCCTAGAATTTGCTATATGAACTTACACACGCGCCTGGAGGCGGGGCAAAGCGCCCCGCGCTCGCTAATTGGACGTGACACGTTTCTGATCCGAGTTTTCCCTCGGAAAGGCCCGCCATTTGCGCTCGCGGCTCGGTGCGTTCGGCACCAATCGCCGAACGGGCCCGAGACAGCCGACGTTCAGTGTTCACAGTGGTGCGGGAATGCCGTAGAAAGAGGAGAGGTGAAGGTGGGGAGGTTTTCGTGGTGGTTTGATGGTTATGGTGCCGTTTGGGAATGGCGGTGATCGATGTTTGCGGGATTGATTGTGAGGTAAAGGTCGTGGCTGTTGGCGTTGTTGTTGTTGTCTGAGGGTTGGAGCGTGGTTGTAGTTGGTGACGATGGCTGGCGTGGTGTTAAGGTGGTTGTTGTGTGATGGCGGTTGAGAGTGGTTGGTTCAAATAAAAAGATGAAAAGAAAATGGCTAACTCAAAGTGTCGCAGCCGGATGAATCACATAAATTCCCTCTATACAACGGGTTTGGGCTAACTACACATGCACCTATCAAGATATCTCACTAGGGCCTTTATGGTGCAAGGCGAATTCCACAGCCGTAACAATATCATTGAAATATGTGTGGCACATTTGAGGATCGGATATCGTCTGGACTGAAAAAGTGTCGAAATCTGGAGTGAAATCTGACAATTTAAAGAAATAACGAATCTTATTTAACTCTAAGCCTATATAGCTATTTACTTTAAGCAAGCAAGGCGATGGCCCCTCCTTCTCCATAACGACACAAGAAAATGTGAAATTTCCAAAGTAATAAACTTATCTTTTTCTTCTGTTTGGAGAAGTATATTGAATGAACAAAAGATTTATGAATGTACCAAAATTAACCAGCTTCATTGAGCTGTATGATTTAATTCATTCACTGCTTGACCTCACCCCTGTCCCCCAGAGGGACTGTTCATCCCTAGCAACTGCGAGATCTGTGTCGCGAGGTGCTCTACAGGGAATCAAAGCAAATCTGGTGAAAAACGGACATTTAAAAAAAAAAGTTATAACGTTTGCACTGAACGCAAACCGATGTACCATGTGACATGCGCACAGATGAGCAGGCAACATGGCGTTTTATCTGCAATGTTTATTTCACGGGAGATTCAACTTTGCGATGTCTCCAGGGTTCTTCTACGTTCAACAAAAAGTCTTTTGTGGATAAAGTCATAATTTGAACACATTCATTTTATTTATTTAACTGCTACGGGCACGGTGAAGATCGGCTTTAAAGTTAAAGGGATCCTAGATGGTATGCAGCCACAGCCTGGCCAGCCATTCCTTATCAACCATTTAATTGGAGTGGTTGCTTGAGTGCTTCAGCCACTTGCCGAGCACCCTACAGTCGATAGCGGTACCGCGCTACGTCATTCTGAGCGAATCGTTCACTCATTGCGAACGCTTTTGCCATGCCACGTCATTCAAAGCAAGTGTTTCATGATTCATCATCCTGAGTGAGTGGTTCGTGCTCCGTCATCCTGAGTGAGTGGTTCATGCTCCATCATTCTGAGCGAGTTGTGAAACACCCAATTTCCGAGGCATTTGCTGTATTAACATGATTTCTAAATTACAGAGCCAAATTATTATTTTCCAACCGTCACACACAACTGTTTCTAAAGATTGATGTTTGTGAGCATCTCCCTGAAAAGTCTATATAAATGCAACGTTGTTTTTTGATGAAAGCTGCTCATGGTTTTTGGGTTGTACATAGTACGTACTGTAATCGGTAATTACGCTGACACCACCCTGCTGATTCTCGTATGCATGTGTTTTGTTCATAAAGCATAACATATTCTCTCTGCTAACTCTCCTACCCTCACCTCTCTCTCGCTTTGTCCCATCCTTGCTCTACCCTCTCACAATATATTGCAGCACCTTCCTCCCACACCTCTCTCTTTCTCTCTCTGGACATAACCGGATGGTGGATATGTCTGGATGGTATTTGTCTCTGAACATGTCCGGGCAGTGTTTGTCTCTGGACGCATCCGTGCAATGTTTATCTCCAGACAGCTTGGCTCCGGACACATCTGGGCAGTGGTTCTCCAGACGGTTGGTCTGGACTTCTCCGGCGGTGTTGTCTCGGGACGTGCCCAGGCGTGTTTTGTCTCCGAATTGCCTCGGTTTGGGTTTCTCCAGGACGGTTTGCTCTGGATCGGTCCGGCCTGCTATTGTACTCTGACTGCCCAGCGGTGTTGTCTCCGGAATGTGCTCCGTGTGTTTGTCTCCGATGATGCTGCTCGCCGTGCCCGGGCGGTGTTTGTCTCCGGACGTGCCCAGCGGTGTTGTGTGGTCCCGGTGGATTTCCGAATTGCCCGGTTGGCTGTGGCTCGCGAGTGTCTTCGAACGTGCCCGGGCGGTGTTGTCTCCGGAACCGGTGGGTTGTCTCCGTCGATGCGTCCGCGGATGATTCTCCGCGATACGGCCGGCGAGTGCTATCACCGGACGAGCAGGGGGTGTTTGTCTCCAGACGTGCCCCAGGCGAGTGTTACGCATGCGACGTCCTACAGGCGTGTTGTCTCCGGGCGTGCCCCGGTGCGGTGTTTGCTCTCGACGTGCCCGAGCGTGTTTGTCTCCGGAGTTGCCCGGGCGTGTGTTTGTCTCCACGTGCCCGGGCGCAGTTTGTCTGCCGGCTGCCGGGGCGTGTGGTTCCGGACGTGCGCCAGCGAGGTCGCTGCTTCGTCTCCGGCGTGCCCGGCAACGTGTTTGTCTCTCACCCGGTGCTTGAGATCCGGGTGCGAGCGGGTTTGTTCTCCGGACTTGCCCCGGGCGGAGATGATTGTCTCCGGACCCGCGGTGCTGATCCGCGGAGTCGGGGTGTTGTCTCCGGACGTGCCCCGGGCCTGGTATTGATCTCCGGAACTTGCCGGGCCAGGTGTTTGTTCCGGTACTGCCCGGGCGGCCTCTCTCTCCTCTCTCTCTCTCCTGCTTCTCTCTCTCCCCTCTCTCTTTCTCACCCCCATCATTGCTTCTCTGACTCCAGACATATCCGGATGGTGGTTATCCTGTATGTATCGGGACAGTGGTTATCTCCCATGCTTGTTGGGAGGTGGTTATATCTGGATAGTGGTCACCTTCGGAGGAACCTTCCCTCATGCTGCCTTCCCTTGCCCTCCCTCCTTTCCACACTTCCTTCCCTTCCCACTCTCCTCATCCCCCCACCACTTTGGTCTCCTCCCCTCCCCGCTCTCCTTCTCCCTCCCTCCACCTCTCCTTGCTCCTCCTCCCTCCCTTCCCTCCTCGCTCCCCCTTCCTCCCTACCTCCTCCCCCCCCCCTCACTCCCCCTCCCTCCTCGATCACCCTCCCTCCTTGCTCCCACTCACCTCTCCTCCCCTCTCGCTCCCCTCTCCCCCTCTCTCCCCCCTCTCGCTCCCCTCTCGCCTCCCCTCCCTCCCCCCCTCCCCCCTCCCTCCCCTCCCCTCCCCTCCCCCTCTCCCCCTCCCCCTCCCTCCCCTCCCCCCCCGCTCCCCCCTCCCCCCCCCCCTGCTCCCCTCCCCCCTGCTCCCCCTCCCCCTCCCCCTCCCCCTCGCTCCCCCTCCCCTCTCTCTCTCCCCTTCCTCCTCGCTCCCTCCCTCACTGCTATCCTTCCTCCTTGCTCCCCCTCACTCCTCGCTTCCCCTCACTCCCCCTCCCTTCTTGATCATCCTACTCCTTGCTCCCATTCACTCCTCCTCCCTCTCACTCCCCCCACCTCTCAGTACCCTCCGCCTCCTTCCCCCTCCCTCCCCTCCCCCACCCTCCTCGCTCTCCCACCACTTTCGTCTCCCTCCACCTCCCTCCTCACCCCCCTCCCTCTTGCTCCCCCTCCCTCCTTGCTCCACTTCTTCCCTCTCTCCTCCCTCCCTTCCTACCTCACTTCGCTTTTCTCCCTCCTTGCTCCCCCTCCTTTCCCCTTTTCTCGCTCCCCACCCTTCCTCGCTCTCCCACCACTCTTCGGTCCTCCTCCCTCCTCGCTCCCCTCCTCCACCTCCCTCCTCACTTCCCCTTCATCTTCGCTCCCCTCCCTCTTCACTCTTCTCTCCCTCCCCCCCCCCCCCCCACTTTTTTTTCCCCCCTCTCAGTATTCCCATCAGCGAAGCGAAAGGTGGTATTTGCTAGTAAAGCATAACATACAGCGTTTCTATTCTCTCTATTAACTCCGCTATCCCACCCCTCTCTCTCTTTGTCCAATCTTTGCTCCACCCCTCCCCCCCACCCCTAATACAGTGCAGCATCCTCTCCAACACGTCTGTCTCTGTCTCTCTCTCTCCTTCTCCCCCCCCCAACTCCCTTCTCTGTCTCCGCGACAAAGGTTATCCCTGCATGTATTGGGACAGTGGATATTTCCATACGTGTCTGAATGGTGGTTATGGCGGTCCAGGTTGAACCTCCCAACCCAACATGTGGTAACAGACGGTCAACACGGCCAGCGCAGACAGCAAGCGGTTCTTCCTCAAAAGAAGGTGGACATGTTGATCCTCGGAAACTAAAATGCACGTGGGAGGGGTAGGGTGCAATTGCGGAGGTACAGAGGCATGGGGAAGCACAGCACAGGGGGTTTATACTCGAACCCCACGACAAATACATGGACACAGCAACTTAAAATGAAAACGGTATTTCATGACAATATAAATATTTACAAGGGTAATTATAAATACGTGAGGTAAATTAAAGTCTAAGTCGAGGCGCCTCTACATACAGACTTAAATACAAACAAGGGGAAACAAAATAAAAGAAAATCCTTCCTTTATTCTGGCACTTAGCTTGGTCCAGAGATGGTCTTTATGGAACATGGAATTGAGGCGCTTCTATATGCATGTGGTAGAAGTGCGCAAAATGGCGCCAAGCCGCTCTCTCACAGCAGGAACGTTCGTCAGGCAATTAGTGAGTGGTATTCAACACCAAGGCTCAGAGACCCCGTGCAACTTCTTCGTTGATTGTCCTCACCGACGCTGCGGCTTTGCAGAATCGTGGCCTCCCCTTTGGTGACACACACGAGGCCTCGAAGCCTGTCCCACACGACTAGCCAAGAGTCGATGGCCAGTGTCTTGCTCAGTACATGAGCCAAATCGCCTCAGCACGAATACGAGAATCGTGCAGTCTTCTTCATGCATCGAAGGAAAGCCTGCCGTAAAGCCCTGTTCTTACAGGCCATCTCCTAGCTACGTTATCTCTCCACCACATGCGCCCCTCACAAAGCACTCGTGCGTTCCTTCCCGGAACACTGTCTGACGTCACCAAACAACTATTCCACCTCCGGGGCGTGGCTTGCTCACACCAATCCCGGGAATGCGGGGCCTCCGCCTGCTCCGCACGTTTGGCTCACTTCTGACATCACACCCATCAATCATCAGCCTCAGGGGCATGACCGCCCACCATCACTCTTGGAGGCGGAGCTTCTTTCCTACTTGGTCATGTTTTCAAAACGCAATTCTTCCACGTTTTGTAATACAAAAAACAGAGGGAAAAGTCACAGGGGGGCAATCACATACTGAGGAACTTGGCCTTAATCCCTATCTAATTAACACCACACCACCCCTTATGTGGTGACACGTAACACTTAAGCTCACAGTTTCCTTACTTAATGACATTGAAACATCTCCGAAACGTCCACGAAACAAACAACTCTATTCAATCCTAACTTTCCTCTGAAATTCCTCCATCTACCCCCACAACTGTAACAATACATATACATATATATTGAACACAACCTAGTGATGTAATGGTTAGAGCATCCGCTCTAGATCTGAGTGGTCGGTGGTTCAGACGGCGGTCGAGTTCTACCAGATACTTCAAAAATGGTACGTGCTGCTTCCTTGGTTGATTCTTAGCACTATAAATGATAGAGCATGGACAAACAAACCAAGGAAGGCAATAGAAAACCACCCAGTATAACCATTGCCAAGAAACTGCTTTGGTAGCACCAATGCTGTGTTGTTGTTTCATCTACAGCCTGTGACTGTTGGTTGCATCATTTTCTGGAAGTGTGGCTAGGCTGCTAATGCAATGCCCGTTACCAATAAGCTGGTACTCATTTTGCCGACCTTGGAAGGATGACAGGCTGAGTCAACCCATCTGGTGTTATTTCAACGGATTGACAGGGGCTCAAACTCAAGACCCTAAGATCTTAAGCCAGCCACCTTAACTGTTAAGCGATCACCAGGCTACCAATGCTGTGTAAAGAGGATGGTAAATCAAATTTATAAAGACCCTTTCACATCTCTCAGCCATAATTTGAGGGAGCATCCAAAGGTAGCTAGGATTTTTATATAATTAATTACCCTGCTCTTCTAGTTCTAGCCAAAGAAAGCTGCATAAAGCAATCAAGAAAAGCTATACAAAGTAAGCCCTTTGCTCTTTCAAACCCTACCCAGGTTTCTCTACAGCTGCAGACATTCAGAAGTGGTACATACATGAGAATCCCATTGCTACACACCACCTTAGCCGCCAGACCAGCTTTATCACTTATTGATGAGTCATCCGCGAGAAGGAAAACAGAAATGTGCACCACCGAGGCTCCCAAGCATGTGCCATGTGCAATGCCAATAGCAGTTAACATACAAATATCAGGACCCAATCATGTCTCTCACCCGAAATTGGACTTACCTAATGCTTGGGACGAAGTTTAATGTTGTCCAGCACAAATATATTGGGCTAAATGGCCTTTTCTGTCCATCTGTGCATCCGTGATGGTGCATTTTTATTTTCTTTAACATTTTGTCCGACAGGATGGTGCAGAGGTAGCACATTTACCTTTAAGCTGTCTTTTCTGGGTTCGTTTTCCTTCCCAACTTGAAACTTTCGGATTGGTGATTCGGGGGCAGGGTGTTGCGTCGTAATGTGTGACTTTCCCTGGGTGTACGTTAAGCCGGTTGCCTCATCTGCTAACATTAGTTGATGATCTTCACAAAAACTAGGCCAGTCGTTGCCGGCACCATGATTATATGACAAATCTCTGCCATATTACCTTCGGTCGAATGTCAGGCCTCGTCAGCCGGTTTGTGAAAGACTTGGACCAAACACTTCCCTCCAGTCGACTGCACAGTTGTTGTAGTTTCTCTGCTTCATTGTCCATTTTTATGTTGATACCCCATGAGGGGTTGAGGGAAGGGGGGGGGGTTGTTTCATGAAATAGCTTCCTGTTATTTTGGATGGAATGTTCAGTCAAATGTCTGGTCACCACTCATAAACATGTAAAAGTTATCAGATTTTTTCATCCAAGACTTGTCTTTTTATCTGAAAGCCTGTCCACATTGTACCTGACTATGATTTAAATGGATTAATGTATGTGTTAAAGTTAAACATTGGGATGTGGTCGTTTTGTTGACGTGATAACTCTTACATGCAATATTTTAACGGAAGTGTTTCTTTTTCATTGGAGGTCACTCAGCATCTGCTGCGCAAGAATTGTAGTTGATAGACATGAGACCACAGTAATATATAGTTGTACATGTAATTTGGTGAGATGTTAGACATTTGAAAACTGCTGTAACCATGAGTGATAATATTTATAATACATTGGTTATAAATGGAGTAAAAAGAGGGAAATCCATTGACCTATCATTAGCTTCTTCCTTGCTCCATAATTTCAGCATGAAATGTATGCCTTGACACACGACCAAGGCCTTGGGCCTTATGCTGTGTGTGGTCGATGTCAAGGGTCATCCAAAAGGTTCTGTCACTTTTTAAGTAAAAGTTGTAGGTTAGCACAACATTGCATGTAAACTTTATCATCACTTACTAATATGTACAGTACATATAACATACCAAATTTATCACACACACACACACACAATTTGGTTTGTTTCTGAAATTAAAACTAGAGCGAAGTTCATAGCGCACTGTCACAAATCCCCACACTTCCCGCCTCAAGAAATGTTGAAAGATGGCAAAAAGTTCCACCAGGAAAGACCCAATATCAAATTTTGAATAAAAAAATATTTTTCCCATTTTGTGACTCTAAGTCCCCACCCCCTTGGGTATGAACCAAGTGTCAAATCCCAAAAATTCATTGTATACTTCATGTATCCCCCAATGTTGATTGTACATACAAAGTTTCATTTTGAAATGTTTTAAAATGTGCTTTGCATTTTGCATTTCTTAGTAATTTTTTTTGACCCCACCCCAGAGGGCGTGGCCAAAACTGACACTGGTCTTGCATATTCTTGCCAGATGGTGATCATAACTCCAAAGCTTGGTGAATTTCTGCCGAACCGTTTAGGAGTTGATAGCGTGACGGACAGACAGACAGACTGAGCTGATTACAATATTCCCCAATTTTTTTCAAAATGTGTGGGGATAATGAGGCATCTTAGTATGAAGGGCATGGCTTTTTGTTTTTTTTTAGATTATAGAAATCGCTCCAAACAAGGCATAAAGCCACTCCAGTTAAGGGGCTAAGGGAAGGTTAGATAAAGATAATGATAAAGCAAAATAAAATAAAAGAGAACGAGAAAGAGCAATCAGAGATTGCAGACCCTTGCCAGAACTTGTTTTGTGTGGTGTATGTGTCGTTTTGTGTGGTGTTTATGAAGTTTTGTGTAACGTAATAAATAAGAGGCATAATTAGAACTGCCACTTTATAACTGCTGGCAGTGTAAGCCTGGTGTTGGCTTAGTGGTTAGTGTGGTGGCTTAGGATCCTAGGGTCCTGAGTTCAAGCCCCGTTGGCCGCTGAATTAATACACCAGGAGGTTGACTCAGCCT
>CM068962.1:95202276-95215727 GCA_035128595.1 Eptatretus atami | reverse complement strand
TATGCAAGAAGAATCACTATAATTCCGAGCAATGTGTGTGTGTGTTGTGTGTGTGTGTGCTGGTGGTGGGTGTGTTGTTGTGTGTGAATGTTGTTGTGTGTGTGTGTGGTGTGTGTGTGTGTGTTGTCTGTGACCGCTGTTTCTCAACAAACCACTGCGTCCGATCTCTTGAAACTTGCCACATATATTGCCTGGCGGGACCTGAGGATGTGCCTTTCAAGTTTGATATTAATCGGAACAAGCTGCTTCCCAAGTTATGCGCCCATTTATACCAAACCAATGACAAGACACGTTGTGCGTGCACGTGGTCGATGGGGAAGGAAGCTCAGCCGCGTTCCCATTACGGGTTACAACGTACGGACTTCCGGAGAGTTGATGACTTCGTGCTATTCTAATAATTTCTCGATTTCTATGCGCATTTATAGATAAAACCACAATGCCCCAAGTTATGATCTTTCATTATAAATAGACGGTGCATAAATTTCGGTAACATCAAGAGTGCTGGTATGCTACCGAACCAGGAAGTAAATTTTTTTCTCTCTCTTCCTTCTCTTTGTTTTCTTGCCACGACATTGGCAAAAGTAAAAATGTTGGCGCTAATCTGAATAATTGGGCTATTAAAACAAATTGCGAATAATCGTAACTGCCGAATAATATGCCAAACTTCCGGGCCACGCACATGCGGGCACGTCGAGAGGAAGAACGGCCTGTGTGCGTTGGTTGTTTGTTGCTTCGCGTTTGAATATTTATTATGAAATGTAGATTTTTTAATTTTTTTTTACGGCGCACGTATAGTATTTACAATGAGCAACAAACACTTATTCAGATCTACTTACAAGACGCCCACACCACACACACACACAACAAAATGAAAAGAAACCCAGAGTCTTTATTGGACCCTCGCAGCCGTGGAGAGAGACAAGCTGGGCAGGGATGTCAAACAGAATATAGCCGAAAAAGGTCTGGCAAGTGAGGGCGAAGCCGAGGCGGGCACGAAGGGGTGTATCCCCCTCGTCCAGAAATTTTCTAATTCTAAGATAGCTTTGGCATTGATTGGAAAGCAAATCCAAAAAATTGATTTTTATTGGGTTCCTATACTCCACTCTAAATCAAACTAAAACCCGTCAACTTAAGTCTGTTTTGTCATGTTGTCAGACCAAATCAGTCCATTGCAATATCAAGCCAGTCAGCAGCATAACTCCTCCTGAAAATTGTTTCCGTAACAATCACAATGTTTTAGACCCAATAAACAAGGTATTTACTAGTAAGTAGTCACATCAAACCAGATTTAAAAAGGGAACAGCATTTGTTGACAAGAAGACAAAGAAAACACATCGAGACAAACAGGCTATTCCTCATCAGATTCTTCTGCATGGGCAAGTCTAGCAGTCTTTGCTGCCAGCATACTAAAGTTCTTTCCGCCTTCCTCTTAGTGCACTATTTGTGGTTCTCTGACTTCAGGACCATAGTTCCAGTTCTCTTTTTTTCTCTCCTTGTCTCTTTTCAACTGAGCTCTTTTCCACCTTGTAGCTGTGCGCATGTTTTGACCCAGAGTAACATTAACCGGATCAAACTTTGGGTCATCCCTCTTAAAGTATTCCACTGCTACTTCCAGATTGCCCTCAAGCTGTGAATATTTTACAGTTGAATAGCACTGTATGTCTCCGGTGCAACTCTTGCTGTTTTGGATTGATATAACGCTCTCCCGATGACATTGAGGATCTTCAACTTTGGGATCCATGGAAGCAAGACAGAAGGCCTTCACAAGTTTACTTAGCGCAGTATACTTGTCCTTGTTGAAGACCTTGTTTGCCCACCACTCATCAATCGCCATCCATCTTCTTGGGGCAGCCAAGTTTGCATCTACATGTACTGTCGTACCTCAAGTCATAGGCAACCTTCTCTTCCTCATTCAAACATTGGTCAGCAAGTCTGGAAGTCGGCAAACATAATGCTTCACAGTCACATCACGGCCTCTACAGGTTGGGTCAATAGCTGATCTGCAACGGAGGAATGCATTCAAGATCGGCATCTTCTTCAAGCAGGTACATCCCACAGTGCTAAAGGGCTTCCTTCAGATTGTTTTGAAAGTCCTTGAACAGTCGTGTTGGATGGAGTAGACAGTTCAAGATGGACTTTTCTTTCCCATGAAACATATCTTCAAACACTTCAACCAAGTTCTTGGGCATTCCCTGGGCCAACTTGCAGTGATTGTAGCCTTCTGTAGCGACAGATCATTAATCACCTTGGGGCTTCACATTAGCAGGCTAGGAAACTCCTCAGAAGACTACAGATCTCGCATGGATTTTGTGAATCATGGGAGACCTGCTTTGAACAGCACTACATACGTCTAGGAGAGTAACACTGCAACATAAACCTCCAAATGAGGCGCATCTGTTTTCTCACATAGAACAAACGATCCCAAGATGTTCTGTTTGCGTTCTTCCAATTTCGGTCATATTCTTATTCTCAAGATGGAATGTATTTCTCGCGATTCTGGCCTGTGCGAGTTTCAGTCACCAATTCCTGTGATAGATTCAGGCCAACAGTGCTTGATATTGAGGGCATGTGCCTTGGGTTAAGAAAGCCATATAAGAAAAATCGTGATGGCATCAAGCTGACGCCACAGTATCCACACTCAAGTCGTAGGCCGATAGCCACGATGCTGATGAATCGTTCAGGCCATGTTGAATTGCGACATCAACGAGAGTACACACCTCCTGATACAGTTCTCTCAAGCAACATACCATTTCATATCATTGCTGAAAGTAAGCTGAATAATGACTCACACCAACCACCAAATGGTTTGCAGAATAACCTTTGGCAGCCATTATGTTGCATAGGTGCAGGTGTCACCATCAATGTCTAACAATTGTGTGGGCATTCTCTCCACGGATGCGATTTCAAAAGCCAGTCTTGGAGCACGCGATACGATTGCATTGAATCCAAGCAGCATAGACCATAGACATCAAGTGTAAATGGAATGTCCTTTGCCTCAAAACAATGCAACAATCTCATCATGTAGAGATTTACTATCCATGTGGACTACGATCAATAGATGCCAGATGTTTCACCACACCGTTTGGGAGTGTCCAGAAGTAACTCACGAGAATCGCAAGAATCTTCTTTGTGAGACTCTCAGAGGTAGACCATCATGTTCAGCGAGAAAAAGCACGTTCTCAACTGCTGCAGAGTCTCTTCCTCAGTGTCTTTGCCAAATCCATGCCTGTGTCTGTACGAGCAGACACACGATTCATTGATAATAAGTCAAGAGCCTTGGGTCTTTAGCTAAAGCTTTTGATAATTCGATCACTTTGCACCAAGAGTAAATGCAATGAATTTCACAGGACGATTCCACACACCAATGCTTCAGCTGTTGTAACTCGAATCCTGGACTGGTGCAACCGTTTAGTGATGCGTCTCGTTGTTAGCAGCTTAACCGGCATTGAACCTGAAAGAGGACATTAAAATTAGTCATGACGGCACCAGAGAAGTTTACCCAACTGGATGTCATGGCAATCGAAATTCAAACATTCATTTCCAAGGAAATATGAATGTTGTTGAAGGGTCAAGCGAATTAAGAGTTATGACAATTTCTGAGCAAATTTCTTCAGATTTTCCATTTATTCTGCAACATTCAAATGAATATCTCTGTTATTTGAAGGAATTGACCCCAACCACTTTCATTTGCATAAGCATATAAAATTTTAGCATTATGAAAATATCAAGAGTTTCACCCCAATTGACCTTAACCTTTGAACCTCTGAGCAGACCCAGGCCAAAAAGGCGGCCTAGCTAGGCACTGTGAACAAGACCCCAAAACACAGATGGATCCACCATGCCCACGTGCAGGCGTCCGCAAAAGATCGTTTGTGTTAATGTTAGTTGTATATTTTGCCCGGACTAATGCGCTGCACTCGAGCACGTGTTTCTAAGGCGCCAAAGGGCCGTGGCGTTATGATATAGGGTTATGATAGGCTTTTTGGGCCGGGAGGGGCGTACTGGAATACGATAATTTCCCTTGCACTGCCTAGGCAGCCTTCACATGTTTGCGGTGCCGTGGCATGCTTCATTGGTTAAAACGACCGATCCCCGACTGCCGTAAGCCAACTCGAGTTGCAGATAATACAAACACACGGCAGCAGTCTGAGTTTCCCTCGACGAACGTCCCCACGATCTCGCCGTCATCGGCCTTTTTTCCCCAGCCAGTCCCATCGCCAACGGTTTCTTTTAAACCGGCTTTTTCCTTATCAACACGATAGCTTCCGATCTAATGACAGGTTGCTCAACGATATCAAGGTCGTTGATATGCAACATGACGATTTAAATCACAATAACCATGTCACTGCCATGAATAGCTACAAAACGAAACTAAGAGCCTACTATTAGGGGGATGCCAAAATCTTCTAACAATCACGGTCTCACACGCCACGTGATACTCGAATGATTCAGGTCATCTGTTCCTAATATGGTCTACGGTTACGACGCTGTTTAGTGAATTGAGTTCATGTCATAAAGATTGGCGGGGATGTCGCGTAGCACCTCGAATGCTGGTTTTATCGCCGTGAATTGCGGACCGCTGATAGAGCGCGGGAAGTTTAGCGCATAAATTAACGATTCTCAGACAGCCGTATGCATTCGTCTCGTCCTGGACCGGAGCAGCCGGGGCATGCCGTTTCGCCAGCGGCTTGTTCAGGAACTTTCTGAGGTTTTTGACTGATTCTTCCCATAGTCTTTCGCCCCTACCCTGGATAGAGAAGGACCCCTAACCCCCCCCCCCCCCCATGATTTTTATCAAATCTTGAACGAATCACAGGACCCAACTTGCCGCAAGTGAAAAAGTCGATTTCCCGCCTTTCGGCGAAATTTTGACATCCCCGAGCTGGCGGGGTCAGAGTTCGGTGGTGTACCTGACCGTTCGGAAGGGAAGGGTGTGCTCCGCGATATGCACCTGACAAAGGTCGTTGGTTCTGGTCCCCAGTCGGCACGTAAGGGACTCGTAGTTCAAGCGGAGCTCGGGTGAGTGAACAATCGGGGTCACGGAAAGGGAGGTCCAGGGTCGCTCTGTCCTTCCTAAAAACTCCTCGTAGCGCAGCCACGTGGAACTCGAGAAACCCAGTACAGCCACCGTTGAAACTCCAGAAACCCCGTAAGCTCACCGTGAAACTCCAGAACCTCGTACAGGCCACGTGAAACAAAACTGACTGCTTACAGCCACCGTGAAAGCAAAAAAACTCGATCGTTACAGCCACCGTGAAAGCAAACTCGACCGCACCCTCTTTTTTACAGAGCGTCTCGGAGATTATATTGGCCTCTCACCACGGGGAGGGCCCTCTGGCGAAAACGCACCTCGCTGTCCGCCTCTGATTGGATATTGGTCCTCTAGGGCCCACCTTTCCGTGGGCCGGGGCCTCACCTCTGCCAGGAAGACCCCAGTTACTCCTCCACGTGGCTTTCTCTTCGACAATAACGAGTCGTCAGCGCCGTGAGGATCATCGTACCAAGAGTACAATGTTCATGGGAGCCGAGAACTAGGAAACTGCGAGACCCCCTCTCAGCAAGTCAAAGTACGAGCAGCCAGGCGGGTGGTGAAGGAGCGTGATGGGCCGAAAGGGTCATGCAGACTGGGATTGGTTTATTAGATGTAACAACCTAACTAAAAGAAATCATAACGCACGCCTTTGATTCTCCCACTAACAAAAGAAGGGGATCTGACTTTACACCACATACTTAACGACATGAATGACTTTTGGACCTGAATGTTGAATGCAAATGGTTCCAGATCCGTAAATAAATAAATATAATATATGTATATATATATATATCATATATATATAGATATTATACATTACCCATACTAGCGATACCCGCTGCACATGCACGGATAGCAGGTACAACATAGCTGGTAGCAGACGACCAGCCATACACGCGGAATGACAAAAATACGCATTGCTGCAAAATGAAGTGGTACTATGGAATGCAAGACTCCCAAACATGTACGCATGGTCCGCTAATGGCACAGCAATTTCATAGGGATCGTGTGACGGCCGAGCCTAGTTTTTAGTTGCAAGCATGTATGTATAATAGAATATAAATATAACCATCAGAGGATGGCGGAATCCCCACCATTGAATGCAAAAAGGCATACATTTCCAGATAATGAGGGAGGTGAATTGCGAAACAAGACCACCTATTTGGTCATCAACTCGAAAAAGGTCCCAGGTGAGGAACGTACGTAAACCAAAATAATGAAATCAGAAAACGTTTTCCATTTATTTACAAAAAAACATTTTTTCAAGATGGCCGCCCCAGCGCCATCTTGGATCCGGCCACGCCCAAAATCAATAGCGCGTTCTTCTTTTCAGTGCGACATGTGACTCAAATTTCAAATCGCATACGGCGAAAAAAACATTTTTTTTGAAGATGGCCCCCCAGTCGGCCATTCTTGGATCCGCCACACCCAAAATCAATAGGGTTTCTCCTTTATCAGGTGTACATGTGTGACCCAAATTTCTCAAATAGATTATGGCGCAACATTTATGCAGTTATTCGCACTCACAGCTATAAATGTGACGCCCGACGGACGGACGACGGATGACGGACGGACACCTGGGTGACAACAATATCCCCTTCCGCCACGCGGCGGGGATAAACACACACACACACACACACACACACACACACACACACACATAATATATATAAACACACCACATTTCAATTTAAAGGAAGACATCATATTGCGCTATTGCCATGTTCGAATGTTCATATTTTATCTCCAGTTCCATTGAAACCTTTGTAATGTACAAACGTGTGTGTGTGCTGTGTGTGTGTGTGTGACCTGTGTGTGTGTGTGGTGTGTGTGGTGTGTGTGTGTGTTGTGTGTGTGTGTGGTATGTTGTGTGGTGTGTGTGTGTGTTTATATTGTACGGCTGTGGAAATTCGCAATTACACCATAAAAGGTCCGCGTAGTGAAGATTATTCTCTAAGTATATGTGTAGTTAGCTCAAAACCCGTTGTAGAGAGGGAATTATGTGATTCATCCGGGCTGCGACGCTTTGAGTTAGCCAGTTTTTCGGTATCTATCTTTGATTTTGAAACAACCACGCCACGCCACATCTACGCTCCCAACATCATCGCATCACCCCACTCCCAAACGGCACCATACCATCAACCCTCACCACACGAAAACCCCCATCACCTTCACCTCTCCCTTCTTACGGCCATTCCCGCACCAACCTGTGAACACTGAACGTCGGGCTGCTCGGGCCGCTTCAGCGATTGCGTGCCGAACGCACCGAAGCCGCGAGCGCAAGATGGCGGCCTTTCCGAGGGGCAAAACTCGGATCAAAAACGCTTCACGCCCACTTCACCTCCGTCCATATTAGCCGAGCGCGGGGCCGGCTTGGCCCCGCCTCCAGGCGCGTTGTGTGTGAAAATCGATATTATGCAAATTCTAGGATCTGGGGAGATCACGCCCCCGGTTTCCTCCGACACATGGGCGAGCGTGCCTCCGCCCCCGATCATTCTGATCCGAATATTTGATATTAGCTGCTCCTTGCCAGCCTATTAAAAAGGCGAGCGCAAGGCGAAATGGGAGGAGTGTTGCTGAGGATTGGTTCTTGCAGTGCGGCTGAGGAGAGTGTCAATCCAGTTGGTTTGGAGTCGCCGAGGAGAGTGTCATCGGGAGAGTCCGGTCAGGGAGAGCGAGTGAAACTGCGGGCAAGGGAGCTCGGGTCCGAGGCAGAAGGACGGCGTGCGGCGACGAGGTCGCGGGTGGGATCGCTCGTCGCGGATCCAACGCCAGCAGCCACTCCCCTCCCCAGGGCCTATCAAACAACTCTCCCTTCCCCCGCGCGAGATAGTGCAAAAAGGGCCCCGTCCCCCCCCCTACCCCACACGTGGCTCCAACGAAACCGCCCGAGGGAGCACGAAATCGGGCAACCAGGCCGCGCGGCCACATTTTTTTTTTTGGCGGGGGCCCCGGGGCCCCCGCCAACGCGTCACGAGACGCGGGCTAGGACCCCCCCTCGGTCTCGCGGAACGCTGCCGCTCCTCCAGGTTCCCGCGCACATTTGGCCTACGGGGCCTGTCTGCCTCCTGTCTATGAGGGTGGCTTCTTTCCTTTGCTTTTTGTGTAATGTTGTGGCGCCGTCTGTAAGTAGAACTGTATAAGTGTTCCGTGTGTACGCCGTATTCGGTTTTAACTCCTTTCTTTGCTTTATGTGCATTTGACTGTAGGGCTGTATATACGTGCTTTCCTGTGCCGCGTATAAATGCTGCGATTGTGTTGAACTGTTCCCGCCTCTGAGCTTCGTCTTCCTTCCTTTTAATTTATCTCCATTCCCTGCGGCACGTAAGGCGGTTCGTAGCTGGGCTTAGTACGCCCGCTAATGTAATCGGAACCCGTCAGAGCCACGATAACACCGCTCGGTTATCACTGTTAGAACGGAACGGGACCGCTTAAGCGGTTCGTATCGAAGGTTCGGCCTGTGGTGTGGTACGATCGCCCGGTACGACCATTCGCGCAGCGTAATAGGCTTAGATCGAATTTGGCGAGCAACCCTATGCCTGCGCGGCGTGGCAAATTGGCCACGATCGTGGTGAGGTTAAACCCCCACCCGTGACTAGCTCCTCGGCAGTTGGTCCGAGAGGGGTCACGACTGAATTGTCCGTCCGTGGCGAACGTGCCGCGATCGATCACGTGGCCGTTCGCACGCCGGCGGTGCGCGAATTCGCAACAATATGTGTGTAGTGTGTGTGTGTGTGTGTGTGTGTGTGTGTGGTGTGTGTTTATATGTTGTTTTATATATTGTTACGGCTGTGAAATTCCGCAGAACCACCATATAGCCGTCCTTAGTCTCAGTTATTGCCATATCCGTGTTCAGTTAGATTTTCCCCCACGTTGTCTAATGGTATTATTCGGTGTCACCCGGGCTGTGATCTTTGCAGTAGCCGTTTTCTTTTTGCTATCGTTAATTTTGGACCAACCACAAACCGCCAACTCACCAACCACTTCACAATCCCCACAGATAACGAACAGCCACCTTCACAACAACCCACCTTAACCACCACCAGCCCAACCCACCACCCTCACGACCACCACAAAACGCCAGCCACACCACCATAAGGCCAACCACACCACCACCACATTTCCACTCAGCAGGTTGCGAGAAGCCCTTACATTCGTCAGGAGAGACGCGAGACGGCCTCACCCCTCCCCCCCCCCCCAACGAAAAGCACGTCCTGAAGAGACGCGGGGAGGGGGCCAGTACTTAAAACAAAGAGCCGGGCCGATCTCTCCTGGAATTTTCCTCCCCCGCGCGCCGGCGAAGGGAAGGGGATGCGTCGTCGAGATAAATAAGGGCACGCGGAACGAGAGGTCCGGTCAGTGGGCCTGTGGGTCTGGAGGTCTGCAGTCGTGCGTCTGCTCGCTGCCTGCGTTCAAAGTCAGTTGGGGCTATGCGTCTGGAGTCTGCAGTTCGTGCGTCGCTCTCTGCCTGCGCGTCAAAAAGTCAGTGGGCTGTGAGTCTGGAGATCTGCAGGTTGTGGTACGCTTCTCTGCCGACTGGGTCAAAGGTCAGTGGGGCTTGGCGTCTGGGGTTTTGCAGGTCGGTGGTCGCTCTCTGCCTGAGGCAGCTGGGGCTGTGGCGTCTGAGGTCTGCCAGTCGTGGTCGCTCTTCTGCCGGGTCAAAGTCTGTCAAGGTCTGGAGTCTGGAGGTCGTGGGTCGCTCTCCGAGTGCGTTCGGCTATGTGAGGTTGTGGAGGCGTGTGGGAAAGGAGGAGAGAGAAGCAGCAGAGCCAAGGGCGCGGGCCTGCCGAGCCGGCCTTACCGTGGATCGTGAGACGGGACGCCGCGGGCCGCCCCAGCGAGGTGAAGGTAGCCAGCCCGGCTCTCGCGAGCCTCTGCGGTGCTACACGGCTCCGTGTCAATAAAGACCCCAAGGTCCAGCTCTGCCCCCGTCTGTCCTGCGGGTTTTCTGCTTTTGTGTGAAATGTTGTGGCGCCATGTCTGAAGATAGAAACTGTTAAGTGTGTACATAGTAAATAGACGGTATTAGCTCTTTCCTTTGCATTGTGTTTGGCTGTATAACTGCATACGTTTCACCAATTATCGCTTGACTGCTTACGGGCTTATGTGAGTAAATAAATGTGCTTATTGAATGTGAAACCCGTTCGTCGTGTCATTTTCCAACCATTGAAAACACCAATTGCATTTGCGGAATGATAGCGGGCTATTTGATAGCCGCATAAAAAAGAATCGGGCCAAGCGACGTCTCGCGGATAATACCCCGCCCTCGGTGTATCCCAGAACGGAACAACCGCTTAAGCGGTTCGGTCGAGCAGACCTCCCACGCTGAGGTCACGGTCTCTCGGTAGGCTGCCCGCGCGAATAATTAGGTTATATCGACAATCGCGCGATTGGACCCTGTCGCGCGCGGGTAAAAATATTGACTAGGCCGTGGTGTGCGCTTGAGCACACCCGGAACTGGTTTTCGACTTGTCCGGAAAGTCGCGACTGAATTGTTCCGTCCGCGTGGCGTGTATGGCCGCGATTGGCTAAAAAAGCGGCTGCCGCACGCCGGCGGCGGGAATTCGTAAACACTGGTGTCCGGAGTGGATTTCGAAATCCATCCCGCCTCCACACTAATTAAGCGGGAACCGGACAAGGTGTGCGACGGCACCCTTCCAGTTCCATTAAAACAGGAGGCTTTAAATATTTCCGTGTAAGCAAGATAGCGCGTTCAAGGCAACGGGAGCAAGGGGTAATGATGTAGAAATATTTAGAATCCATGGCTCAGGGCGAAATCCTCCGTGCAGGACATTCCCTGATGCAGGAGAATTTCCCCCACAAACAACCCCAGAGCCCGAAATGTGCGCGGCACGGCCGCGGTGTACGACACCCCCCCTCCCCTCCTTCCGTCAAAAATCATTTCCCCGGTCCCAGCGAAACTGCGACCGATGAACGGATTGGTGCGTTGAGCCGGAATGGCCCAGATATTAGCAATACTAGCAAGGCATGATTACCAACGCACTCGATATGAAAAACGAAATGAAAACGAAATGAAAAAACGCAAATGAATGAAAATCAGTGCAGGATGGGGAAACAAAATGGATGAAAACGCAAAGGAAATGAAGAAATAAAAATAACATGGATGCAAATTGCAAACACTCGGCGGTGGAAAATGCAGCATGGGGCGATGTCCTGCAGGCGGGCTAATGGCCGGCCCACGTGGCTGGAGCGAGCGAGCTAAGGGGATGTGGACTGTTGTCAGCCGCGTGGAACGCGTGAGGACATGTTGAATTCGGGAGACGCGTTGGGCAAGACTCATGCAGTACGCCCAGAGGAGAGTGGACGGTGACAGAGAGGGAAAAATTAAATGGGGTGACCGAGACCGTGTACGCAGAACACGTTGAGACGAGGGAGATCATGAACGAGGTGACAGAAATAACAGAGACGCGGGAGATAGGAAAAAAGTAGAGCGAGAGACTACACGATTAAAGACGGGGGTTGAAAGACGAAGCACACACATGGAGGAGTGGAACAATGAAGGGGGAGCTCGGGGAATTGTTCGGGACCCGGTGCAAGCAGCCGCGTAGCCTCGCTTATGAACTAGGGGAGGGAATATGGCTCCCTTAGGGCGGATCACGACCAGGATGCGTCCGGCTCGAGCTTTGCAAGTTAGAGAGGGCGAGTGCGTGTGTGCACACGAAGCTTGGGGGGTATGAAGGCCCCGAAGAAACCCTTATGTCAGTGACGCGATTTTCCCCATTGTGAATGTCCCGTGTGTGTGTTCACGGAGTCTGCAAAATGCAGTAGCTTTGCAACGCGCGCATACAGTGGGTGGAAAGGCGATTGTGTGAAAGCGGACCGCAGTGTGTGAGTAATATGGTGGCGTGGTGCCGAGTGTGCCGATAATGCGTGCTCCCAGCACGCCGTTGGTGGCATGTGAAACGCCGTGTGTGGATGAAGCACCGTGTGTGGGTGGCGACCACGTGTGCGGAGGGAAATGGCACGATGTGTAGAAGCGACAGTAGCGTGGTTAGTGAAAATAGCGAAGCTTGAGTGAAAAGGTGTGATGTGAGGAAGCACCGAGTGTGGAAGGAACAGCGTCGTGTGAGAAACGGCCTCCCAACGTAGTGTGGCTTTTGGAAAATGTATGAGTGAAACCGCATGCTGTGAGAGCGCTGTATGTAAGGGAGATGACGGTTGGCATGCGGGAACATGCAACCGGCATGTTCCGTGTGTGAGTGTCATGGCGAGGTGTGTAAGCGTCGTGGCACGTGGGAGTTTGGGCGCGAGAGTGCGACCGACGACGGTTGCCTGACGGTGGAACAAAGCCGAAGTAGCGGCCGTAGCTGTTTTGGGGACCGTGCCAGGTTTTGCCGCAGCGCGTGCGGGGTCCGTGCTGTGCTACGCATGAGGCCGCCACTGTGCGCGCCGGCGGGAGTGAAGCCCGCGTCCATAAACGCACGCGTGGTGTATTAGCCGATCCCGCGGACGACAGAAGTAGGCTGGATATTGGGATTTGGACCGCGACGGGTTCTCCAGGCGAGCGAGTTTGTAAAGCTCCGACGAGTAGAGCCACATGTGTTCGCGTGGGGAACCCCTCGCAAACCGAGGCTTGCTTGAAGCGCAGGGTGACGTCATGGCCTGCACTATGGTTGGAATCGGCAGAAGGAAAAATTCCTCCAGTGCGTACCGTCCACAAGAGGGACGATGGTGCCCGCGAAGCGCAACAGCTGCCATGACCGTCAACGGGAAAAGCGCAGTTGCGAGTTTGCCACGCTGTGTGTGCACATGAAAAAACAGCAAGCCTCTCTCGAGTGAAACAGGATTCCCGGCAAGGGGTGGAAGACCCCTGGCCGGGGCACAGGAATGGCACTAGTAGGGGATGGGTTATAGTTTAGTTAGAACCGGCTTCATGGGCAGGGCATAAGTCCTCCATGGAGCCCTGGAATGGATTAGTTAGAGGGATTTTATGTTGAGATTTAGGATGGGAAATGATTTTGATTTTGAAGACAGGACCAATTTGGATGTGTAGTGGGGACGTAGCTTAGCTACTAGTGTTAAAATGGAATTGCTACTAGTTTAAGGACGACGAGTGTGAGCACGAGCATAGTTATGGGATTGAGTGAGAGAATGAAGTGATCACAATGAAAATGGTATTGTGAAGTGGAAAAGCGTACCGAGAGTAAGTAAGCCAGCGAAGGCTGTGGGTATAGGAGTAATGTGTATGCACTTGGTGCGATGAGGTGATCGGGGATGATTCCACCGAAGGACCCGCGTTCAGTGTAATGTGAGTTAGTGGCGTGAGTCAAATTGGTGAAATCTCTCTCTGAGAGACAAGCTGGGGGTCAGAGTTCGGTGGTGTACCTGACCGTCGGAGGAAGGGCGTGCTCCGTGATGCAGCACCTGACAAAGGTCGTTGGTCCGGTCCCCAGTCACA
>CM068962.1:95128982-95145932 GCA_035128595.1 Eptatretus atami | reverse complement strand
TCAGAAAATCGGGACCAAAATGGTTAGTCGAATACAGCGATTACACTGGTGATGGATACAGGGTGAACATTAGTTTGAGCCAATAGTGTTATAAATTTCAGAATCAAGAGCAAAATGCACATAATCAAAAAGAGCAATGACATGGAAATGATCATTCTAAAGAACGAAACGGAGGGAAACCAACAAAAGGCTTCAACAAGCGAGAAAACTGGAGTCACTCAGTAACATGGTTAAGTCCCTCTGCCTCAAATATATCCGAGTCCATTCATCGAGCCAGGTGCTGTTTGAGGAATCTCCCACACGTTTTGATCCTTACATACTTGCAAAAATCTGCAAGATAATCCAAACTCTATCTCGTAGCCGAGCGTCGCGCTCTCAATGGAAGCTCTCATCCCTATAAAGGTTGAGGATTCCTCTGGGAGCGGGATTATTAATTGAATTTATAATCATGTAAAAAGCACAATTTACTTATTCTTTTCTTAAAGATAATTTAATTAACTTAGTTTAGAAATGATACAGGAAGAGCGGAGTAGACATGCATGCTTGTCAAGCTAAAAATATACCATGCTGAGTGAGCTTGTAAGAAAATGACACACATAATCTTTACTTTCGTCCAAATAACCTATTGTTAAGTTCATATCCTGTTAATAAACTCTTGATCTGATATTCATGGAGTCAGCATGACATGGACAATGACTTTCTCCCTCCCCTTTCCCCCACACCCCACCCTCTCTTTGTATCAGAAAACAAACTCACCTTGTATGAAGGTATCTGAACAAACCAAAACCATTGTGTATGTGCAAATTTGACGATTAATACCCATTTTGTTGTGGGCTTATCTGAAGTCAAACAGAGTTTCATCTTGATATCTTGTGTAAAAACTGTATATAAATGCTCAGAAAAGCTCTGTACCTTAAGTCTTCAGCTTGCAACCATGTATCAGGCTGGGGTCTTCCTTCCGTGCACGAAGTGTCTTAGTTATATGAACTTACTTGATTTCTTTCTTGAGATAGTAGGCCTGGCCCCCCCAACTTCCCCCAAGATAGTGTTCTGAGCCTAGTCCTATTCCTAATCTTCATAACGATCTGTCTTAACTCTCTGGAAATCCTCTATTTGTTGATGACTCCACCTCTGCCATGACATCCCTATCCATAAGACAGACAGGCTGCTCCTTCTTCCCTCTCTTCGACCTTTATTTGAATCACAAGCTGGTGAAACACTTGGAATGTCTTTCAATTATGACCAATCTCCACTCTTACTTCCAAAAGGACCGTCTGGCAACTCTCCATCTACTTCCTCAACCTCTTGACGAAGTTCGGTCACTCAAACTATTGGGTCTCAACATCAGCTATGATCCTTCCTGAAAAATCACATTTCTGAGTTGGGCCTCCAAAGCCAGCCGACGACTGGGCATCCTCCATCGAGCAATGTCTTTCCTTGTCACACCTGAACTCTTAACTACCTCAAAGGTCTTCATTCACAGTTGGATACTGCTCTCCATTTCAGCTCTTGCTCCTGCCTCACAATTTGCTCAGCTTGACGTCGTGGAATCAAAGGCCTTCAACATAATTTGGAATCTCCCACCTTAAAGCTAATTCTAAGGCCTATCACTTCACATCGCAGACAAGTCGGTGGCTCTCTTTCTACACCGCCTCCTTTCTAGTTGTACACCCTCTGCTCTTTTCGTGCTATGTCCCCTGAGTTTCTGCAGGGTGCACACAATCCACAGCAACCTTTCTGGTGGAGCTCCCAAAATCTAGACTCACTGCTCACTTCAACCAATTGTTCCTCTTTGTTTCCAAATCTCTTCAATCTCATGCTTCCCTCCAACGTCTTCCAGACAGTTGTTCATCCCATTCAGATCATCCTCCATCCAAAACCATGACTTTCTACCCCCGTTGACTCCAACCCCCAAGCCCACTTCTTTTCCAAATTTCCATGCCGTGCTCAGCCTTCTTCCAGCTTATTGTGTTTCTCTCACCAAACCTTTAGTGTTCCATTTCGTTTTCATCACCAGTCCCCCCCTCCCATCCCGTCTTCTTTCAGCCACCTTCTTATGTCTTTGAGCTCCTCCGCCACCTCCTTCTATGCAGCACAAGGCTGTGTGTAGCATCATTTTCGGGAGCACATCTGCTGATGCTGTGATCATATACCAGAAAACTAGTACATATTTTCCAGTGTATAAACCACACTTTTTTAATCGAAAAAAGTAAAAGTTGTGGGTGCGGTTAAGTACACGGGAAGAGAAAAAAAATCAGTCTTTAAAAAAGAGAATCAATCCTGAATTTCAACTATATTCCAAATGAACACTTCTTTTAGCAGTCGGAACTGCTGTTAGCTCAATTTCTACGTTTCAATTCTCCAAGTGAGTACCAGCAGAAATGGTTTGGTACTCACAAAAAAAAATAAAAATGTCAGCTTCGAGTGTGCTTGTCTACTCCAAGCACCACTCCGACTTTTAAAATTATTCTCAGCTAAGAATGCATCTCATTCCTTGAAAGCGCTCTCTCGGACATCGGCTCAAGACAGACACTCGCAAGCCGCTCTTTTTTTTTTTCGTTCGGACGCTGCAGAACTACTCTCTTCCTCCTTGTTCAACGTGTTTCCTTAGATCTTGTTTTTTTTGCAATCTTGTATTTGTTATAACCTACAATATAAACTTGTGAATTATAATGTTATATTTATAAACTTAATTTTTGAATTGCAGTGGATCAATTATATCAGAATTTTTTCACGGAACAATCTTACTACATTAGCTGAGAAATCTTCCTCTTCGTCCTCTTTCTCGCGGCGTTCTCCTTTGATCTATTTTTTGTTTCATCTTACAAGTTATAATATAACTATAATTTTTAATTGTATTTATGACCTATTTTGTGCACTTAAATTTTTGCAAATCACAGTGCAGTATATCAATTTATCCGAATTATCACAGAAGAATCTTCACCGACACTCGCGGAGAAAACCTTCCATCAAAACCCCTGTTGTGGTAGTACGCTTTTGAGCTTTCGGAGCATCTTTGAAGTACGCATTTAGTTGTTTTTTTACCGCACATGAGTACCTGCATACCAGTTTTGTGAACCCCTGACAATAGCTAGCCTAATAATGGAGCACACCTCAAATAAGTTTGCACGCAAACTTGCGTGCATCCGACAACAGGCTGGGGCAGTCACGTGACCCTCAAGAAGGCCACTTTGTGCTTGGTGAGTGCTCGGCTTACGTCACCAGATCAAGTCACGTATATCCATTCTATCTATCGAGATGTTCAAGGCGTTCATTCACCACAGCTTTGCAAACTCTCCATCTGCCGGTCTGCAGAAGGTTTGGGAAGCTGGGAGGCAATTCAACTGGACGAGTCCATCATCTGGCACTGAAGAACAAACAAGGCAAACAATAGAGAAGAGGCCTAGGAAGAAGAGGTGCTGAGGGAAAGTCTCGAGTCCACGAGAAGAGGCTTCGTTGCTTGGGTCCACAATCTCAACACTTGCTCTTCAGTTGAAGGCAAGAGCTTAGCTAAAGAGGATGACATTGGGGACTTCACGACCAGCCCGTCGTTGGGCCCACAGGTTCATGGCACGCCATCACTGTCAGTTAGACAACACACACCACACACAATTCTAGCATCTACTGATGATGTGTGCTGATAAGATGACGCACTTCCGTCCAAACATCATCACGATCAACACTTACTGGTCAAGAGAAGGACGATTCACAGTCATGCTCGCCTGCACCGCACATACAGTTGCAAGCTTCCCCTGCATGTCTTGTTGAAGAGGAAGACAATTGCCCAAAGACAAGTTTTCCACCTGACGTCATTGTTCGTGCACAGCAGAAGGGGTGTATAGATGAGGGATGGTCCAGGACTGGGTGCACACGTCTGGAGCAGTAGTAGGTCGGATGGCGGTCTCTCCAGACGACAGAGCATGTGCAGTCCTGGATGCGCTTCAGATGTCACAACACCGACATCACCAAAGTGCTGCTCCGTCAGACCAACACGATCGCATCATCATCCCAGGGGATGACATCGCCTCCTGCAGCCCCTCAATGTGTCCATCAACAAACCGTTCAAGGACGGGCTACATTGCTGTGGTCCGACTGGATAATGAGTGGGGAGAAGATCTACACGTAGAGCGGGAGGATGAGAAAGGTCAACCTTGCGATGATCTGCGGCTGGATCATCAAAGTGTGGTAGGAGATTCCGTTTGGACATCATAAAGCGAGCAGTTCTGAAATGCTGCATTCCAACAACATGGACGGCACAGAGGTCGACATTAATTTGGGAGGAAGAGGGCAAATGATGGTGACAGCAATGGGGACTTTCTCTCCCCAATTCAGACAAGGAGTTACGTTGCTGTCTTCGCGAGGAAACCATTGACGAGGTTTTTCCTCGGGTTTTAGGTGAAAAGTTTCATCAACCCAAACGACCTTTTTCTAGTCATAAAAAACCTCCTTTATAATATTAAAAATAAGAAGAAAAATGAAAACTTCTTGGATCCTCTTCCACTCTCTCTTCAACTTCTTGAAATGAGAATAGATTGTTAGACACAATTAAGCAGACATGGGAGTAAGCATGGTGATACCTCCATCCTTTGTTTCCGTACAAACATATTTAGATCTAGATCAGAAAATAAAAATAATCAACATATTTATTTATTTTGAGGGTGAAAACATGGGTGCGGTTTAACACGGCAGAAGTTTATTATTATTATTATTTTTTTGTGAGGGTGAAAAACGGGTGCAGTTAATACATGGCCATGGTTTATGCAACAGGAAATACAGAACTCATTTTCTCCAACCTCTGAAGGATGATATGCTGGAGTCAACCCACCTGGTGTTAATTCAACAGAAAATAGGTGCTCAACTCAGACATTAAATCCAAGTCGCCACCCTAACCACCAAGCCAACACCCAGCTTCGTCTTTGAGCTTGTATCCAGTTTATTCAAATGCTATGCTCCCTTTTCTCTCTTCCTGAATCCCCTGGCCTTTCTTCCACTGTGTCCCTCTACACTGCTGTTGGTGTTTTCCCCTTTTCCTGTGTTCCTTTTGCTCTGTTTCACCTTTCTGTTCTGTGTTCTAGCTTCGACCTTCCATGAGCCTCGACCTTGTGCACAAAGAAAAACAAAAAATACGAGCACGGAAAGCAAAAGATTGCACAAGGAAAGACCAAATGCACTCACACACCAGTTGGCACCATTTGCACTAGACTACAGGATCCTTTCGGTGTCTTTTTGGGACTTCTCAATAGCAAGCTTTGAATTTTACAAATAATTAGTGGGCCGTTTGGTCTATTGGACAATTTTCATTGGGCTTCAGGGCCTAGCATACCTACCGCTGTAGTGCTGGGCTTAGCTTGCCTTTACACCAAACAGATGTGTTTGGGCCAAGGTGGGGATTATAATGTTTATTTTCTAAATGATACCCGATTATTATACAAGGAACTACACAGGTGGAGGCATTCAGCCCATCATGGCTGCACAAACACACCTATATCTACACAAGATCAGAGAAACTGGGGAAAACTTAAAAATAATAAGATTAATATTCTAGATGTCTTCTCACTAATTCCTATACAATGTTAACACACGTCTTTTTGATTTTTAATTGATCCCCCTCGAATACAGCCGAAAACCCAATTTGCTTTACCTATAGGCTGCCTGGTATTGTGCTGCCTTGCTGTACTCCTATAGTCCTATATTATACCACCCCAGATCCTTCTCCTGTGTGAATGCTCCCAAATTACCCTTGCATACTGTAATCTCTATTTTCATTGTTCTTTCCCATCCCCAACACCTTACACCTGCTCAGGTTAAAATTACATCTGCCAGTCTTTTGCCCAATCTATACAAGTATCAAACTTTCCTGAATCTGTATCACCCACCCCTCTGCTATCCACCTTACCTCCAAGCTTTGTGGCATCTGCAATTTGGAAAGCTTATCTTTACCTCATTATCCAAATTGTTGATGTAAATAATGAATAGTAATGGTCCGAGTACTGATCCTGAGGTACCCCGCTACTTACATCCTCCAGCAAGACATCCACCACTCACAGCTACTCTTTCTTCCTACCATAACCAGTTTCCAATCCAATTAGCGACCTGACCACCACTCCACAGCCCTCACTTTGGCTAACAACCTCCGATGTGATACCTTATTAAAGTCTAGATCACCTATGTCCACTGCTTTCCTCATCCACCAATCGGGCACTGCTTCATAGAAACTTCTAAAATATTTGTTAAACAGGAACTACCTTTGGTAAACCCATGCTGACTACTTTAATTAGTTTGTATTTGTTTGAATGGTTCCTCATCTGGTCCTTAATTAATGTCTCTAACACCTTCCCCACAACTAAGTCAAACAGGTCTATAGTTTCCCAATTCTTCTCTGGATCTTCTTAAATAATGGTGTTACATTTGCTCCTCTTCAACCCTCCGACCCTCCGGTACTTGTCCTGACTCCAGGGACTATTATATTGAAAATATCTGTTAACATTCGCTTACCTGCTCAGCCACCTCCATCATACTCTCGGTGCATATTATCTGGACCGGAGCCTTATTTCTTTGATTACTGAGCTGTTCCTTTTACTTCCTCCACTCCAACCTGGATCTTCTATAAAGCCCTTCCTTCTCACTCCTCGATAGATACTCAGCTATTGGCGATTCTTCTGACTGTTGTTGTGTAAAAGTTGAAGAAATACCTGTTTAATAAGCCTGCCATCTCACTTTCCTCACTAACCACTCTCCCGGTGCTATTCCTCAATGGACCACACTGGTCCTGACCTGTCTCTTCTTCCTTGATTATACTTTAAAGCCTTGTTATTATGTTTAATATTCTTAGCCATGTCCTTCTCATACTCTCTTTTGGCTTGCCGAGTTATTTTCTTAACTTGCCTCCGTTTACTCCGACAGTGATATTGTTGGGGCCGTTGGTCGTGGTGGAGAACGGCCGCCGGTGGAGCAGTAGAGCGTCTCCCACCGAACATCCTGAATTGCAGGTCGGAACCTTTGGACAACTCCGAAGTCACAGGTTCACTTAAGGACCGTGCTCGCCAATTCTCTTACGGCGTGGGGTAGGGTTAATAGCCAAATTTCATATATACCTAAGTAACCACGTCGTCAAATTACGGGGAAGTCACACCTTCGACAGACCTTCGGGCGGAACGGGCCATTTACCGAGCCCGAACCGATTGTAACCGAGCGGGATTACCAAGGTCCGTCGGTCCAATATGAACAATTACGGCATGACGGTCTCCCTAATTGCAAATACGCACCGTGCTAAACCAATGAAAGAAAGTGACAGACAACGAGCTGGTACATTGAACAATCGGGGTTTATTTAACTAGGTGATGCACCCGGCGCTGCCCGGGTTTCTTTTGAATGATTTAATCTATACATATGTCTGACGCGAGCACAGTATCAGTTCCCTATTGGGCCATGGCAGTCATAGGCTAAGGGGTTGGTAGGGGGAAACACACCCCCTTTTCCTCCCCCCCCCCCCCCCGGTCAAGGGGCCTTGCCGCATAGCCTATAACCTTCCCGGCCATCGACATTTTTTTGTTTCAGTGGTTAGCTTCCTATCTTTCACCTTTCAATAGATTAGCGCATGCAGACAAACAAACAAAAACGTAAATCATATGTTAGATTATTGTATATGGCGTTGGCCCATGTCAATGGCTGAACTTGAAAAATTAACGTTACGAAATCAGGTGATGACGTCATAAGGACATTTTCACAAAACGGGTCAGGTAACGGTAAAGAACAAACTCAAAATCAACATCTTTGATATTCTCGAAATAGTGCTTGAACCCCTTATAAGGCCTAGAAAAAATGTTTCAAACGATGTCAGCAACGCAGGATCACCATAAGAGGCCTCTGCACTGCTGGGCAATATATGCTTGATAAAAATTCTCGGACAGTCTTTACCGTTACCTGACCCACTTTTGTGAAATGTCCCATAATTCGGAACCGGAAGTCGGAAAGTACAATTCTTTTACATTCGGGACACTCTCGGGTACATGTTCTGTCAGCATGTGAAGTTTGGTAAAGATAGTCCAGTACTTTTCGCGTGCATAGATCACAGAGAAACACACAAACACACTTTCAACTTTATATTACTGTATAGATGGATGGGGCGGGGAGCACAAAAAGAGCAGAGTTAAACCGACTATCAAGAAGGAAGCAAGTAATGTACAAGGCACTTAAACAATTGCTACTTATAGACTGGCACACGCACGCACACACACACACACACACACAACACCACACACACACACACACACACACGACGCGCACGCGCACGCGCACGCACGCACACACGCACGCACACACACGCACGCACGCACACGCACACCACACACGACCACACGCACACGCACACACACACGCACACACGCACACACACGCACACACCGCACACGCGCACAGCGCACACGCGCCCACGCACACACGCACACACGCAACACGCCACACGCACCCGAAAGAAATGGTGGCCGCGGCCTTCATTTGGCCTTCAGCTCGGGAGGGAAGGCGAGCTGAGGGCAAGAGTCTGCACTTGCACCTGTCCGCCTCGTGCGGTCTGATCGAGCTGGCTCGGCGGGACTCGAACCCACCGCCTCAACGCAGCACCAAGCACCAGGGCGAAGGTTAGAGCAACGGACGCCAGCCAGCACGAAGGCGGTCGAGGTGAGGACGACGAGGCGACGGCGATCAAGGCCGAAAAAGCTTCCAGGCGGATCAGACGACACCATGCAAGGCAGACCCAGACAGCACGTGCCGATCACTCAGCCTCTCTGAGATGGGAGGATTTCTTCCTTGGCCACTCGCCTCCTGATTGGACGGTTGCGTCGCGCGATTCACTGGCCGTCCCTCATTGTGACAGGCCCAGGTAGCGGGGCAACTCCACCCTTCTGGGTGGAGTCCCGATCTGAGGCGATGAGCCTCCTGATTGGACGAAGGGTGCGCCCTTGCCCTCGTGGGTGGAGTCGGCTCTGGAGCGAGGGGTCCCACCCACGTCCGCAGCCAGAAACACGTGCGTTATGGCGACGGTGCCGCTGTTGTTGTTGTTGTTGTTGTTGTTGTTGTTTTGTTGTTGTAAAAAAAAACCCTGCACTATAAATATACCCGCAGCGCACACATGAAATTCCATTAGACAGAAGCGGACCCTACATAAAACATACTTAATCGAAATAACTGAACTGCGGGGGCTGCTGACTGTCTGTGTGCAAAAGGCTTCCAAATCCGTAACAGTATAAATCTAACTACAGTCCTGTTATTTTAAACCTAATAAATTTTCCTTCTGCTTCTCCTTAACCCTGAACAGAATCTTTGCACACACAAAGTTATGCCCACTTGCTCCTAAATTATTGTTAGTATTATTATTATTATTATTAGTTTTAATTAATATGTTCTGTTTTTACATTGTTTTTGTTATTTATTTTTGTAATTGGAATGTCATGGCGCGGAAGGATCTATTAAGCTGCTCCGTCCGTCCACCTTAACACGGCGTGAGTTTAAAACATCGGAATTTCTCCTGGTTCTTCGTAGTTAATTCGCAAAATAATCTTTAACTCAAGAGATCGTTACGATCATCTTGTCTCACATTCCCATCAGAAAGCTCCAGTAGAACACAAAAACATGCCACACACACACACACACACACACACACACACACACACACACACCTCATCCATTTATAGTAGATGTAAATTGCTGGCATCAGTTGTTCCACTCGCTGATCGAAGCGATGACCCTGAATAGAGCCTTTTCTGTTTGTCCATCTCTGCAGAGACATCAGACATGGTTCCCCCACTCAGCCTTGATATGGTTGCACCTTGTGGCCGTTCAAGTGTCCGAATTCCCTCACGTTCAATGTCTTGTTTTTACTGATGAGGTGTTGGTAACAGGTAGGGTGGAAACCGGCTCTGTGAGGGACGCTGGGGAAATCTATACCGATGAAATGTTCGTGCTGCTTTGCAAATTTCATGACTCGGTCAGTCCAGATTGATCCATTTTTAAACACATTCCACATACCTAGTCCTGGACCGTGAAAGAATGTACGCTGTCGTTCTTGAAGAAATCGTCGCGAATTAAGGACCTTAAATCGGATTTTTCTCGCGACATTCTGACATAGTGCGGCAACTTAGCATAACAATTGTGCATTTTGTGAGGAAAGCACCAAATTTGGCACACTAGTAGCCTATCATATTATGAACAGATTTGGATATTGTCCCATCTCAAATTCAGCCGCTGATGGCTGTGGCAGCCATTTTCCACTGCCATCAAAAATTTTGAGATGGCCCAATATCCAAATCTGTTCATGATATGATAGGCTACTAGTGTGCCAAATTTGGTGCTTTCCTCACAAAATGCACAATTGTTATGCTATATTTGGTTAAGTTGCCCCACTAACACCTCTGGCTGAAGTCAGGCATCCAGTCGCATGATGAAATCAAACGATCTGATCGGTCCGTCGGTTGAATCACGACGCGAGTTGCGCGGTCTAATAAATAGTGCAAAGTAATTTGATGGCAAACTTTTAAAACTGGCACATTTCAGATGTCTAACTTTTGGATCAAGCATGAGTTACCAACTCCTCAAATGATGGTGGATCAAATTTTTAGTCCTGCGAATGGTGGAACGGGATGAAACGACAAGGATGAAATGATGAGTAGACGAGCTTAAATTGGAATTAGATCGGTACCTGGAAAGATTGGAGATGGAGGTGTTGAGGAATTCTGACCTTGTTGTGATCGTCGTAGAATTCTGTAGCTGTTGTGGAATTTTATTCTTAACGTTTTAGCCGACTCGAATGTAAATCCTGTTACTCAAATCTGACAAGACACCGAGTAATTCACTGTCCACAACAGAAGGTACTTTACTTCAGAGAAAAAGTTTATTTCACTTGGTACCAAGGAGTCAAAGAAACACTCAGACATAAGCATCCACACAATATTTGTTCACTCCAGCAATTAATTTTTCACTGATATATATATATATATATATACAAATGAGAGTGGAGAGGGTCTGATAAGCATATAGGTAAACAAAGAAAAAACAAAGTGAAATCCTTCAATACAGCGCGTGTGGTGAAGCAAATGAGTACACAATGTTAAAATATGCAATTTATGCTTTTTCAGTTGAAAAACAATTAAAAGCGTACTTAATATTTGAAATGTAAAAATCTTGTTATTATTGTGATAAACACCTTTATATATAACAGAAGGAATGAAATCGTTCGATACAGCGTGGCAGGGGACCGCAAAGAAATGATAGCATAAGAAGAACTTAGCTTTCAGCATTCGGCGATCGGCGCGAAATGCGATGGTGGGGGAAGTGACGTCCTTTCGTTCGTTCGTACATGAGGGGAGAGCGTTTCTTCGTTTTTTCCGTCAAGCAATAAATTAAATGTTTTCACATATATAACACATTAGTTTCACAATTTCCATTGAAATACTCGGTATTTCCGTCAATTGTCGCCATTTCCATCGAGGTTACGCACTGCATCTACCAGACGGCCGTCATTGGCTGTCTTGAGGCACGTGGGGGGGGGGGGACACCGGACCCACCGGAGACGTGGTAGACGACACCGGGGACATTTCAAACTCGGTGCAATTGTATACAGCGCACGCGCTGTAAAAATGCATTACATGTCCACTAACTGGACAGCGAATGACATAATTAAAAGCAAAAGTTGTAGTGCTATCAGAAAGGTCACCTTGGACTTGGAGAGAATTAAATGTAAAGTCCAGAAGCGGGACAAAGGAATACAGGATAACACATTAGGTTATAGGTTTGACAATTTAAAAAATGATTATAGTAGGCAAAAAGTACATGACTGATGTCAGTGAAACAAACAGCAAAGGTTTCTTGTAAAAAAAAAGGAATATTTCCCCATCAGAGGGTTATTGGGATGTTGACCGGACTTTTCGGTAGCTTGAGCATTGATGGGTGATTGTATGCACGTGTGCGGTGTGTTGGTGGGGGGGGGGTCTCGTCAAGGGGTGTTGTGTAGTTGATGTGTGTTTTTTTACGCAAGACAGTCTTCACCCATGCCCCCTCCCCTGGAAAGAAAATTTTAAAACAAACATGTTTGTTTTTTGTTTTTTTGCATTGTTCTTGTTTTGATCTCATGTTGAGAAATTGGTGTGGTGTTGATGTGGTGCAGGCATGATGGACCGAATGGCCAACACCTGCGTCCAAATTCCTTGTGTGCGTGACCGTGACGCTTCAGGTGATGGGATATTCGTTAATTATATACATATCACTAATTGCATGGAGTGGGAGTGCAGGGAAGCAGGAATCATACATTCATTAGGAAACAAATGACGTGTTCCTGTATCCTTGAATGTCTTTGTTTGATTAATTTTGTGCTTCATGTCAAAACTTTCATGAGGCTCGAGCCAATATAGGAGAAATAAATAAAATAATAATACCAATCCATATTCCACATACAACCACAAAATGTTTACTAAGCTTGCTGTGTTCTTCCATGGTGCCAGTGCAGTGGCCATTTCTTCTTAGAAAGAAAATGAAATCATTTGGATTTCTCCACTTTCCTCCTGATACTATAGCTCTGTCAAGAGGAATGGTGTGGGATGGGCAGGGGAAGCAGAATCATGTGTGTCTTATCACCTTTTATTTATCAAGCCATATCATTCCATGCTTGTCATAGCACCACTAGATGTACATTCGTCACCTAAGGGGAGGGTGAATGTCTGAATGACGTTTTCATTTATCCATTTCCCATTCATCCTGCATACCGCATGGAAAGCCGAGATTACAGCGATCATGAGTCACACATAGACCACAATAATTTTTTTTTTATATCTGTGGTGTACATGCATGGAGTCATATAGTCCTCAGAATCGGGTATTGACTAAGGATCTGTGATCCATAAATCCATCAGAAAATGAAGGAAATTACTGCAGGTATAATGGAGTTCCAAAGCAAGATGACTTTTCTTTAATATATCAGTACCCACCTGCAGATTTCCATTTGTTTTGGCTATTCCCTTCTGAATCAATGTATCCATTCTCTCTAAAATTCAAGTTCTCAAATAACATTTTCTCCACATCTTCAAGTATGCTGTCTTTGTGAGGGGTCAGGGTGATGGTACTGTCATATTGAGGGTCCTGCAGGGCAGGAGAGAGGGTGGTGAGTGTGAGTTGACGAGTCCGCATAAGAGTTTCGGTAATATCATAATTTGGTGCATGTTAAAGATCCTTTGATGTATTTTATGACGAGTCGGTGAGTTATCGCCGGAACCCTAAACAAATTACAAATTCCTGCCCCAATCGCCTTCAGTTGAACGTCAGACCTGGCCAGCTGGTTCATGAAATGCATTCACCACTTTTCCTGGCTGACCCCACAAGAAGGTGGGAATAATTAAAGTAGTCGTGGTAGTGGTGTGGTTTCTTTTGCCAAACTCGAGCAATGTGTTGATGCTCAAGCTTGTCAGTTATTTCCTAATGAAAATGTGGAACATGTTCTCGATTGGTATCGTTTCACATGCTTCAACATTGGTGCCGAGAACCACTTTTGTGTGGTCCCGTTCTTCAATGTTGGTGCCAAGCACCACTTGTTGTTGTGGTCCAGTTCTTCAGCATTGCAGAAAGTGGGGCATAATAATTCCCAGGGCCTTGAGGGTAGTCTACCCCTATGATGGCCCCGTGATGATGCCCTCCAAGCCAAAGAAGATCACTTGATATGGGCCACGTGAGTCATGAAGACTGCCACCGACAAACAGCCACGTGGTTCCACCTGCATTTCGATTTTTGTTTTTTCCCCATAACCTCCCCTCTTCAACAGTGAAGGACCATTTGGTGGCCACCTGTTGCTCAGAAGAGGGCTGAAGAGCATTGTTTTTTTTTGGGGGGGGGGTTTTCTTCTCATTTTCATACCAGGGACCAAACCAGAGCGAAGTATGTAAGTAATTATAAAAATGTTTAAGCCCACCTGGTATGTGTTTAGATACAGAATTGCATTTATAACTCTCTTGTGTGAATCTGTTCAAGTAAAGGAACCCAATGCATTCCTTTTCACTATTTTCAAAGGCAGGACATGTATGCATTGTCACTTTCAGGGGATAGGCCAGGTAAACCATATTAGAGGGAACTATACCGAATATGTGTCCAAGAGTTGGCAAACTCAGGATGAGTCAATTAAGGGTGGGGAGGTAATATGAAGGTTTTGGAAACTTACCCCAGGAGGAGAGCACACATAGGAGACATACATGCACACATAGGAGACCCAAGGATGAGTTATTTCTGTAGTCTATATGTAGGTGGACCTATATTCCTCGTCTGGGGGTTTGGTGGTGGTGGTGGTGGGGGGGGGGCATGCGTTGAGGATAATTTATGTTTTGTTAAGATATATCAGTAGTTATGCCAATGCATGCATACATGGGTGCACCAGTGCATGGTTAAGAGGAGTCATGGATCCACCCATGTCCCAATGCTGTGTTGTGCCCGTGGCCCGGAATAAACCCATTCAGAGTCTTTGTCTCTGACTATTGAATACATTACAGTGGCAATGAGGATGTCTTCGTGCATCGGCATATTGCAAGAATACGCAGTGGGGATGGTTGGGAAGACTACACTGATAGTCTGGAGCAGTACTTCGTGGCAAACAAAATGGACACCGATGAGGACGCTGAAAGGCGGCAAGCTGTATTACTGACCGTCGGAGCGGCACTCCAACGTTCAGCCTCAACAAAGGTCTTCTTGCCCCAGCCAAACGTTCTGACAAGTCGTATGAAGAGCTCGTCAATCTCGTGAAAAGACATTATCACCCTAAACGGGGTAAGATCTTCTCGAGATCTAAATATTATACCCACCATCGTCAAGATGGTCAGTCAGCATCCGAGTTCATTGCTGATTTACGCCGACTCGCCGAACATTGTGAGTCTACAGATAAACTCGAAGAGATGTTGCGTGATTTCTTTAGAATAGGCATCAATGACAACTCAATTCTGCTGAAACTCCTTACTGATTCCGACTCCAATTTGGCTAAAGTCATGGAAATAGCCACTGCGTGTATGCAAACTGCCGAGAGCCTGCGTGTGATCGGTTAACAAGACCCATCAATGAACAAGGTAACCTTTGGCTACAAGGAAAAGTGTTTTAGCAAGCTCCCAAATTCACCTCCACCTCCTGACATTTCTGAATCTACCCGGAAGGTTGGGGTAACTTGTTGACGTTGTGGTGGTTATCATCAAGCTTTCCAATGTCGGTACTGAAATTATACCTGTGACAACTGTGGGAAGCGGGGACTCTTGAAGTCTCGTTCTCGATCCAAGTCGAAGAACTTGTCTCCTGCTTATCACATTGGGGTGAACTAGTCCGGATGTCAAACACCATTTTTCAAGATGACCTTGCATTAGGGTCCGCACAATGTTTTTCTGCATTTTTTTTTTGTGATCACCAGACCATCTGAATGAATATTCCGATTGATGCCACTCTGCACCCTTGAGCATTTTTGTAGAAAACCATTAATATGCAAATTAGCGGTGGCCATTGTCAAAATTACTATTTTTCTTAATATCTCCAAGAAGTAAGCATCCAAACAGCCTGGTTGAGGTGTCCAAACCCATGTTTTTAGGGTCACTGGTCATGATAAACCCACTTAAATTTAATAACATTTAAATTTAGCTCATTAATATGCAAATTGCAGTCGCCATTATTGAAAATGTAGATAAATAGACATAAGATAGAAAAAAAAAAACACTTCAGTCTTTGTGAATATAGATCACTTTATTATTCATACAAATTCAACAATCGACAGTATGCAATGAAAGCAGCTAACAACATGAACAAAAGAAGACAATCCTGTGTAAATCAAATGTTTATATATATAACAGGTTTGTAACCTTATGAAGGATACTTAGTGCTTGGTATCTCATTCAGTGTTAGAGTCATCAAGGGCAAATGCAGCCGCTGTCTTGGTGCACTCATTCCTGCAGCCATTATCTCCATGGCACGTACAGAAAACTGTGCATGGTAACTTGGCTGCTGTGCAGCAGCATTGAGCTGTGTCGCATTTCTTGTCGGAGGAACATCCACATCGTTTTAGCTCCAAGATCTCTGGTGGTGCAAGAGCGACGTTGGGCGGCAGCATAATTGGAAGTAATGATCTTGATTATGGCCTCATCACGTTTCCATCCGTACTGAGTGGGATCCAGAGGTGGTGGCTGCAGCTCAGCAGCTGACTCCATATTGCTGTCTGGATATGAGCGCGTCGCACGTTTTGTTCAAAGGACTCTGTAGTTGTTGGCAGAGCCTTTAGGTCTGGTGCTTTGATGGCATTTGGTTCGCCATCTTCATTGACCACACCTCTTTGCGAACATCAGACATGTTGCTTCTCTCCTTGCTACCATAGCAAACAGCCATGAACACAGTGGCTTCGGCGATGACATCATCAATAGATGCATCCACATTCCCAAGCTTTTGAAGTGAATGGCATGCTGCAGTGTCTTCTTGCCAGTCAGTTTACCTCTACCATACATCTGGGCACGGTGTCGCAAACTGTCAGTGCGTGTAAAGCTAGTAGGTCTTGCACCATCCCGGCATGCTTTCTGGCAGTGGCCCCAATGTCGATCAACGATCGGCCAGGACATGTTGCTTCCATTGTTATGCAGCATTGCAGATGAAGTTCTGCGAAGTGATACACAAGCAAGATGAACACATCAGTATCATCACAGTGACTGTGATGCATTTTGCACCATCTTCGCCAACTTTAGCGACTTGCTGATCATGTGACATCTGCCTCCTCATGCGTCGTCTTCAAATCAGTGCGACACCTTTTGGCTCCGTGGTGTATTTCCACTGGGGTAGACTCCTGTCCCATAATGATGAGCCTGTGTTGGCTCTGCTTTCTCTGTTGATAACGTCAATCAAATTCTGGCAAATCAGTTCTATCAGCTGAACTTGTTCTCAGTTACTGACAGATCTCTTCTCTTTT
>CM068962.1:95054310-95064326 GCA_035128595.1 Eptatretus atami | reverse complement strand
CTAAAAAAATAACAACTAATAATGAAAAAAAACAAAGAACATAGTAAGCATATAATTGTCATGCATTCATCAACATTCAGGTAACTCCCAAACACACATATTCCTTTTTTTGTGAAAATAATAACTGGTGATGAACCCCTCCCCACCCCCCCCCCCAAAAAAAAATAGTAAGCATGTCACATGACAAAGTCCTTGTCCATTCAGGGGCTCGACAATATCTCGTCTGACGAAGAACACCTGGGGTAAAAACTTGTGGAGGCATTTGTTGGAACAGGGCTGTGGGCCCTATAGTCCTCAGAACCTGTAGTACTTCCAGCAGAAAGTCCATTTGAGTCGCAATTGCAGGTTCTAGAGGAAGTGCATTCCACACTTTCACATCAGAGAGTCTGGAGGTAGCAGGACCTCTTGTTCAACTGATCTTGAGGGGTTGGGTGAACTTGCTCTGTCCTTTCTGGTGAAGTCCAGGTTCTGACTCGCACGAAGAACCACATTGGAAGTGTAAGGTTTTTGTCCCGACGCTTGTCTGTGTATTGTTTAGACTTCTTTTGTTTCTGTTGAACACAGCGTCTCACATCCTTGAGTCATGCAGCAGGTACGCTGATTGACGGTCCCCACGTGCAACTTTGTGTGCAATGTACTCCATGTAGAAGTTCAGCAGGGGTCTGATGATGTTGCATGTCTTGTAGCTCGATACGTTGCAAGAACAGTGTACGAATGATTCCCAGGGCTTCCCTTCGACATTTGCAGGATGTAAACAGTCCTTAAACACTCTGTTGAATCGTTCAATCTCCCCCATTGGCTTGTAGGTAATAGATAGAATAGATGTTTCTTTCCTGCAGGAATGTTTCAAACTCAGTTGAAACAAACTGAGATCGCATTGTCAAAGACAAGTTCCCGCAGATTTCCTTCACGACTGAAAACTGTAGTCAGAACTTGATAACTGCAGGAGATGTTACTTGGGACATAAAGGCTATTTTCTGGCCATTTGCTGAAGTAATCAATTAAGGTAATGGCATAAGCGACATCCATTTGGCCTTATCAATTGGTCCCACTATATCAGATGGCAGCTTTTCCCAAGCAGCACAAGGGAGCAGAACTGGTTCGAAAGGTGAACCCGAGTGACAGGTTTATCATGCATTTGGCAATAATGCACGACTTGATGGCAACTTCCACTTAGCAGTCCATCCCAGGCACTAGTTGAGCTCACCCAGCCTTTGTTTAGTCTTACAATACCTTGATATGTATCATGAACAAGTTGGATGAACTTGGGTTGAGTTCTTTGCACGATCACATAGTGAGTGCCCAATCAAGAATCCTTCTGTACAGCCAGTTCATTCCATTGCGAAAGTAGTGAAGTACATTTGGGTCAAGACCCTTCGCATGCAAGGCTATCCTTTGGACACATATCCTCGCACCTTCTGGAGAATAGGGCATCTATTGCAATTTCCTTGAATTGTTCCACAGGTCAGCAGCCAGTCACCGGACACTAAAGCCACCACTTCTACATCACGGTTCATGGTAAGCTTTTCATGGGGAGTGTAACCACGATAAACAGTCTGCAGTCACATTTTGATGGCCAGGTTTGTGCACAATTTCATAGTTAAAGGACAGTAAGTGTGCAGGCCAACGTGCAATTCTCATTCCAGCTTGACCAAGACCTTTCGAAGGACAGTTGTGTGTCAGTGGAATGTGGTCTTAAAACAGGATCAATTACGACTCCACAGGTAAGTACGCCATTTCTCAGTTGCCCAGTCGCAGACTAGTGCTTCCTTCTCTACTGTAGATTACTTGCGTTCGCATTGTGTGAGTTCTGCAGGCAAATGCTAGTTTTCCTCTGTAGAGTCATCATGAAGTTGAGTGAGCACTGCTCCGAGTCCATATCAGATGTGTCTGTGGTCACAATGGTGTCAGAGTAGGGTCAAACAAAGCAAGTGCAGGGCTCTTGGCAACTTTTTTTTTATCCTTTCAAATTAGTGTGTGCAGCCTCGCCAGGAGAAGTCAGCATCTTGTGCAGTAAGGCAAAAGTGGCTCCAGGACTGGTCGCATAATTGGAATGAATTTGGATATCAAGAAGTCAAACCCAAAAGAATATCGCAGAGCAATGCATCCTTTGGGTGTTGCTTGTGTGACTCCACCACCTGTTCGGTGTTTGAGCTCATGTCATTGCTGAGATCACTGACCCAGAAAAGAAAGTTCAGCCTCCTGAAAGGACATTTCATAATGCATTTTTAAGCCTGCTTGATCAATACGATTCAAAACAGCTGAAGACGTTCCTCGTATTTCTCAGGAGATCGACGTACACACAATTATGTCTTAGGTAACACTGGACGCCCTCCTGGCCAGCAAAAGATCTGTATGTCATTCGCTGGAATGCACTGGAGCAGAAAGCAAGACCATAAGGAACACGGCAAAAATGGAAAAGTCCCTCGTGTGTTAAAAGCCGTAAGGTCTCTGCTTTCCTCATGCAAGGGCACTTAATGGTATGCACTCTGAAGATCAAGAGTAGAGAACATTCTCGCTCCCCGAATTCTGTGAATACCTCCTCAATTGTGGGAGTGGATGACCATCTATTGTGATCACCTTATTGGGTTTCACGAAGATCCATCGCACAGTCGTATACCTCCTGTTTCTTCAGCATCACGACAATAGGCAAACCCATTCGGAAGCATCAATTCTCTCCATGATACTCACTTCTTCAAGCATTTTCACTTCTTGCGACACAGCATCACAGACAGCAAAAAGTAAACGGTGAAGCTTCTGCTGGATTGACACCACATCAGGTCTTATCTTCACTCTGTGTACAAATCCTTTTGCATAGCCTAGAATGCCAGTGACGTTAGGATTAGATGTCTGCCAAGCCGATGTTTGATGCACAGAGGTACTTAGCACTGATGCAGGAGTAACACATCTATTAACAATATTCAGTCCAAGAGCAGCGAAGAGTCCATGCCGAGTAATAGGTGTTCCAGAGGCACAATTAAGAATCAGTAGGCACAGAAACATGGTTGTCACACCTGTACTTGAAGACAAACCAACTCCAGTAATCTTTTTAATTTAGTAATCACCAAGTGTAATTTTGGTTCGTAACAAGTGCATTCTTGAAATGCTCCATAGGTTAGACTCTGGAAGAATGGAAACGACTGGTTCGAACTCAGGACCCTAAGATCCCAAACCACCACCCTAACCGCTAAGCAACGCCAGACTTCCAGGGCATTTGGGGTAATTGGCTTAGTGCATTGCAGATCCACAACAATGACAGAGCACTCTCTTGGTGTACCTTTGACGCTCTGTAACTCATTTGGGTTGCAGGTTCATTTGATGTGTCCCTGTGGAGGCTTTCTCAGGTAAGCTCCGGTTCCAAAAGAACCTTCACGTGTACACTGTAAGGTTTTTTTCCACGAGCTGCTCGTATCATTTCATCACGAGAGGTCACTAAACTCCAATTAACCGCAATCTCACAGCAAAGCACAACGAACTGAGCAGCTTTGATTACCGCCTCTGTGCTCGTTAGCAAAACTTATATGTTCGAAAACAACATTCACCTTGCATGAAAAAGTTGTTAATGGCCATAGAGCCAGAGTACGTCCGCCATCAACTGGGAGGGTTTAGAATAAACGCTTCCTTCAGTCGCGGCGTAGTATCAGCAATGCTACTTCCTCGATCAAAAAGTGCGTCGTCATTTACCGCCACATGAAGTTCTCGAACATGCGCATCCATGAGGTAAAGTATCGAAGGTAAACCCACGGAAAGCTAAGAATGCAGCAAAGGTGGTGTAAGAGAAAAGGTGAGCCATCCTTGTCCCAATATGTTGTGTAGTAAAATCAGCCACACGTAAGTCCTTTGCTCAACCTTTAACCGGCTCTCACTCTCCTCCACTCACTCGCCAGCCCGCTGACACACTCTCGGTCCCCCTCCCCCCCCGGTCAGTTCCGCCGTCATCATGCATTCATTCATATTGATGCAACTCCAATTCCACACCTACTGTGCTGCTTAACCCCCAGATCTTACCTGTTGAGGGTTAACCATAACCATCATCGCCGCACCTGAGCAAGATCCTCTTCCTTGTGTATATTCACGGCGATGCCCCGCTTCGCACAGGAGCGACAAAGGCTTCATTGCTTGACCGTGACTAACGGCCACGAATACAACAAATGATGGGGAAATCTCAGGTATGAAAGGCGGAAAAAAATCAGAAACACTATAAACCAAAAACATTTATATCTTTCCTGTTTATCCTTCTGGTTGTTCCAACTGTCCCACAGTTTCCCCACATAGAAACTGAAATTCCTTCCTGATCGTCTAAGGCAGAGATAGTTTTTTGAAGGAGTCAATCACTACCCCTATCTTTACGCGATATATTTTGGGAATCTTCTTGGAGAACTCATCGCTGATCTTTTTCACAAGTTTTGACTGAAATGATATTTGGATCTCAACTACAAAAGCATTTTGCCTTGGTTCGGTTAATTTTCTGATACTAGTGAAACCGGATGTTGAGGATCAAAATCCCTGTCACTTCGGACTGAGAAGAAAGTTTATCTTTTGGCATGTCTTGAGTTGATGCAGATGAGCCAGTGCATTCTACAGCCTGACCTGTCCGTGTCTGCTGTTCAGGTCGAGTAATTCCAATGTGTTGTGTGTTCAATTCGCTGTATGCCGATTCAATCATAGCATCGATTGTTTACACATCGAGTCGACTGAACCGGATATTCCTATTGTTTTCGTGAAACAAGCTCAACTCAAATTGAAGGTGTACCAAATAGTACCATCCTCAATGTACATTCTCCTCCATAACCCAAGAAAAACATCTTCCTGGCCTCTTAATCATCCCATATATCGAAACCATCCTGAATCGTTGAACACATCATGGCTCAGCACCATGGATGTTTGATTCTGCGAGCTTTTGCTGCTGTAATGCACACGATGGATGTGATCCTGTTGGAATTAATTGCACAAGAGCCATTCACTCTCTGGATCTCAGAATCTCATCTTCTGGTTCTGCTTCTCTGTGTGATTAGACAGCTGGAAATGAGAAACAAAATCATTATAGATGGAATTATAATTCCTCAATTTAATAAATTTTATCTCGATTCAGTAACTTACGCACTGTTGTTATTGCGGAATCTGGAGTGCAAGTTGATGATCTGTAACAACCAAAGTGCACAAAAACAGTACACCTTACGAGATACTGTGTCACTGACATCCTGTTATTTCACGCAAGTTCTAACAAAGCTTAATGAAGAATCAATTTACTTTCATTATGTAACCCACACGTTATGACTGCATAATTTTAACTCACCCCCCTACCACCAACCCTCACCCCTCTCCCCCCCCGAAAAACGCACCCACACCCCCACCTCACCCCCACCCTTAACCCCCCTCACCCACCCCCACCCTCCCCCCCCCCCACAAACCCCCCCCCCCCCCCCCCACCAAAACCCCCCCCCACACCCACCCACCCCCCCAAACCCAACCACAACCCCCCCCCACCCACCCAAACCTCCCCATCAACCCCACACCCACCTCCACCCACCCGTCACCCCACCCCCCCCCCACCAAACCCCCCCACCCCCCCCCCCCCCCAACCCCCCCCCTCACCCCCCCTCCCCCACCCCCCCCCCTTCACCCACCACCACTCCCCCACCAACCACCTCCCCCTCCCCTCCCCCACCTCTAACCAAGACCACCACCCCCCCCAACTTTTACTCTACCCCCCCCAAAACTCCCTCACCCCACCCCCCCTCCACCAACCCCACCGTTACCACCTTCCCTTAACTTTTCTCCTTAACCTGATCCATTACAGGTTGTCGATCAGGTTTCACTCCAGAGAGATGTAATGGATGTGAATATAACTAAAAAGCATAAACTAAACATTTTAATGACTGTGAATAGTCACCAGTAGTCTCAAATGCATTACCTGGATGATGCATTGAGGCACACTACAACAGCAGTGAAAATTTACATTTCACAATCACATCCAATTCCCGGCGTTTGATATAACTCATTCAGACGAATAGAGTCATTCATCCTGTAAAGAATAGCAAAGAGAGTGTAAAAGACTTTTCACTTACGTTGATGTAAAGACAATGGAGAGATCATGCCTCCATCAAATGAGAGAGGAATTAATATAAATAATCTCTTCCTTCAACGTGAACTGACAAAGACATTGGTGGACAGAACAATTTATTGGGATTTGAAACTCATGTATTAACCTCTCACAAAACACACACACACACACACTTCCATGTCATCTTGAAAATTGAGGAACAAATTTATTTTGCCCTGTGCAGGAGGCGAAATATAAAGCATGCTGACCACCTTCAGCAACACAGCGACAGCATGGTTTGATATATTCAGCTCCACACAGAGCCAAAAAGCAACTTTACCGTACCGTCCATGCTACTATACCTGGATCAGCTCAAATGAGACAAATTCTTTCCCAGAATCATTTCCAGAACAGCTCAACATTTGGCATGACAATAAATAAATGAATAAGCTCTCGATCAAACTTTGTAAAATTGGGATTCCTGCATGATCCAGTTTTCACACGTGGCCAACTTCATGTTTTGCTTTCCACATTTGTTCATCCACAAAATATTTTCGTTACAGTTGCAACAGATTCATTCAACAAAACAAAAATGTTCCACATGGAGAAGTGCTTTGAATTTATTTTTGTTTAAATAAAAAGAAAACTAAAGTGCCACTCTTCAATGTCGCGACACCAGATATGCCGATCTGCCCACATTCATTATGACACGTTATATGATAGTGTACCCAAGTTTGATTTAAATCCCTGAACACAGATTTCCCAAAATATTTAAATAATTCTGACTGCCAGACCATGCGTCCAATCAGTCAAGTTTAAACAATATTTCCCCGATGACGACTAGATCATAACTGTTGACGTTTCATGTTGATTGATGAAGCGGTTCAAGAGAAATTAATTTTTCCCAAGATTTTCGTTCTATCCAACATGGCTTCCAGACCTTGTGACTATTGATTATTTGAAACACTCGCTATGCCCAAGGCTTGGAGAACATGTGGTGATGAAGTTTCCCCTCGATCTGTCAAGCCTGTTCTGAGACGATTGATTCCTGAAGGTTTGAGGGTAAATCCGAAAACGGCTGCCAAACCATGTGACCTGATTGCATAGTTGGGAAATTTTTGTTCCTCATGGATAGGATGTATACCTGTAAAGATTCGCCTCAATCTGTTCAGCCGTTTCAGAAAGAAATTTTGAAGTTTTATGTTAAAAACAATTGGCTGCCAACCACGTGACACGAGCATTATCAATTTTTTTCTCCCAATACAAATTATAGCCCTAGATTAACCCTCAAAAATATCATACTGTATTGGATAAAACATTCGAGTATCAAATTATGAACGCGTTTCCCATGAGCATACCACAATGCACAAGTTCCAATTTTTTCCATGGGCGGTTTTCAGAGTGCAGAGGTCCAACGTTTTTCCTTTTTTCCAACATGGTCTGCCCACACTGTACTATACATCTTAAATAATCATAACAACATTCCACATGCAGTAGTCGCACCTATAAGGAAAAATTTTGTGTCAATCGGTAAGCGGTTTTGCAAGAAAAACTAGCGATGCGAAGATAAGGTTTTACCTACATACGGATGTACTACGGACGGATGACACTCAAAAAACCATAATGCCACGCGAACTCATCAGAGAGGCATAAAAATTTTCATATGAATCTTAAAATATTGTTGCGGCCCGGTTCGGTGGCAAGAACGACGCAGTGGGGGAGGTACGCCGTCTCCACCAGACTCCCCCGAATTGTAGCCGTCGCTCCGGATAATTCCGTAGCTGGCGGGTCCGCCTAAACCGGACCGTGGACGCCAATATCTCAAACGCTAGCGTAGGGTCTATTTGTCTAAAACCAATTTACCATTTAAACTACGCATTTCGACTAACGGAAACCACGCCTCGGCACGTCTTGCTCGAACGTCACTTACCGACTGATAGACTTCCAACTACCGACTACCAACAACGTTCGCGTACAGCGAGCGGAAACTCACCAAAGCCGTGCCAGCTGGAATGAACGATGATATCGGTATAAAAACCGGGCTAAACTCAGAATCCAACATGCTGACCAATGAACAAAATACGAAAACAACTGGGGAACATTTCTAAAATGTTTATTTACAAATAAAAAGAAAAAAAGGGAAACAGAACTTAACGCGATATGCAAGAATAGTTACAGATGATCAAAACAAACACTTAAAACACTTTCTATTTATAAGACGGCCCACACGCAACACACACACAAATGAAAATAAACCCAGAGTTCTTTATTGGCACCCTCGCAGCCGAGGGAGAGACGACTGGGTCAGAGTCTGGCGGTACTTGACGTCGCGAGAAGGGTGCTCCGTTGTGTGCACCTGACAATGTCGTGTGGTTTTCCCCGAGTCACACTGTGGACTCGTGTCGTGCCCGGACTCGTGTGATAGCGGGGTCCATGTAGGGGCGTCAGCGGTCTTCTTTCCTTTCCTTGTGAGGGTCCAGCGGTCATTTCGCTGCCTTCACACCTCTGCTCAACCCTCAGCTTCAAAGAACTGCACTCTCAACAAACAACCCCAAGCCCTATCAAAACCTATGTCAGAAAACCCGTGAGAACTTCCTCCAAGACCCTTCTTCCTCACTCGACTCTCAACACCACAAAACCCTGTCAAAAACTCAAACAACCTTCGTAACAACCCCCTGCCTCAGAGAGTCTCGGCAATTATGACCTCCTCGAACGGCGGGGCTCGCTTGAACACACGGCACTCCCCCACTTGAGTGGACAGTCCTATGGGTTCCCCCTTTCTGGGCGGGTTTCTCCCCTGCCGGAAACCCCACCCACTCTTCATGCGGTTCATACTTGTCAACCAACAGATCATGTTGCAAAGGTCGTCGTGAAAATTACAACGTTTGTGGGAACCGAGTAAAACTGGACCGCGAGATCCCGCCTCGGCACGTCAGGGTACGAGAAGGCAGCCGGTGGCGGGGATCATGACGGGGATGGGATGGTGTTGATGGCGTGTTAGATAATAACCGAACAAATAGAAATCCAACGCCACATCCTTTATTCTCCACTAGACAAAAGGAAGGATCTGACTACACACATACTTAAACGACATAACTTGACTTTGTGGGACAATCTGTATTTGAAGCATGCATTTTGTCCAGATCCGTAACAGTATTGGGGTATATAATATATGTATATATGTATTAATAAATGTATATTAATACACACAGGTGTCAAAAAATTCACGAGATTTCGAAGATTAAATAACATTCTGTTTTTTAATAATTTTTTTTCTTTTCTTTTCAGAATTTAAGATGAACATTTGGGAATACTCATTGGAAAAATTCACAACTGAACAAAGAACAAAATCGTGAATTTTATTCTAAATTTCAATGAACAATTATTCTCACCCAAAGAGCATGGACACCAAATTAATTTCACGAAATTCAGAATTTATGGCACATCATCGTTCTCCTATTTGACGCCCCCGATTATTTCTTTGGTTACCCTTAAGGAGGTGTATACATCAATGAGCCCAACAAAAAAATAGTAAGCATGTCACATGACAAAGTCCTTGGTCCATTCAGGGGCTCGACGATATCTCGTCTGACGAAGAACACCTGGGGTAAAAACTTGTGGAGGCATTTGTTGGACAGGGCTGTGGGCCCTATAGTCCTCAGAACCTGTAGTACTTCCAGCAGAAAGTCCATTTGAGGTCGCAATTGCAGGTTCTAGAGGAATTGCATTCCACACTTTCACATCAGAGAGTCTGGAGGTAGCAGGACCTCTCTGTTCACTGATCTTGAGGGGTTGGGTGAACTTGCTCTGTCCTTTCTGGTGAAGTCCAGGTTTCTGAACTCGCACGAAAGAACCACATTGGAAGGTGTAAGGTTTTGCTCCCCGACGCTTGTCTGTGTATTGTTTAGACTTCTTTTGTTTCTGTTGAACACAGCGTCTCACATCCTTGAGTCATGCAGCAGGTACGCTGATT
>CM068962.1:95004170-95014622 GCA_035128595.1 Eptatretus atami | reverse complement strand
TTGTAGCAAGATAATACTTGGTAGCTAGGTGCATTGTTGATAGCCTAACTACTGCACTGATGTTCTCATTAATTCTACATATTACTGTTTATTACCCTCATTTGTTTACTTTTATTTAATATTGTTTACTTCTGGGCTTTAAAATTCTTGTTTTGCTTATTTATTTATTCATTCCTCCCCCATTGTACAAGTGAAAATAACTCAATGTTCTTTGCAGTTTGTACATGTTTTAAGGAAAATGCTCTTTGCGGTTAAACTTTTCTTCGTTCTGACTTGTGACCTCTTCTGTGCTGCACCCTGATAGGCGAGGCTTGTTTCCTGTGCCTTCTCTTCTTTATTAAAATGGTTTTGAGCTATTGTTGACTGGTGAAACTGGGATCTTGCGGTTTTATTTATTGCTTATATTTGTTTGCGGTCTCTCAATTACTTTTCACTAATTGGCTGGCTTTGCTGTGCTTTAATAATGAGGGCACAGTGTTTGAGATGAATTATTCTGCCATGCCTTTGCAAAGAGTGCCAAGAAGCTGCATGAAGTCCTTATCTTGAAACTACACCTTTGGACTTTACTGTTTTGAGTGGTGCTTACCAAGTTCGAATCGAGGGAGTGCAGTGGATACAGAGGTGGGAGCAGGTTGGACACAGTGTGGGGACCATGGTGCATATACAGTGGGGGGTGGGGCATGCCACATTACAGTGGGGGGGGGCATGGCCGCTTACAGTAGGGAGGGGGAAGGGGCACATGGGTGGGGGGGGAAGGGTGCATTCCTGAGTGTGAGGGAGCGTGGGAGATTCCTGAGTGTGAGGGAGCCTGGGAGATTCCTGAGTGTGAGGGAGCGTGGGGGATTCCTGAGTGTGGGGGATTCCTGGGTGTGAGGATTCCTGAGTGTGAGGGAGCGTGGGGGATTCCTGGGTGTGAGAGAGCGTGGGGGATTCCTGAGTGTGAAGGAGCGTGGGGATTCCTGAGTGTGAAGGAGCGTGGGGGATTCCTGAGTGTGAGGGAGCGTGGGGGATTCCTGAGTGTGAGGAGCGTGGGAGATTCCTGAGTGTGACGGTGCGTGGGAGATTCCTGAGTGTGAGGAGCGTGGGGGGTTCCTGAGTGTGAGGAGCGTGGGAGATTCCTGAGTGTGAGGGAGCGTGGGAGATTCTGAGTGTGACGGAGCGTGGGAGATTCCTGAGTGTGGGGGTTCCTGAGTGTGAGGGAGCGTGGGGGATTCCTGAGTGTGACGGAGCGTGGGGATTCCTGAGTGTGAGGGAGCGTGGGAGATTCCTGAGTGTGACGGAGCGTGGGAGATTCCTGAGTGTGGGGATTCCTGAGTGTGAGGGGGCGTGGGAGATTCCTGAGTGTGGGGATTCCTGAGTGTGAGGGAGCGTGGGAGATTCCTGAATTTCATACACATACATTTTAATTGTTAATCATTTTTTATACGCCCAATATATATATATATATATCGGGGCGTATTATTTGATACCAGTCGTCCGTCCGTCTGTCCGTTCCTGTCCGCACTCTAACTCCCAAAGTTTTCAACTTTCACGTTTCATATTTGGTACATAGGTACAGACTGTGGAGATGGTGTGTCGCGACATACGTTCGTCATCTAAAAGTGGTTGCCATGGCAACCAGGATGCTGTTTTCCACGTAGTAGCACAATTCTGTATATACCTTCTTGTTCAAAAATGTTACACTTCGGATACAATTTTTTTTCCCGATTGATACAACCTTTATACCTCATACATCTCAAGCAAGAATGTTGAAAACATTCCAAATTGTCTCCAGCAACCTGCCCCAAAAATAACACAAAATATATCCAACTCGCTGATGTTACCATCAATCATTGATGGTGGCGTGATATATTTTATTTGATAGGACAGAAGGGTTTTCATAGGATGGAAGGGCCATACCACAACCACAACTACCACCAGCATGTGACGGGATGGGGCCAGAAGCACTGTACACATTGCTGATATCACCGTTAACGTTGTGTGGTGGAATGGTAAGCAATTTGATGGGACCTGAAAGCCATAATAGCAATAATCCCTTGAGGGCCTTAAAGTACTGCCCCCTGGAATGACGAACATGGAAAACTCCTTGGGGGAAAAATTTACATTCCGTTGAATTTATTGGAGTAAATGTATTTGGATTCTGTAAGACATTGTTAATATTTATTCTTACAAAGTTTGGTGAATATGTGCGAAGCAGAGATATATGGGAAACTAGACAGATAAAGAGATGGACACCAGACATCGTGTTTTTATATTCATGGAGATGCAAGTTCATAATTTCTCCTTTCACAAATGGCTGGCCCTTTGCATTTTCCCTTGCTTTTGTACACCTAACCTGATGCGTGCCGTTGTGGTTTGATGTATGCACACACATATCAAAGTGATTACCATGTGAATGATCCCAAGTATTTTCATTTCGAGCATAGAACAGTCAAGGATATGACTTCTTTTTTTTCCACCGCATGCATTTCCTGCTATTATCTCCACGTACAGTGGAGCCAGCCAGCATCAGGCCACCTTCATAGGGAATGTAGCCTCCCAGGGAGGTCTTTATTACCTCCGCCACCGAATGTGGACGGAGGTTATGTTTTCACCCCTGTCTGTCTGTCTGTATGACTCTCTGTCTGTCTGTGAGCAGGATATCTCAAAAAGTTATGGACAGATTCAGACAAAACTCAGTGGACAGGTTTGTTGTCTGCCAAGGACGAATTGATTTGATGTTGGTGAAAATCCAAATCTGGATTTGGATACGAGAATTTTTTTAAAAAATGATTCCTCACCATTGATCGATTATTTTGGTTAAGGTCCACATGCAGATCCAGCCTATCAGTGAGTTTTATATATATATATATATTTTCAAATGTCATTTTACTTGAAAGCCTGGTGCATTTACCCAGAAAATGCTCTTTCAGGTTTTCGTGTTCACAGCAGGTTACTGCTGCTTTCTGCCTAGTTGATAATTTGCAGTATTGTACAACTCTTAATCGATTTCCTTTGTGAGATGTTGATGGAGTAGCGCCAATTTTTATACAAGTAACCTGCTGCATGTATCTAAGATACCATTATACTTATACACTGCTGTGAAAAAGCCTGAGACATCTTGCATTCTTCTATTTTGATGTGTAAGGAAACTACAAGGCATGTTTAAAAGTTGAATGGTTTACATGGTTTACAAGGGCCTATTTATTAATTTTTTTCTCTCCAAAACGAGTTAAGATATTTGATGAAACAAGGACAGATATTAACATCAACCTTTATTCTACCATGGTGCATATTTATTTCTCAACATAATCACCACTGCGGTCCACACATTTCTGCCAATGTTCAAGTAGTTTGTGATGCTGTCATATTAGAACTGTGCATCCTGCCGACTTGATCAGCGCTTCACAGCGGCCTTGATATCACCGTCGGAAGAAACATGTTCTCCACAAATGTGTTCCATAACTTTGGGGAAGACATGAAAGTGTGACGGAGCCAACTCGGGGAAAGTATGATGGGTGCTGCGAGGCGGTGAAACCGAGGCGACCAATTGCTTCAGTTGTTTGTGCACTCGTATGAAGCTGTGCATTGTCATGCTGGATGAGAACCATAGACTGCATGTCGACAGGAGAGACATTCTCTGCTGTTAGAAGTTCAATAACTGCACGCTACTTTAACCGCACTGACTGCATCGTGCTGCACTTTGCGATCTTGACTAATGTAGCACTGAGACGTCTAGTGTTGGAATCACAAAACTTCGCACCCAGTGGTGGGAAGGACTAACGTTTGGATTGCACTTTGCTTTATTCAAATATCTTTCCCTGGTTTGGAGAGAGAAAAAAAAAAGGCATGACTTTTCAACATGCCCTTGTAAAACTTCGTATTTGTTGCTTCGTATCAAAAGGAAAATCCTATTCAAATACCCCAAATTTATACATATGATATACAGTACTTTGATATAAACTTATAGTGAGTATGTCCACCTTTTTCCTTCTAAACCGTTGAAATTCTTCCAGGGACACCTTCACATGGTGTTCTGTGCTTCTTCCAAGACCTTCCAAAGGTCATCTAAGTTGCTAGGATTCATTTTTTATCTTTTATATGTCCAAATGGTCCCGCACAGCTTTAATTGTATTGAGATCTGAGCTTTGAGGGGGCCATTCCATGTGTTGAAGGACTCCAGCTTCTTTCTTTTGTAATTATGTTAAAATTATTCCAGCTGAGTGTTTTATATTATCATCTTGCTGTAAGATGAAGTTTGGTCCAGTAAGTCTTGCACTATTGGGGGTCAGCATGGTAGATTACAATTTGTTTGTACCTTGCTACAGTCAAAATGCCATCAATTTTCGAACACCACTTGGGGATACAGTACTTGACCCCAAACTTGAATTGAACATCCTCCATGCTTAATTGTTGACTTCAAGGAAGGCTCTTTATAAATTCCAGTTTGCCCTTGTCTTCCATACTGTCTTCGATTATATCGAAAATAACAAACTTTGACTTGTTTGTCCACAGCACCTTTGACCATTGCTCCATAGTCCAATTTATGTGTTCTTGTGCATATTTTATATTTCATCTTATTCCCCTTTCTTAAGAGAGGTCTTTAAAAAAATTTTTTTACCTCCGCCCCCGAAGGTGAAGGAGGTTATGTTTTCACCCCTTTCTGTCTGTTTGTGTACACTGTACAGGATATCTCAAAAAGTTGTGGACGGATCCACATTAAATTTTGTGGACAGGTTTGGTGTGTGACAAGGACGAACTAATTCGATTCTGGTGAAGATCTGGATCCGGCCACTCAAATTTTTAAAAGTGATTCTTCACCATTGAGAGATAGGGCTAAAATGATATATCGTACAATATCTCAAAAAGTTGTGGATGGATTCGGATGAAACTTGGTGGACAGGTTGGGTGTGTGGTCAGGACGAATTGATTCTTTTTTGGTGAATATCCGAATCCAGATCTGGATGCAAGAATTATTTGATTTTTTAAAAAGTGATTCTTCACCATTGAGAGATAGGGCCAAAAACAATATAGTCCTGTATAGCATGATATTTCAAAAATGTATTGGACCAGATATGTTCTCATGGATCAGGCATTACGTGGTGGAGGTACACTCTACCGAGTGCCCTTCTAGTTTTTTTTATTTTTTTTACTGCAACACATCCTTTTAAGTCTTGATTTCAAAAGTGACCTTTGTATTGACAAAAAATTTGTACTGTTGATGGATTGATGACGACTCCTGAGCCTTCTGCCAGTTCTGTTGTCAATTCAATGCTCATTTTTCTATTCCTTAAGGATTTCATCAAGTATTTCTCATCCTTGTTAGACAGCTTTTTGGGTCTTCCATTCCTGGGTTTGAAAATTACAGTTTATGTTTCTCTGTTCTTGTTGATTGGGCTTCGGATACCACACCTTGAAAATCGAGTGATGCAAGATATTTCACTGAACGTTTTTCCTTCTTTATGCAGAAACAGACACAACTCCATGGTGATCTTCTTTTGAAGTTTTTGCCATTTTTTTTTTTAAAGCTAACAGTTAATCATGATGGATGTATGGCTTCTGGTTGCATCATTCCAGAGAGAATAGCTCGACCATTGATGAAATTGCCCCTTTTGTAGGATAGAGCAGCAATTTGCAATTTGTTCAGGGTGCCAGTGAAAGCTCGCTTTCTCTTCGCAAAGGACTTCCCAAAATCCATCAACTAATGCTGGCAGACAGGATGCCTAGTTTAATGGCCATTAAATGGACGGCACACACATCTGTATTCCGCTGGACAAATAGTAGGCTTTTAGCTTTATGGATGTGCAGAGGAATACCCGATGTTGATGATGAGGAACACCTGAAAATGAATGAGTCATCAATTGGATTTGATTGGTAAATGTGATGGATTAGCTGCTCATGCTCATGTATAGTTTATTTACTTTGAGTTGTGATCACAATTTTTTGAAGATTCTGATCAGTGTGAATTAAAAATTGTTAAATAACAAGCTTGGTTCCTTCTCACCAAATTTAAGCTGTATTAATAATGGTCAATGTGGTTGTAATAGTAGACAAGTCTGGAGACTGCGATGGTTCACGAGCATTGTACACGGTTCGCCTTTTTTATTTTTTGACCTTTGAGGGGACGCCACGGGCAAACTGGCGGGAATCGGGAAAAACGTAAATGATGAAAGTTGTAGTACTCGAAGAGCACTACTTGCATACCAACTTTCATTCGAAACAGTTGAAAACCCTAGGAGCACGATGCCCAATTTATTGATTTTTTTTGACATTTTCTAAGTTCGTGACCTTGTGACGAAAATGAAAATCGAGCTCCGTGGGGCTATGCAGGTGCCATTGGGCTAACCAAATACCGAAACCACTCAGATTCGACAAACCCCCTCGGAGAAGATGTAACTTGAAACAGGCTACCCCCTAAAAACATGTTTTTTGGCGTGGCTCCACCCATAATGGGTGCAGCATGCCCATTCTCAGGAAAACACAACTAGATCATGATATAAACCTCCTACCCAATTTTTATCAGGATCGGATCAAAACCCACGGAGCTATGCTCGGGACAGACAGACAGACAGACAGACACGCCATAACGAATATAGTGGTCACTTACTGACTCGTGAACCAAAAACATTAGTGGAGGCTTTGAGTACATTGTTGATGCTCATAAGATCCATATATTGGAACTCCTGAATTTGTCGAAGATTTTTGCACAGTTGTGTAACTTGCTCGCTACATGTTTCGATATTCTGCATCGATACTAATGAATGTCAGTGTATCAGTGTGTGTCTCCTCCATAACTCCAAAACCATGAAACCCAGCACCCTGAAACTTTGCACGCTGACTAAAAAAGCTCCGAGGAAGTGCAAGAGTGAAAATGGGGGTGTTTGGGTTAATTAAAACACCCCTTTTGAAGATAATTAATGGCCTTATTTAATTATATACTTTAGCAGGCACATCCTCGGTCACCACTCTCTTCGGGGGCTTAAGGCGTATCCTTGGTAACCTCACTGGGGTCTGAAGCCACCATGTTTTTTTGGTCTGCTCAACCATGCCTTGACTTGTTCTCAACCTTGTGACCCTCTTACCAGTACACTGGTGCTCATTTTGCCGACCTCGGAAGGATGACAGGCTGAGTCAACCTCCTGGTGTATTTTAATTCAGCGGCCAACGAGGCTCGAACTCAGGACCCTAGGATCCCAAGCTGCCACCCTAACCACTAAGCCAACACCAGGCTTCATTTCATTAAGGGGTCACGATACATGGACCAAGCTGTGAAGTTTTCTCTTCTCAGTTTTGTGCCGAGGGCTCTCTTCACGATCGTCACTGAGCCCCGGACAGCTTCCAACTGTAGTTTGTTTGTAATAATATTCCCAGAGATGTTTTTTAATGTCTCTGTGAGTTTCTTCGTTATCATTCCCATAGCTAAAACTATCATTGGTACAACTTTGGCATTCTTCAGTTTCCAGGATCTTTTCACTTCATTCTTGAGGTCTTGGTGTTTGGTCATTTTCATGATTTCTGCATTGTTGGTACAAAATCACTGGTATTAACACCTCAATCAGCAATGCTTTGTTCTTTTTTTTTTTCTTTTTTTTTTTCTCCCGAAGTATGATATCTCGTCACAATGCTTTGTTTTTGATGTTCACACCTGATGGGATCATTAGGTCGTATGTGAGAGGTACTTCAATATTTTCAGTGATTGCTTTTGGTTTATGTTCCCACAAATTTTCTGGAACTGGAATATCAACGTTTTTGCAGATGTGCCAGCGGATTACTTTATAAATTCTGTTTTGTTATTGTGTGTACAGCTGTTCTGACATGAATGTTGTTTATGGTTTTTTTTCATGCTCGGTCATTAAGCATAACATATTGTTGCGGTTCTGGAAACCGCATCCCTCCAAGGCAATGGTATCCATCATACAGTGGTCCCCAAACAGTTATTTAATTAATATACGTACAGTTAGACCTTTCCCTCATGTCTAATGGGTCAAACGGGACGAAGTGCGTTGTATGGATCTCATAGTTAGGTCTGATTATATCTCCATCTTCCTTCCTACTCTTTTCCTCTTATTCCTGAAATAAATAAAAGCAGGCACTGCACTCAGACGGCCGCCTGTAAAAACTGCAACCACACCCTTCACTATAAGAATGCGTCCTCGTAGAAGACCAAAAGAAGCCTCAACCACACGACTGCGCCGCTGCGAGGATGCGGTGTCAGAGGCCACAGTAGGAGCAAACAATAAACAACCTCCACCACCAGACTGCACGGGACACGTGCAGCACAGTAATAACCTCCACCCACTGTTCAGGACGCACGCGGCACGTTCTTTTCAATTAATTTCTGCATCTAATAATTGTATCTAATCTTTTCCTTCAATTCATGACACAGATCAGGGTCGGCACCACACACACCACCGTCTATGAAGATCACCACTGTGAACGATCACCGCATGCATGATAGCGGAACCGCGCGCTTCCCCGTGATTACAATGGCATTTTATCATCACATTTTACGGGACGCACATGGCGCACATCTTTGTTCGGGTCTGCGCGTTGGTTCACGACGGCGTCTTACCGTCGATTCTTCGCTCACCACCACGGCCACCAATATCTCCCGCGGCCGGGGCCCAATGGGAGCGCCTGATTCGGGTGACGACGCATCGCTTCGGGGCGGCGCCCTCCCCTGCCCTGCCCCGCAGGGTCTATAAAGGAAGGATCGCGAAGTTGGCATCGTCGTAGTGGTCATCCTCATCTTACTTGCTGGCTTTAGATCGGTCTCTGCTCTGCCTGCTCCATGCTGTCTTATTCTCCTCCACCCACTCGCCGCTGGCTCCACCCACCTTCCTGCTACTGACATTCCACCCACTCGCTCTCGTCTGACCCTCGTCGCTGGCTTCACCCACCCGCCTGACTCTGCCTCCGTCCACCCACTCGCCGTTTGCTCCACCCAAAGTTCCTCACTCCTGACGGTCGCGCCTATGCTTCTGGATCAGTGCAAACATTGCACCGTGGCCAAGCAGGAGACGACGCGCCAGCTGTCAGGGAGGGATCGTCCAGCGGAGCATTTCCCCAAAACGTACTGGGTGGCACGGTCATTTAGCCACATCTCTTCTTTTTGCTCATTATCTCTTCTTCATCGGGTGTGTGTGTGTGTGGTGTGTTATGGCGCCTGTCCTCGCTTAAAAGTTGAGATTGCAGAAGATATATCGGTATAGCTCTGCTCTGTGTCTGCTTTTGTAAGCTGCTTGTTTTATTGTCGCACCACACTTTTCTTTCTCTCTCTACTTACACACAACAATAAACTTTATTAATTGTGCCGCATGTTTTTCCTCGCATGCCTGTTAATAAATGTTTGTGTAGAAATGTTCCCAGCTCGTTTTTGTCTTTTCTTTCATTGATCCAGCATGGTCCTGGTATCCTAGCCTAGCCGGGACTTTATCCCCAACGATCTGTTCCTTTTAGCTGGTACATCCTTGGCAGTGTCGCTCGGCTGCATCTGACCCGGTGACCCAGTTTGGACAAGACGTACCGAGGGTATGTCCCCGGTAATTAGGTCACGTGATTATTTTTCGTAACGGATTTAAACTAGATTTTTAGGTAACCGGATAACTGGGTGAGAGAGAGAGAGAGAGAGAGAGAGAGAGAGAGAGAGAGAGAGAGAGAGAGAGAGAGAGAGAGGCCCTAAGTCACGTGGTTGAGTTATTGGCGTTCACGGTCGGTTAGCGACCTGCCCCGTCATGGAGTTATCCGTGTGCGACGGCCTGTGATTCTGGGGATCTGGTGGGTACCCGAGATAGCTTCCCCCCACCCCCCTAGTGGTCCTCTCACCCAGACCCCTGGCTGCAACAATATTCTCTCTTTCTCTCTTTCTCTCTTTCTCGCAACCGTCCTCCTCAGTGGATAGCAATATTTGGTGAGGCATCGTTTTTACCCCCCACACCCTTCCTCGTCTTCTGCCTTCCTAGCTTTCCCTCCCCCTTCCTCCGTCCCCTCTCACTTCCTTCGTCCATCATCTCTGCCTCACCTCCCCTCCTCTCTCTCTCGGCTCTCTCTCTCTCTCTCTCCCCTCCCTCCTCTCTCTTTCCCCTCCCTCCCGCATTCGTATATCTACAAATATTCTTGCAGATAATTTTGCATTCATTTGTAACACAATTGGTCTTCATTCTTCCCCCACCATAAGCACGTCTTTATTTTTTAGTGCATGCATATAAAGCGAAAAGCAGGGTTAAACAATTTCTTTTATTATGTCTGTCTGTCCGTCTCCAAACATTCGTTTGTGATTAAGGAACAACTTCATTTCAATTGAATGTTTTCTTTTGAACACTAATCATAAAATCAACCTGTTGTTTATGCTTCAGTCACATTTGGCTTGGTGGCCGTAGGGTCTATAAAATCTACGGCCACTGGAAATTATAGGGCGGCCGCAGTATTTCCACGGTCACACAATGTAGCAGTCACATATGTTTTTATTTTTTG
>CM068962.1:94977214-95000734 GCA_035128595.1 Eptatretus atami | reverse complement strand
TATATATATATATATATATTGTTACGGCTCTGGAAATTCGCAACACCATAAAGGTCCCGTAGGTGAGATATATTTCTTAAGTACATGTGTAGTTAGCCCAAACCCATTGTATAGAGGGAATTAATGTGATTCATTCGGGCTGCGATCCTTTGAGTTAGGCGTTTTTCTGTTCTACCTTTGTTTTGATACAACAACAACAACGCAGCAGCAAAAACCTACCTTCACCACTCGCTACCGCAAACCTCACATCACCGCCATTCCAAACAGCCATGGCCATCGGACACCGCCGAGGACCCTCCACCACCTTCTCCTACGGCCATTCCCGCACCACCTGTGGACGTCGAGCTGTCTTCAGCGAGACACGCGAGACGCGAGTGGCAGATGGCGGGGTTTTCTGAGGAGAATTCGGATCAGGAATGATGCACGCCCACATCTGATCCACCCAATCAGGAAGCGCGGGGCGGCTAGGCCCCGCCTCCAGACGCGCCTGACGAAAATCGGCATATGCAAATTTGAGGATCAGGAATGATACACGCCCCTTTTTCTCCGTCCAATCGGCGAGCGTGGCTCCGCCTGAGGTCGTTTGGATCCGATAATTTGCATATGGTGGGTTCCCGAAGCCGATAAAAAGGCGAGCTCAGTGAGGAGCTCGAGCAGATCGGGGAGGAGTATGGAGGAGTGTCGGTGGAGCAGCCAGTTGAGCAGGATCGTGAGCAGTGTCGGTGGAAGAGTGTCGACGGAGCTTGAGCAGGATCGTGAGGAGTGTCGGTGGAGCAGCAGATCGGTGAGGAAGTCAGTTGGGCTGGTGCGTTGGAGACGGAGCTCGAGGAGATCGGTGAGGCGAGATCGGTGGGCGGCGGACGCGGCGGAGGCGAACGGCTGAGGTGGACCTGGAGGCTCGCGTCGCGGGATTCGAGCAAGCCAGCCATACTCCCTCCCAGAGCATCAACAATTCCCCCTTTTCCCCGCGCTGAGAGAGTGCGACAAGGGGCCCCGTTCCCACTTACACCAGCAGGTGCCCACGGAACCGCCGTGCAGCGACATTCTGCGGCTCGCCACGAGGGCGCGGGTAGGACCCTTCGGTCTCGTGGGCCTGGCCGCTCATCCAGGTCCACGCGCATTAGGCCCACGGCCCAGTCTGACTCCCTTGCCTTTGAGGGGGTCTTTTCTTTGCTTCGGTGTGAATGCGTGTTGTGGCGCCGTGTCTTGTAAGGTAGTAACTGTATAAGTGGTCCGTGTGTCGTGTAGTCGGTTTTAACTCCTTTTATATGTGCATTTCTTTTGTTCAATGTGATATATGTGCAATCGCTTATTGTGATGTAAATACATGCTGTTTGCTTTACGTGTGCTATAGGTGTGCTCCGTGTGCCGGAAATAAATGTGCATTGTGTGAACTGTTTTCCCGTTTCGCTTCGTCTTTTTCTTATGAACCTCCATCCTGCTTCACGTAAAGGGTTCGTAGTGGGTGCAAAACGCCCGGTAAATAATCTGAACCGTCGAGGTCGACGATAACACCGCCGGTTATCCCGATAGTACGGAACGGCCCGCCCCAGCGGCCGTGTCCGGAGTCGACCTGCGGCGAGGTACGATCGCCCGGTTTACCATCCGCGTGGGTACTTAGGTAGTCGAATTTGGCGAACAACCCTATCCTACGCGGGTGGCCGATTGGCACGATTGTGGTGAGGTCGAAAGGCCCACCCGTGACTGGATCCCGGCGTTAGCCGGGGTCACGACTGAATTGTCGTCCGGTGGGCGAGGCGGTCGCGGTTCGAGTCGCGTGGCGATCGCACGCCGACGGGCGCGAATTCGCAACACTGGTGTACAGGAGTGTGATTCAAATCCCTCCGTCCTCAAGCTAAATTCATAGGGAATCGGTTCAGGAGGAGCGACCCCCGATTCCCTCCAAATTACGAGCGATTAAAATTAACCCCTTACGTGGAATAAGATGGCGTCTCAAGGCGAGCGGAGCCGGGGTAATAGAAATGTATATGTGTAGTGATGTAGAATCCATGGTCCAGGATGTAGACCCGAGCAGGACATTGGTGTGCAGGAACAGTTTCCCCCCAAACGAATCCAGGGCCCGAAATGGGTGCGGCGGCGGCAGAGGCCGCGGTGTATAACACCTCCCTCCCCCTCTCCACAAACCCCCGATCCTGGCCGCATCGGCTCAGCTGAGTGCACCCGACATAGCCCGGTATTCGCCGTGCTGGCAGAAATGAACGAAAAAATGGATGGAAACGCACGCGAAATAAAAGGAGTGAACAAGCAGATGGAAACAAACACAAACGAAATGAAAAACGAAATAAAGAGTGAACAAGCAGATGGAAACAAACACAAACAAAATGGAAGGAATGAATAACGAAATGAACGGCAAAATGGATGGAATGAACGAAAAAATGGATGGAAACGCACTCAAAATGGAAACAAACAAAAACGAAATGAAGGAAGAATAAAAGAAATACGGGGTGAAACGCAGCAAATGGGCCGAAGCCTGCAGGCGGGCATGAAGGCAACAACAGCGAAGTGCGTAATGGCGACGCCACGTGTGGGAGCGAACGAGCTGGGAGGGGGTGCAACGGTTGTCAGGCCCGCGGTGAAGGCAGGTGAGAAAAAAATAATTCGGGAGACGTGTTGGGCGAGAAGCGTGAGGTGACGGAAAAGTGACGGTAACCGAGAGGGAAAAATTAATTGGGGTGACGGAGACGTGCACGAAGGAAATAAAAATAGTGGAGTGTGAGAAAAGACTCAAGACATGACGAAGAGAGTTGATAAGCGGGGACGGGAGGTAAAAACGGAGACAGAGGAACTGGGAAGACTGATAGACAAACACAAGGGGAAGCCGGAAGAACAGTTAGAAGCCAAAGCAAGGTCGGAGTGTGCGGAGATGAGAAAAGATTGAGAAGAAAACTGAGTTACAGAAACACCAGAACGAAGAGACGGAATTACGAAACGAGTTGAGGATGTTGAGAGAGGAAAGAACGGAGAATGAGACGTTAAGGAACCACGCTGTACAGATCGAACAGCTGGAAGCAAAGGCCAGATTGGGAATGAGATGCAAGAAAGAGTAATGATGGAAGAACGAATGAGACAGAAGAAGGAAATCGATCAATGGAAGGAAACCACGAGATTGCAGAATGAGGAACAAGAAAGAGTCCTGAAAGAACAAGGATTACGACAGGAGAACGAAGTCAGTCAGTTGAAAGAAATAACGAGATTACAGAATGAGGAACAAGAAAGACAGTGGAATAGGAAATACAAAGAACAAGGAATGAGACAGGAGAAAGAAATCTGTCAGTTGAAAGAAATAATGAGATTGCAGAACGAGGAACAAGAAGACAGTGGAATAAAAAACTGAAAGAGTATGAATTTGAAACTGAACGACAAAAGGAAAAAAATAGGTTGATACGAGAAGTTGAAGGAGCAACGAATGAAAGCAGGAAGGAGAAATGAGGAGATTGAAGGACACAACGAGATTGAGAGGGAAGAACGAGAGGAACAATGGGATAGAAAACAAAAAGAACATGAAGCGAGGTTGACCAATTGAAAGAAAAGGCAAGGCTGGAGTGCGAGGAGGTAGACAAGAACAGCGAATGAAACACAAAAAGGAAATTAACCACATGAAGAAAACCAGAACTGCAGAAGGAAAGACAGGAGAAGAAACAAGGAGAGTAATGGACAGCAGCAACTGAAACACAAAAAGGAGATTAACCAAATGAAGCAAACCATGAAACTGGGGAAGGAAGGACAGGAGAGGAAGCAAGGAAGGGTAATGAGAGAACAGCGAATGAACACAGGAAGGAAATGAGCCAATTGAGAGAAACGATGAGATTGGAAAATGGGAAGAGTGGGAGAGAAAACAAAAACTATACGAGTTTGAAATTAATGAACTGAAGGAGAGAGTAAAATTGAAATCCAGAGAGATGGAAAACTCCAGAAAGAAACAGAAACTAATAGATGTATAGAGACCAGGGAGATAGAGAAAATAGAGGAGAGACTGCATGATAATGACGGGGTTAAAGGAACAGAACACACACACACAGAGGTAGTGGAGGATAATGGGGGTGAGCTCGCGGACTGGGTAGAGACCCGGTGTGAGCAGCTGGATGGCCGCCTCAGGAACGAGGGAGGAAGTATGCCCCCTTGAGGCGAATCACGACCAGGTGGGTTCGGTCGTGCCAAGCGGAGTTGAGGGGACGAGTGCTGTGGATAGGTGCACGTGCAGCTTGGGGGTATAGAGCCCGGGAACCCTTGTGGGACACGAATCCCAGTGTGGTTGTGCAGGGGTGTGTGTTGCGAGTGTGCGGAGATGCGTGCTTTCCGGCACGCAGGGGTGAGTGAGACCCCCTGTGCAAGTGGAAGATTGGGTGTGAGTGAGAGGGTCCGTGTGAGGGAGACCGTGTGTGTGAGGGTCTCTGTATGTGAGGGAGATGTCGGTCGGCATGCGGGAGCACGCACCCGCGTCTCCTGGGGTGAGTGTGTTGGAGTGGAGTCTGTGCGTCGTGACACGCAGGTGTGCGTGGGTGGAACGGAGACGACGGCGACAGAGGGACAGAAGCCGGGTAGCGCCGTAGCTGTTGTGGGACCGTGCCGGGTTCACCAGCAGCGAGCGCGAGGTCCGTGCTGTGGCAACGCACGAGACCCCACGTGCTCGCTTGCGGAGTGAAGCCCGGTCCGGAAACGCCAGCGGTGGATTTGCCGATCCGCGGACGGACAAAGTTAAGGCAGGTAAACGGATTTGGACCGGATGGGTTCTCCACGCGAGCTTGTGTTAGCTCCAACGGGCAGAGCACATGTGTTCGCGTGGGGAGCCCCTCGGAGTGCAAGGTTTGCTTTTGGGGGTGCGCAGGGTGACGTCATGGCTGCACGTGGGTTGGAATCCGGCAGGAGGGTGATCCCTGCCGGATGGTACCGTCCAAGAGGGACGAGGTACGCGTGCAGCTGCATGACGTCACGGGCAAGGTGCAAAGTGCGCGAGCTGTGAGTTGCCGCGCTGGTGCTGCGCATAATTGGAAAAAAAAAAATAATTAACAAAAGCAAGCCTCGCTTTCGGGTGGACAGGATTCCCTGGGCAAGGGGTGAAAGACCCCTTACCTGGGCACAGGATGGAACTAGCTAGGGGGAAGGGTTAGCTTAGCTAGACCGACTTCATGGGCGGGGGTAAGTCCTCATGGAGTCCGTGGAATGGATTAGTTAGAGGGATTTTAGTGAGATTTAGGTTGGGAAATTTTTTTTAGAGATTTGGAGACAGTGACAGACTTGGGGATGTGTAGTGGGACGTAGTTTAGCTACGTAGTGTTAAAAGGAACGTGCTGTAGTTTAAGGGACGATGTGGGAGCACGAGGTAGTTAGGGAGGTAGATAGAAGGATGGCAGGATTCAGCGATGTGTGTGTTGGTGAGTTGCGTGAGTACGTGTTGTGTGAGTGAGGCCAGCGGGTCTGTGTGAATGGAGCGAATGTGGAATGCATGGTGCGATGAGTGATTGGGGGAGGAGTGACTCCCGCCCAAGGGACCCCGGGTCAGTGTAGAGTGAGTTAGCTGGTTAGACAAATTGAAAAATGGAGGTCGTTTTGCTGTTGGTGGGAGTGTAGGCTCGAAACCCGTTTGGAGGGGTGCAGGAGCCCTGTTGACGGGCTGGGAGCGTGGCTGCGAACGGTGAGTATCGCTGAGTGGGTACCCCGGGCACCGGGCTAGTCGGCCGTGGTAGCCAAGGCCATGGGGGCCGGGTTAGCGTAGTGGGCACGGGTGCGCCCGCTTGGTGCGGGGCCGGAGCGCCGTTGGCCGCGTGGGCAGTGTCGTGGGCACGGGTGACCCTCGGAAAGGGGCCCGGGGCGCCAGCCTGCCACGTGTGCGTTTCAGGGAGTTGCCATGGGGGCACTCCCCGGTGTTTAGGGAGCTGGTAGGCTCGGAGGCAGTGTAGTGCCGGGGGTGCCATCGTTGGGGAATCGGCAGAGGTCGTGCCTGCCAAAGGGAGCACGCGTCCCAGCCATGAGACCGTGCAAGGGCACGAGGGAAAATTGGAGGGCGAGGCCCGAAATTGTAAGGACACCAACACAGGCGACGGGAATCGGGTTGTTAGAACCATAGCTTACGAGAGGCGCTTGTTGAAAGCCCCGGGGTAGTTTAATAGTTAAATGGTTAGGGTAGATAGGAAGTGTACCCCTCCGCACCATCCATCCCTTCGCTCTCGTTGTGGGCCGCTGGCCCACTTTGGGTTAGAGATCGCTGAGATCTGGGGAGGCCATCTTGAGGCTTGGTTGGGCCTCGACACAGGACGCTAGCTCTCCCTTATTCCCCTCCGGGAAGGAACGTAGGGGTTTGGAGTAGGCTAGGTGACAGGATAGGTTAGCCGAACAAAGACGATAAAGGGGGTTAGGGGACGATTTATAGTGGGAAGGGATGAAAATAAAACAACAAAAAATAAGTTGGGGGCTAAATTGGGTTTTGCAATTAAGGGGGTGGGTATGGACAGTGACAGGCAAAGGCGATAGTGGGAGGGAGACAGGTAGGGTAGGTCCGAGTCCACCTTCTGTGTGGCCAACACCACCGCACTCCCTCACCAACCCCCACTGCAAGGCAAAGGCTGGCCAACTTCATTCTCTGCGGCTGTGTGCTGCGGGGCCTGTGCCGGCCAACTTCATCGGCTGGTTGTTTTCTGCAAGGCCTGTGCCGGCCGGATCGTCCGACGGCTGTTTTTACTGCAAGGCCTGTGCCGGCCAGTTCGTCTGCCGGCTGTGTTTGCCTGCAACGGCCTTTTCTGCAGGCTATGTTGCCTTTACCTTTGCCATGTCATGCCACTGCCCCTGTTCAACCAGCCCGTTCAATTTGCTTTGCACCCCCTGTTCATTTCCATCCGCGCCAGGATCCGCAAGCAACAGTTTGCAAGCTGCAGGAACTGTCCTGTTGGCAGCTGCAACACGGGCCTGCAGTGGGCGCCCGTGCACCGGTTTCCTTTTGACTCTCCTTTTCCTGCAGAGTCCATTGATCCTGGGCCATGGAGTAGTGTAAATTATAAGGTTAAGGTGTTAAGTTGTATTGTAAATATGAGTGCGCCCCCGGCATGTATGTGTTAGCGCCGGCAATTTTATTTAAGTCGTCCGTGTGAGTGAGTTTGTTTAGTTAGTTACTCAGCCCTCAGGTTATTTATTTTGGGACACGAATACCATGATGTCGCACTCAGGGATCCGTAGGTAAACGTACTAGGGGAGAACTACACATGATGGCACACGATAATTTGACGACTCGGGACGAGTCTGTAAAAAGGGGAGGGGTAGTGTTACGGCTCTGGAAATTCGCAAACACCATAAAGGTCCCGTAGGTGAGATATATTTCTTAAGTACAGTGTAGTTAGCCCAAACCCATTGTATAGAGGGAATTAATGTGATTCATTCGGCTGCGATCCTTTGAGTTAGGCGTTTTTCTGTCTACCTTTGTTTTGATACAACAACAACAACGCCAGCAGCAAAAACCTACCTTCACCACTCGCTACCGCAAACCTCACATCACCGCCATTCCAAACAGCCCCATGGCCATCGGACACGCCGAGGACCTCCACCACCTTCTCCTACGGCCATTCCCGCACCACCTGTGGACGTCGAGCTGTCTTCAGCGAGACACGCGAGACGCGAGTGCAGATGGCGGGGTTTTCTGAGGAGAATTCGGATCAGGAATGATGCACGCCACCATCTGATCCACCCAATCAGGAAGCGCGGGGCGGCTAGGCCCCGCCTCCAGACGCGCCTGACGAAAATCGGCATATGCAAATTTGAGGATCAGGAATGATACACGCCCTTTTTCTCCGTCCAATCGGCGAGCGTGGCTCCGCCCCTGAGGTCGTTTGGATCCGATAATTTGCATATGGTGGTTCCCGAAGCCGATAAAAAGGCGAGCTCAGTGAGGAGCTCGAGCAGATCGGGGAGGAGTATGGAGGAGTGTCGGTGGAGCAGCCAGTTGAGCAGGATCGTGAGCAGTGTCGGTGGAAGAGTGTCGACGGAGCTTGCAGCAGGATCGTGAGGAGGGTCGGGGAGCAGCAGATCGGTGAGGAAGTCAAGTTGGGCTGGTCGTTGGAGACGGAGCTCGAGGAGATCGGTGAGGCGAGATCGGTGGGCAGACGGCTGCGGAGGCGAACGGCTGAGGTGGACCTGGAGGCTCGCGTCGCGGGATTCGAGCAAGCCAGCCATACTCCCTCCCAGAGCATCAACAATTCCCCCCTTTCCCCGCGCTGAGAGAGTGCGACAAGGGGCCCCGTTCCACTTACACCAGCAGGTGCCCACGGAACCGCCGCTGCAGCGACATTCTGCGGCTCGCCACGAGGGCGCGGGTAGGACCCTTCGGTCTCGTGGGCCTGGCCGCTCATCCAGGCCCACGCGCATTAGGCCCACGGGCCCAGTCTGACTCCCTTGCCTTTGAGGGCGGTCTTTTCTTTGCTTCGGTGTGAATGCGTGTGTGGCGCCGTGTCTTGTAAGGTAGTAACTGTATAATGGTCCGTGTGTCGTGTAGTCGTTTTAACCTCCTTTTATAATGTGCATCTTTTGTTTCAATGTGATATATGTGCCAATCGCTTATTGTGATGTAAATACATGCTGTTTGCTTTACGTGTCTATAGGTGTGCTCCGTGTGCCGGAAATAAATGTGCATGTGTGGAACTGTTTCCCGTTTGCGCTTCGTCTTTTTCTTAATTGAACCTCCATCCTCTTCACGTAAGGGTTCGTAGTGGTGCAAACGCCCGGTAAATAATCTGAACCGTCGAGGTCGACGATAAACCGCTCGGTTATCCCGATATACGGAAACGCGCGCGCCCAGCGGCGTTGTCCGGAGTCGACCTCGGCGAGGTACGATCGCCCGGTTTACATCCGCGTGGGTACTTAGGTAGGTCGAATTTGGCGACAACCCTATCCTACGCGGGTGGCGATTGGCCACGATTGTGGTGAGGTCGAAAGGCCCACCCGTGACTGGATCCCGGCGTTAGCCGGGAGGGTCACGACTGAATTGTCCGTCCGGTGGGCGAGGCGGTCGCGGTTCGAGTCGCGTGGCCGATCGCACGCCGACGGGCGCGAATCGAACAATATCTTCTCTTCTTCTTCTTTCGGCTGCTCCCGTAGGGGTCGCCACAGCGGATCATCCATATGATCCGCATAGTGATTTGGCACATGTTTTACACCGGATGCCCTTCCTGACGCAACCCTGGTCGCCTCTTACGACACAGGGATCTGGTACACCTATTTTAACCGGGGTATACACCGGCCCAGTACACTGGTACTCATTTCGCCGACCTCGGAAGGATGACAGGCTGAGTCAACCCCCTGGTGTTATACGACTTGGTATATACATATATACACACACATACATATATATGTGTACATATATACATACATATATATGTATACATATACACACACACATGCAGCATATATACATATTGTTACGGCTGTGGAAATTCGCAATACACCATAAAGGTCCCGTAGGTGAGATATATTTCTTAAGTACATGTGTAGTAGCCCAAACCCGTTGTATAGAGGGAATTAATGTGATTCATTCGGGCTGCGATCCTTTGAGTTAGGCGTTTTTCTGTTCTACCTTTGTTTTGAACCAACCACTACAACAACAACAACAACGCCAGCAGCCACAACCTACCTTCACCACTCGCTACCGCAAACCTCACATCACCGCCATTCCAAGCAGCTCCATGGCCATCGGACACCGCCGAAAACCCTCCACCACCTTCTCCTACGGCCATTCCCGCACCACCTGTGGGCACCGAGCGTCGGGCTGTCTTCAGCGATACACGCGAGCCGCGAGTGCAGATGGCGGTTTTTCCGAGGAGAATTCGGATCAGGAATCTACACGCCCACATCTGATCCACCCAATCAGGAAGCGCGGGGCGGCTTGCGCCCGCCTCCAGACGCGCCTGACGAAAATCGGCATATGCAAATTTGAGGATCAAGAAAGACTCACGCCCCTTTTCTCCGTCCAATCGGCGAGCGTGGCTCCGCCCCTGAGGTCGTTTGGATCCGAGAATTTGCATATGGTGGGTTCCTGAAGCCGATAAAAAGACGAGCGCAGTGAGTCGATCGGGCAGTATCGGTGGGCAGAGTCGGGAGATGGAGCTCGAAGCAGAAGTGGGGCAGACGGCTACGGGGGCGAACGGCTGCGGAGGAGGTCGGCTGAGGAGGACCTGGAGGCTCGGGTCCGGGACGAGGAGTCGGCGACGAGGTCGCGTTGAGTCGCGCGTCGCGGACTCGAGCAAGCCAGCCATACTCCCTCCCCAGAGCATCAACAATTCCCCCTTTCCCCCGCGCTGAGAGAGTGCGACAAAAGGGCCCCGTTCCCACTTTACTCCAAGCAGGTGCCAACGAAACTGGGCACCGCCGTGCAGCGACATTTTGCGGCTCGCCACGAGGCGCGGGTAGGACCCTTCGGTCTCGTGGACCTGGCCGCTCATCCAGGTTCCACGCGCATTAGGCCCACGGGCCCAGTCTGACTCCCTTGCCTTTGAGGGGGTCTTTTCTTTGCTTAGGTGTGAATGCGTGTTGTGGCGCCGTGTCTTGTAAGGTAGAAACTGTATAAGTGGTCCGTGTGTCGTGTAGTCGGTTTTAACTCCTTCTTTTATATGTGCATTTCTTTTGTTCTATGTGATATATGTGCATTTGCTAATTGTGGCTGTAAATACGTGCTATATGTTGCTCCGTGTGCCACGGAATAAATGTGCATTGTGTGAACTGTTTTCCGCTTTCGCTTCGTCTTTCTTCATTGACCCTCCATCCTGCTTCACGTAAAGGGTTCAGTGGGTGCAAAACGCCGGTAAATAATCTGAACCGTCGAGGTCGACGATAACACCGCTCGGTTATCCCGATAGTACGGAACGGCCCGCCCAAGCGGCTCGTGTCCGAGTCGACCTGCGGCGAGTACGATCGCCCGGTTTACCATCCGCGTGGGTACTTAGGTAGGTCGAGTTTGGCGAACAACCCTATCCTACGCGGGTGGCCGATTGGCACGATTGTGGTGAGGTCGAAAGGCCCACCCGGACTGGATCCCGGCGTTAGCCGGGAGGGTCACGACTGAATTGTCCGTCCGGTGGGCGAGGCGGTCGCGGTTCGAGTCGCGTGGCCGATCGCACGCCGACGGGCGCGAATTCGCAACACTGGTGTACAGGAGTGGGATTCAAATCCCTCCCGTCTCCAGCTAAATTCATAGGAATCGGTCCAGGGGTGAGAGGAGCGTCCCCCGATTCCCTCTAAATTACGAGCGATTAAAATTAACCCCTTACGTGGAATAAGATGGCGTCTCAAGGCGAGCGGGAGCCGGGGGTAATAGAAATGTATATGTGTAGTGATGTAGAATCCATGGTCCAGGATGTAGACCCCATGCAGGACATTGGTGTGCAGGAACAGTTTCCCCCCAAACGAATCCAGGGCCCGAAATGGGTGCGCGGCGGCAGAGGCCGCGGTGTATAACACCTCCCCTCCCCCTCTCCACCAAACCCCCGATCCTGGCCGCATCGGCTCAGCTGAGTGCACCCGACATGGCCCGGCTATTCGCCATGCTGAGAACAATGAAAAACGAAATAAAAGGAGTGAACAAGCAGATGGAAACAAACACAAACGAAATGAACGGCAAAATGGATGGAATGAACGAAAAAATGGAAGGAATGAATAACGAATTGAACGAAAAAATGGATGGAAACGCACTCAAAATGGAAACAAACAAAAACGAAATGAAAGAAGAAATAAAAGAAATGCGGGTGAAACGCAGCAAATGGGCCGGAGCCTGCAGGCGGGCATGAAGGCAACAACAGCGAAGTGCGTAATGGCGACGCCACGTGTGGGAGCGAACGAGCTGGGAGGGGGTGCAACGGTTGTCACGCCCGCGGTGAAGGCGGGTGAGAAAAAAATAATTCGGGAGACGTGTTGGGCGAGAAGTGTGGAGGTGACGGAAAAAGTGACGGTAACCGAGAGGGAAAAATTAATTGGGGTGACGGAGTCGTGCACGAAGGAAATAAAAATAGTGGCGTGTGAGAAAAGACTTCAAGACATGACGAAGAGAGTTGATAAGCTTGGACGGGAGGTAAAAACGGAGACAGAGGAACTGGGAAGACGGATAGACAAACACAAGGGCAAGCCGGAAGAACAGTTAGAAGCCAAAGCAAGGTCGGAGGGTGCGGAGATGAGAAAAGAATTAGAGAAGAAAACTGAGTTACAGGAACACCAAAACAAAGAGACAAAATTACAAAACGAGCTGAGGATGTGAGAGAGGAAAGAACGAGAACGGAGAATGAAACGTTAAGGAACCACGTGTTACAGATCGAACAGCTGGAAGCAAAGGCCAAATTAAAGAATGAGATGCAAGAAAGAGTAATGATGGAAGAACGAATGAGACAGAAGAAGGAAATCGATCAATGGAAGGAAACCACGAGATTGCAGAATGAGGAACAAGAAAGAGTCCTGAAAGAACAAGGATTACGACAGGAGAACGAAGTCAGTCAGTTGAAAGAAATAACGAGATTACAGAATGAGGAACAAGAAAGACAGTGAATAGGAAATACAAAGAACAAGGAATGAGACAGGAGAAAGAAATCTGTCAGTTGAAAGAAATAATGAGATTGCAGAACGAGGAACAAGAAAGACAGTGGAATAAAAAAACTGAAAGAGTATGAATTTGAAACTGAACGACAAAAGGAAAAAAATAGTTGGAATACGAGAAGTTGAAGGAGCAACGAATGAAGCAGGAAGGAGAAATGAGGAGATTGAAGGACACAACGAGATTGGAGAGGAGAACGAGAGGAACAAGGGATAGAAAACAAAAAGAACATGAAGCTGAGGTTGACCAATTGAAAGAAAAGGCAAGGCTGGAGTACGAGGAGATAGACAAAGAACAGCGAATGAAACACAGGAAGGAATGAGCCAATTGGAAGAGGCGATGAGATTGGAAAATGAGGAGCATGAGAAATTGTGGGAGAGAAAACAAAAACTATACGAGTTTGAAATTAATGAACTGAAGGAGAGAGTAAAATTGAAGTCCAGAGAAATGGAAAAACTCCAGAAAGAAACAGAAACTAATAAATGTATAAGACACGAGGTGAAAGAATTGGGAGGGAGAGAAAAGAACAATTAAGACGAAAAGCAAGGATGAGGTACGCGGAGATCCTGAAGAGCAAGGAGTGAAACAGAGGAAGGACGGAGCGACTTAAGGAGAAAGCAAGGTTGACCTATGTAAAGATAAGGGAAAGACGCCAGAAAGAAGCAGAGACTAATAAATGTATAGAGAGCGCGGAGGTAGAGAAAGTAGAGGAGAGACTGCACGATAAAGACGGGGTTAAAGGAACAGAACACACACACACAGAGGTAGTGGAGGATAATGGGGGTGAGCTCGTGGACTGGTAGAGACCCGGTGTGAGCAACTGGATGGCTGCCTCCAGGAACGAGGGGAGGAAGTATGCCCCCTTGAAGCGAATCACGACCAGGTGGGTTCGGTCGTGCCAAGCGGAGTTGAAGGGACGAGTGCTGTGGATAGGTGCACGTGTAGCTTGGGGGGTATAGAGGCCCCGGGAACCCTTGTGGGACACGAACCCCAGTGTGGTTGTGCAGGGGTGTGTGTTTGCGAGTGTGCGGAGATGCGTGCTTTCCGGCACGCATGGTGTGAGTGAGACCCCCTGGGCAGGTGAAAGGTTGGGTTGGTGAGTGAGGGTCCGTATGAGGAGACCGTGTGTGTGAGGTCTCTGTATGTGAGGAGATGTCGGTCGGCATGGCGGAGCATGCAGCCGCGTCTCCCGGTGTGAATGTGAGTGTGTTGGAGTGGAGTCTGTGCGTCGTGGCACGCAGGTGTGCGTGGGTGGAACGGAGACGACGGCGACAGAGAGACACAAGCCGGTAGCGGCCGTAGATGTTTTGGGACCGTGCCGGGTTCACCCAGCGGCGAGCGCGAGTCCGTGCTGTGCAACGCACGAGGCCCCCACGTGCTCGCTTGCGGGAGTGAAGCCCGTCCGGAAACGCCAGCGTGGATTTGCCGATCCCGCGGACGGACAAGTTTAGGCAGGACAACGAATTTGGACTGGACGGGTTCTCCACGCGAGCTTGTGTTAAGCTCCAACGGGCAGAGCACATGTGTTCGCGTGGGGAGCCCCTCGGAGTGCGAGGTTTGCTTTGGGGGTGCGCAGGGTGACGTCATGGCTGCACGTAGGGTTGGAATCCGGCAGGAGGGGAATCCCTGCCGGATGGTACCGTCCAAGAGGGACGAGGTACACGTGCAGCTGCATGACGTCACGGGCAAGGTGCAAAGTGCGCGAGCTGTGAGTTGCCGCGCTGGTGCTGCGCGTAATTGGCAAACAAAATTAACAATAGCAAGCCTCGCTTTCGGTGAACAGGATTCCCTGGGCAGGGGTGAAAGACCCCCTTACCAGGGCACAGGATGACACTAGTTAGGGGGAAGGGTTAGCTTAGCTAGACCGGCTCCATGGGGCAGGGGTAAGTCCTCATGGGGCCCGTGGAATGGATTAGTTAGAGGGATTGTAGTGAGCTTTAGGTTGGAAATAGAGATTTGGAGACAGTGACAGACTTTGGATGTGTAGAGGGACGTAGCTTAGCTACGTAGTGTTAAAAGGAACGTGCTATTAGTTTAAGGGACGACGTGGGAGCACGAGGTAGTTAGGGGATGTAGTTAGAAGGATGGCAGGATTCAGCGATGTGTGTGTTGGTGAGTTGTGTGGAAACGTGTTGAGTGAGTGAGGCCAGCGGGTCTGTGTTATGGAGCGAGTGTGGAATGCATGGTGCGATGAGTGATTGGGGAGGAGTGACTCCCGCCAAGGACCCCGGGTCAGTGTAAAGTGAGTTAGTGGGTTAGTTAAATTGAAAAATGGAGGTCGTTTTTCTGTGTGGGAGTGTAGGCTCGAACCCATTTGAGGGTGCAGGAGCCCTGTTGACGGGCTGGGAGCGTGGCTGCGAACGGTGAGTATCGCTGAGTGGGTACCCCGGCACCGGGCTAGTCGGCCGTGGTAGGCCAAGGGCCCATGGGGGGCCGGGATAGCGTAGTGGCACGGGTGCGCCCGCTTGGTGCGGGGCCCGGAGCGCCGTTAGCCGCGTGGGCAGTGTCTGGGCACGGGTGACCCTCGGAAAGGGGCCGGGGCGCCAGCCTGCCACGTGTGCGTTTCAGGGGAGTTGCCATGGGGCACTCTCCCGGTGTTTAGGGAGCTGTAGGCTCGGAGGCAGTGTAGTGCCCGGGGTGCCATTGTAGGGGATTCGGCAGAGGTCGTGCCTGCCAAAGGGAGCCACGCGTCCCGCCATAGACCGTGCAAGGGCACGAGGGAAAATTCGAGGGCGAGCCCGAAACTGTAAGGACACAACACAGGCGACGGGAATCTGGGTTGTTAGAACCAATAGTGTAAGCGCGAGGCGCTTGTTGGAAGCCCCGGGGTAGTTTAAAGGTTAATGGATAGGGTAGATTAGGAAGTGTACCCCTCCGCACCATCCATCCCTTCGCTCTCGTTGTGGGCCGCTGGACCCACTTTGGGTTAGATCGCTGAGATCTGGGGAGGCCATCTTGAGGCTTGGTTGGCCTCGGCACAGGACACGTAGCTCTCCCTTATTCCCCTCCGGAAGGGAACGTAGGGTTGGGAGAAGGCTAGGTGACAGAATAGGTTAGCCGAACAGGACGATAAAGGGGGTTAGGACGATTTATAGTGGGGAAGAGGGTGAAATAAAACAACAAAAAAAAAATAAGTTGGGGGCTAAATTGGTTTTACAAATTAAGGAGTGGGTAGGTACAGTGACAGGCAAAGGCGATAGGTGGGAGGAGACAGGTAGGGTAGGTCCGAGTCCACCTTCTGTGTGGCCAACACCACCGCACTCCCTTCACCAACCTCCACTGCAAGGCAAAGGCTGCCAACTTCATCGTCTGCGGCTGTGTGCTGCGGGGCCTGTGCCGGCCGGATCGTCTGCTGTGTTTTGCTGCAAGGCCTGTGCCGGCCGGATCGTCTGCTGTGTTGCTGCAAGGCCTGTGCCGGCCGGATCGTCCGACGGCTGTTTTACTGCAAGGCCTGTGCCGGCCACTTCGTTTGCCGGCTGTGTTTGCCTGCGACGGCCTTTTCTGCAGGCTGTGTTTGCCTGCTCACCTTTGCTTTTGCCCATGCCCACTGCCCACATCTGCGTTTGCCCTGTTCAATTTTGCTTTACCCCCTGTTCATTTCCATGCGCGCCAGGATCCGCAAGCAACAGTTTGCAAGCTGCAGGAACTGCCCTGTTGGCAGCTACAACACGGGCCTGCAGTGGCGGCCCGTGCACCGGTTTTCTTTGACTCTTACCTTTTTCCTGCAGAGTCCATTGATCCTGCCATGGTTTAGTGTAAATTATAAGGTTAAGCTGTATTGTACTGTAAATATGAGTGCGCCCCCGGCATGTCTGTCTAGCGCCGGCAATTTTATTTAAGTCGTCCGTGTGAGTGAGTTTGTTTAGTTAGTTACTCAGCCCTCAGTTATTATTTTGGGGACACGAATACCATGAATGTCGCACTCAGGATCCGTAGGTAAAACGTACTAGGGGAGAACTACACATGATGGCACACGATAATTTGACGACTCGGGACGAGTCTGTAAAAGGGGAGGGGTAGTGTTACGGCTGTGGAAATTCGCATTACACCATAAAGGTCCCGTAGGTGAGATATATTTCTGAAGTACATGTGTAGTTAGCCCAAACCCGTTGTATAGAGGGAATTAATGTGATTCATTCGGGCTGCGATCCTTTGAGTAGGCGTTTTCTGTTCTACCTTTGTTTGAACCAACCACTACAACAAACAACAACGCAGCAGCCACAACCTACCTTCACACTCGCTACCGCAACCTCACATCACCGCCATTCAAGCAGCTCCATGGCCATCGGACACCGCCGAAAAACCCTCCACCACCTTCTCCTACGGCCATTCCCGCACCACCTGTGGGCACCGAGCGTCGGGCTGTCTTCAGCGATACACGCGAGCCGCGAGTGCAGATGGCGGTTTTCCGAGGAGAATTCGCACGATCTGATCCACCCAATCAGGAAGCGCGGGCGGGCTTGGCCCCGCCTCCAGACGCGCCTGACGAAAATCGGCATATGCAAATTTGAGGATCAAGAAAGACTCACGCCCTTTTTCTCCGTCCAATCGGCGAGCGTGGCTCCGCCCCTGAGGTCGTTTGGATCCGAGAATTTGCATATGGTGGGTTCCTGAAGCCGATAAAAAGACGAGCGCAGTGAGTCGATCGGCAGTATCGGTGGGGCAGAGTCGGGAGATGGAGCTCGAAGCAGAAGTGGGCAGACGGCTACGGGGGCGAACGGCTGCGGAGGGAGGCGGCTGAGGAGGACCTGGAGGTCGGGTCCGGGACGAGGAGGTCGGCGACGAGGTCGCGTTGAGTCGCGCGTCGCGGGACTCGAGCAAGCCAGCCATACTCCCTCCCCAGAGCATCAACAATTCCCCTTTCCCCGCGCTGAGAGAGTGCGACAAGGGGCCCCGTTCCCACTTTACTCCAAGCAGGTGCCAACGAAACTGGGGCACCGCCGTGCAGCGACATTTTGCGTCTCGCACGAGGGCGCGGGTAGGACCCTTCGGTCTCGTGGACCTGGCCGCTCATCCAGGTTCCACGCGCATTAGGCCCACGGGCCCAGTCTGACTCCCTTGCCTTTGAGGGGTCTTTCTTTGCTTAGGTGTGAATGCGTGTTGGGCGCCGTGTCTTGTAAGGTAGAAACTGTATAAGTGGTCCGTGTGTCGTGTAGTCGGTTTTAACTCCTTCTTTTATATGTGCATTTCTTTTGTTCTATGTGATATATGTGCATTTGCTAATTGTGGCTGTAAATACGTGCTATATGTGTGCTCCGTTTGCCACGGAATAAATGTGCATTGTGTGAACTGTTTTCCCGTTTCGCTTCGTCTTTTCTTCATTGACCCTCCATCCTGCTTCACGTAAAGGGTTCGTAGTGGGTGCAAAACGCCCGGTAAATAATCTGAACCGTCGAGGTCGACGATAACACCGCTCGGTTATCCCGATAGTACGGAACGGCCCGCCCAAGCGGCTCGTGTCCGGAGTCGACCTGCGGCGAGGCACGATCGCCCGGTTTACCATCGCGTGGGTACTTAGGTAGGTCGAGTTTGGCGAACAACCCTATCCTACGCGGGTGGCCGATTGGCACGATTGTGGTGAGGTCGAAAGGCCCACCCGTGACTGGATCCCGGCGTTAGCCGGGAGGGTCACGACTGAATTGCCGTCCGGTGGGCGAGGCGGTTCGAGTCGCGTGGCCGATCGCACGCCGACGGGCGCGAATTCGCAACAATATATATATATATATATATATACATATATAATATATATAATATATATATTATATATATATATTAATTCAGTGGCCCAACGGGGCTTGAACTCAGGACCTTTGGGTCCCAAGCCGCTGCCCTAACCACTGCCGCCAACACCAGGCTTATATATATATATATACATACATACATACATACATACATACATACAGTATATTGTTACGAATTCTGGCCCACCGGAACGGACAATTCAGTCGTGACCCTCCTGGAACTACCGCCAGGAGCCAGTCACGGGTGGGGGTTTAACCTCACCACGATCGCTGCCAATTGCCCACCCGTGCAGGATAGGGTTGCTCGCCAAATTCGACCTACCTAAGTACCTGCGCGAGTAGTCGACCGGGCGATCGTACCTCGCCGCAGGTCGGCCTAGGACACGAACCGCTTAAGCGGTCTGTTCCGTGCTACAGTGATAACCGAGCGGTGTTATCGCCGACCTCGACGGATCAGATTCTCTTCTTTACCCGGGTGTTCAAAACCCACTACTAATTATTCCACGATGCAAGATGGCACTTTCAATGTGGAAAGAAGACGCGACGAACGAGATACATTTCACCCAAGGACATTTATTATTACACACACGATTCAAAAGCAAGGCAGTCATGCAATGTACAAGAAACAAATAGAAAGCGTTACCACCGAATACGAGCAATGTACAGTCACTTACACAGGTATACTTATAGGGACACGGCGCCACAGCAGTCATACAAAAGCAAAGAAAAACCCTCTCATAGGCAAGGGGGTAGACGGGGTTCGTAAACCTTTATGGTCGTGGGCCGTGGATGACCGAAAAGCCCGCGAGACCGAAGGGTCTTACCCGCGCGACGGTGGCAGGTCGCGACGTCGACTCCCCATGGCCTTGCGTAGCCGCGCCTGTCCTCGGGCCCCTGGCGTGGTCAGCGAGCTCTCTCCGGCGTTGCTGCTGGTGCTTCCACGACCCACAGCCGAACAAGAAAGGACTGGAGGGCAGAAGGGGCTTCAGGACCAGAGAGAGGTGGTGTCGACGACCCAGACAGAGAGCTCATGGACCAGAGAGAGAATGACGTCGACGACCCAGACAGAGAGCGACCACTACCTCCAGACCCACAGCCCCACAAGCCCCACAGCCCCACTCACTCGACCTCTCGTTCCGCGTGCCCTTTTATCTCGACGGCGCATCGCCCCAACCTTCGCGCGCGCGGGGGAGGAAAATTCCAGAGAGGATCGGCCCGGCTCTTTGTTATAAGAACTGCCTCCCCGCGTCTCTTCCGCACGTGCTTTTCGTTGGGGGGGGGGGGGGAGGGGTGAGGCCGTCGTCCGTCTCTCCCGATGAATGTCAGGCATCTCGCAACCCTGCTGAGGTGGCAACGTGGTGGTGGTTGAGGCGGCGTGGTTGGCGTTGTGGTTAAGGTGCTTGTTGTGTGGTAGATCCAAAATAACAATAGATAAAGAAAAACGGCTATCTCAAAGAGTCGCAGCCCGATGAACACGAAGAATTCCCTTTAAACAACGGTGGGAACTATCTGCACATAAACTTAGCGTCATAACTGATCTTAAGGACCCTTTATGGTGTATTGCGAATTTCCACAGCCGTAACAATATATATAGATTATATATATATATATATATATATATATATATATATATATATATATATTGTTGCGAATTCGCGCCCGTCGGCGTGCGATCGCCACGCGACTCGAACCGCGACCGCCTCGCCCACCGGACGGACAATTCAGTCGTGACCCTCCCGGCTAACGCCGGATCCAGTCACGGGTGGGCCTTTCGACCTCACACACAATCGTGCCAATCGGCCACCCGCGTAGGATAGGGTTGTTCGCCAAAACTCGACCTACCTAAGTACCCACGCGGATGGTAAACCGGGCGATCGTACCTCGCCGCAGGTCGACTCCGGACACGAGCCGCTTGGGCGGGCCGTTCCGTACTATCGGGATAACCGAGCGGTGTTATCGTCGACCTCGACGGTTCAGATTAATTTACCGGCGTTTTTGCACCCACTACGAACCCTTTACGTGAAGCAGGATGGAGGGTCAATGAAGAAAAGACGAAGCGAAACGGGAAAACAGTTCACACAATGGCACATTTATTCCGCGGCACACGGAGCACACATATAGCACGTATTACGCCACAATTAGCAAATGCACCTATATTACATAGAACAAAAGAAATGCACATATAAAAGAAGGAGTTAAAACCGACTACACGACACACGGACCACTTATACAGTTACTACCTACAGACACGGCGCCACAACACGCATTCACACCGAAGCAAAGAAAAGACCCCCTCACAGGCAAGGGAGTCAGACTGGGCCCGTGGCCTAATGCGCGTGGAACCTGGATGAGCGGCCAGGTCCACGAGACCGAAGGGTCCTACCCGCGCCCTCGTGGCGAAGCCGCAGAATGTCGCTGCACGGCGGTTTCGTGGGCACCTGCTGGTGTAAGTGGGAACGGGCCCCTTGTCGCACTCTCTCAGCGCGGGGGAAAGGGGGAATTGTTGATGCTCTGGGGAGGGAGTATGGCGGCTTGCTCGTCGTCCCAGACCCGAGCCTCCAGGTCCTCCTCAGCCGATCGCCCTCCGCAGCCGTTCGCCTCCCAGCCGTCTGCCCCACCTCTGCTTCGAGCTCCGTTCTCCCGACTCCGCCCCACCGACACTGCTCGAGCTCCGTCTCCCGAATCTGCCCACCGAATCTTATCAGCTCCGTCTCCCGAATCTGCCCCACCGATCTTATCGAGCTCCGTCTCCCGAATCTGCCCCACCGATCTGCCTCTCGACTCACTGCGCTCGCCTTTTTATCGGCTTCAGGAAACCACCATATGCAAATTCTCGGATCCAAACGACCTCAGGGGCGGAGCCACGCTCGCCGATTGGACGGAGAAAAAGGGGGCGTGTATCATTCCTGATCCTCAAATTTGCATATGCCGATTTCGTCAGGCGCGTCTGGAGGCGGGGCCAGCCGCCCCGCGCTTCCTGATTGGGTGGATCAGAGTGGGCGTGTAGCATTCCTGATCCGAATTCTCCTCAGAAAACCCGCCATCTGCACTCGCTTCTCGCGTGTATCGCTGAAGACAGCCCGACGCTCGGCGTCCACAGGTGGTGCGGGAATGGCCGTAGGAGAAGGTGTGGAGGGTTTTCGGCGGTGTTCGATGGCCATGGTGCTGTTTGGAATGGCGGTGATGTGAGGTTTGCGGTAGCGAGTGGTGAAGGTAGGTTTTGGCTGCTGGCGTTGTTGTTGTTGTTGTATCAAAACAAAGGTAGAACAGAAAAACGCCTAACTCAAAGGATCGCAGCCCGAATGAATCACATTAATTCCTCTATACAATGGGTTTGGGCTAACTACACATGTACTTAAGAAATATATCTCACCTACGGGACCTTTATGGTGTTTGCGAATTTCCAGAGCCGTAACTATAATAAATATATATATATATATATATATTATATATATATATATATTACATACATTCGTGTCAATGTTGGACAGATGGGCCAAACTGGCTTTTACTCCCTCAGATGCATTCAATCAATTGTGGGTTTTCGCACACGAGAACTGAGGAGAGGCACGAGAACCTTAGCTCTGTTAATACCAATGCGTTTATTTGTGAAACCAAACCAGGGGAAAATTGACCTGACGAAGGATATTGACGGCGGGTTGGATTGGGAAGAAAGGAGGAAGACAGAATCTATAATAATATATACAATGAGAAATATAACCTCTGGTGCCTCACTCTGGACTCGATCACGGACAGGGAAAGGGAACAAGAACCAGATTCACGAGATCCTCAGTCGGCTCTCCTCAGCACTGTTCTCCTTGGAGTTCACGATCCTTCTCCCTTGCACCAAAGCCGTGCGATTCAGGCTCCTCCTCCTCCTCCTCCTCTCTCTCTCTCTCTCTCTCTCTCTCTCTCTGGCAACACTCCGTCCACTCGAAGCATCCATAGCTCTTCCTATGGAGGCATATGTATCTCCGCACCCCCCCCCTTCTCCGTTGCCTGGCAGAGCCCCATGCAACCAGTGGGACATCACAAGGATTTGTACATTCCATTCCTTTACTTAAATTCCTAATTAAATTATTACCACGCACCGTCCCCTGCATGGTGCACAATTAAATAAGACAATCCTTAAGCTCATGTTTCCTTGCTTAATCACATTGAGATAGGCTAGCTACTCGTACACGGACGATACCACTCTATGCACTTCTATCTGTTCTAAGGTAATATTTAATTCCACCCAACGTAAAAATACTTTACTCAGGAGGAACTTCATTGAGGGTAGGCAAAACCTAATGTAATGCAGGATGTCGTTCATTAATGTTGTCACGCTGATTACGCAAAGTATAAATATCATGAGTCGAGTAAGTATTCCATCATGGCACTTACACCCTCCAAGTGGAAATGTAGCATGATTCTTCTCTTATATGTGCACACCACATTTTGGGAATGTGGTGGTGGTGGTGTGTGTGTGTCAGGAAAAGAACGAAGAAGAGGACAGAGGTGAGAGAATAAATTCCCACCATTTAGAGTTGGAAAGCGATGTGCATTCCATGATAACAACCTCAGTATATGGAGCTGAGTTGTATAAAGATGAAGGGAGGAGAAATAAGCGCAGCCATTTTCTCAGTGGTTAAAACATGGTGCACTTCATGAGTGCGGCGTCAATGAGTGGAGCTGTTGTAAGAATAGGACAGAAGCGAAAGAGAACAAAGCACCTGCATTCCGTGTGGTTAAGCGATATGCGCTTTGTGATGAGGGAGGCCTCAACATGTAGAGCTGAGTTGTTTAAAATAAAATAAAAAATGCAGAGAGCAGGAAGAAGTGGGCTGCGATGTCTATGGTGAAGCCTCAGCAAGCGCAGCAGTGGTGCTCAATGAGCAGCGACGTCCATCAAATTTACTGTCCTTGAGAATGAAGAGCCTCATGAACGGGAGAGTTGCAGAAAGCACGAGAGACAAACTGATTGAAGTGACACACACCGGGATGACTGGGCCTGTTTTCTTGCACGTCCGACCTCGACGGATCAGATTCTCTTCTTTACCCGGGTGTTCAAAACCCACTACTAATTTATTCCACGATGCAAGATGGCACTTTCAATGTGGAAAGAAGACGCGACGAACGAGATACATTTCACCCAAGGACATTTATTATTACACACACGTATTCAAAAGCAAGGCAGTCATGCAATGTACAAGAAACAAATAG
>CM068962.1:94959451-94971222 GCA_035128595.1 Eptatretus atami | reverse complement strand
GTCGGTGATCCGCGACGTCCGCTTTCCGGCGCGAGAGTCAGAGGTTCAGAGGTGAGAGGGGGAGATCAGATCTCGTCTCACCAGCCCTATAAATAGGCCGCGCAGAGCGACAAGTTGAAGGAAGAGTCGGGATCCGAGTCGGGTCTGGAGGCCCGAGTCTGGAGAGGTCGAGAGCGCGCGAAGTCTGGAGCCTGGCGCTTGGAGCCTTCAGTCGGTGGGAGAGGTTCGGACACCAAGGAGGAGAACGCGAGCTGGGAGCCAGCCACCGCCTGCTGTGCCGCGCAGCCTGCGCTCGTGTACGAGCCGGAGAGAACTCGCCAACGCACTCCGACACGGTCCAGGTGATCGGGCTCGGGGACAGTCCGAGCAGCGTGCGGAACGGGCGGGCTCTTAAAGAAGCATCAATTTAAAACAAGCGAAGGCCCGTTCTTCTCTAGGCGTTGCCGGCCGGGGGCCCGTACCACCAGGCCTAGCCGGACCGCGGTTACGACAGCTTGCCGTGGGGAAGGAGACGTCGTGGTTCGCCCAGCTGAGGAGGTAACCTGCGCGCTCCGCGGAGCCTCTGCGGTCTACACGGCTCCACGTTTAGGGAAGGCCCACGGGCCCAGTCCTGACTCCGCCTGTGCTATGGGGGTGTGTTTCTTTTCCTGGGGTTTATGCCTGTTCGGAATGCATGTTGTGGGACGCCGTGTCTGTAGTTAAAGCCTGTTAACGTGACCTTAATATAACTGCTTCAATAGACGGTTTGTAGTGCTTTCGCCTGCCCGTGTCTTGAATCCCTGTCCTGCAGTCTTCACATAAACACTGCTTGCGTGTTTGCTTTTGTTGACTGTATAAGTGTTTTTCATTGCTGTTCTGGTATATGTGCGTAGAGAAATAATATGTTGCTGTGGTGAATGTTAACCCGTTCGTCGTGTCTGTCCCCCTCCCCCCATTGAGAATCATTTTGTATTGCGGAATATTAGTTTTGTTTTTAAATAACCATTAAATAGAAATCGGGTCTGGGCGATAATACCCCCGTTATCCCAGAACGGAACGACCGCTTAAGCGGTTCGTGTCCAAGCAAGGCCTTCGCCGAGGTACGGTCCCTCGGTGGTTACCGCGCGGTATAGGTATATCGATATTCGGCGATTGACCCTATTCGCGCGGTGGAATAACGGACTGGGCCGTGGTGGGATTAAAAAACCCACCCGTTGACTGGTTTCTGGCGTGTTCCAGAAAGTCACGATGAATTGCGTTCGGTGGGCGAACGGCCTGTTATAGTTAACGCGGTCCACTGCGACTGCCAGGCGGGCGTAAATTCGTACAATATAATCAGTAATGCTGTCATCCTATCTCCACCCGAATAATTAGGCAACTTACACTTTAGCCACACCCCACACATTCCATGGTGCAGTCAATGGGAATACCACTTGCAGGTGCATCTGCTGGTGCTAACCACCGGTCTTGCAGTTACACTGAATAATCTTGATCAACTTCTCTGTGGCACGGGGAGATGTGTCGTACTGGCAGTGAATTGGCCATCAGTGATCTTCCATCCCATTCTTCTGGTTAATTGTGCAGCAGTCTCTTTTCAAGTCTGAAAAGTCTGATAATATACATCCGCAGACTATGATAACTGTGTAGCAGCAGATGTTGGGGCAATGTCTGAGGCCCACGAATGTTCTGCTTTTGCCTACAATTCTAACCCGAAACGTTTGTACCACATAACGTCTATTAACCTTCAACCCTTGCTGCCAATATAGATTAACTAGGGCTTTCTCTTCCTGCATCATTTATCTTTTCTGCAGCACCTCTTTTGTGAAAAGGTCAGCTAGTTGCTGGAAAGTCAACATTGTTCTGGACTTTTTTAGGCTACTGGGTTTGCGATACCAAACACTCTTGATGTTGGTGTTCACACCAAGCAATGCACGGACAAAGAGTAGTCTGGAAAAACAGAATTTCTCTTCCCATATCTCCTTTGTCTTCTTTATGTTTCAATACCTTGGTGCTTTTTGGTGTTCGCTTTATTTCAGGTTTCAAATAATAGGTCTTTCTCAATGCATCCTCCATGGAGCACAAAGGATTAGCAGATCTGTGTCATCACCAATAAATGGTGTTGAACAACCTCGCTGACATCCTACTGCTGTCTTGACAATCAGAATTCTCATCGTCCTTTGGCCATGAATCATTGTGCAGCCTGCTTCTCAGAAAGAACTTAGCAATATTAAGAAACCTTTGTTTGTTTACTTTGTGTCCCAGAAAGCTCATTTTTCTTCCGCTTCAGTGAAGTGCTCTCCTGTAAATAATAACATTTGGTCCTTTGAGCTGCCTATGCATCTGCAGTGTGTAGCATCTTGATGGCGGGCCCATCTTCATAAACCATCGAACACAATGGTTTGCCTTTCATACCGAATTGTCACATATTGTGACATACATATGACATATGCTCTCAAAGGTTGACCTCTTGACCACGGTAAGACCGTTTGCAAAGAGTGAACAACCATCAAGCACGTAAATGTAGATCATCACCGGTTGGGATCTGTTCTGATCCATTTCACTCATCTCCCAAGGGCATCAACCTAGTGCCCGCTTATTTGGCTCTCTAGAAGCCCAACACATTGTCAAATAATGCTGTGGATGACTGCAAACTAGTCACTTAACACAAAGCTGCTGATCTTTCCTGCCTCATCACGCTTACTCTTCTCGGCAGAAAAAAACACTCAGCACCATAGCTATCTGTAATTCATGAAATAAGCAGTCAAAACAATACTAGTTAGGGTTGGGTTACGGTTCAATCGATACAGTACTAATGCAAAAGTTATATATGAAAATAGAATTTTTCTCTTTATGACAGAAGCTAATTTGGCATATATGCCACAAATATTAATTTGCAAAATGTGCCTAATCACTGTTCACTGACCTTTCAAATAACATGGGTTTGGACACTTTGATTTGCTTCAATTGGGTACTTAGATGCAAAGTTATAGAGTGAAAAATATGAATTTTTCTTCTTATGATGGAAGCTAATTTGCAATAGACCACTTTCCCATGCTAGGATTTTTTTAGGATTTAGTATCGGTGATAGGGGGTCTACTGAAATGCACGCTGCAGTACAATTCTTTTGCATTAGTGGGTGGTACCCCTCAAATTTTCTACATTGACTGGACAATGGCACATTTAGGCCTGAGTGCTCAGATAAGTCCTTCCCATCACATAACTTTTCCACAATTCATTACGTCGACTTGCATATTTCAGTGTCATTGCAGGATTAAGATCCCCTCACCTGTCCTATGTTAGTTTGTTTGTTGTTTTTTCTCTTCTCTGTGATTTGGGCTTTTTATGCAGTGAACCTTTCAATTTAAATTTCCATCCATCCTCAGTGTTGCTTTGGCTTCTCTTTGTTTTACCCCTGTCTGCTAACAAGCATCTCAGCTGAGTAGATTCCATGGCTTTTATGCGTGGTGATCCATTTTTTGCTCCACCATCTTTGTAAGAGAGTACGTTTCACCTTCTACATCATTGCTGGTAATTCCTCGTTGATCCAAACTTTCCTTGTTGAGACACAAGAAGCAAAGTTTTTCCTTTTTATGCCTATATAACTTTATCAAGGCTGCCCAATCCTGCCTAGTAAATATTCTACTTCCTTCCAAATGAAATCCGTATGCATTATCTTTAAAATATGCAGAAGTTCATTAATCGCTGGTTACTCTTAATTTTGCCAAGATCAATTTGAATTATCTCTCACACTGTTGGACAATTCTTATATTATTTTATTTTTTATTTTAAATTGTCTGTCAGCATTGCTTGATTGGGCTTGAAAAAGCATTGCTTGAAATAAATAAGATTGTAGTCTGCAATCGTATACATGAGTTTTTTTTTTTCTTTTTCCTTTCCATCTTGACATTTAATTTCTTTAATTTCCCAATTTTCCTACTGAGGTAATGTGCTGTTTCATTTTAAATGACAAAGTCACTTGTCTGATGCCTCTCTCATTGTTATCTGGCATACTTTGGCTGCAGTTTCCAACTTTGCTGTTCCACATTGTAGATCACATTAAATCAAACATCGAGTGGAGATGAAGTTTCCGCGAGTGAAGTCTCTAAATCACGTCATTTGTTTTCCACAACTGTCACTTTGTAAAGTGTGCTTAGGAAATCTATTGTCTTATGAATGAAAGTTTACATCTTAAAGTAAAGTTAATATGGAACAGCCAAACATTCGGGGTGGGTGGCTAGTCAGAAAATTACATTTCCACAGATTTGTCCTTTGGTGGACCTGCAGACCATGTTCAGAGTTCAATAATACTGAAATTGATGAGGATTTGGTGTGAATATTGGACAATGTAGTTGGTTAACATAATCGAACTCCAGGTCTGACCACTATCTGTCATATACATTCACTGGCCAAAAAGTATGTGGGGCACACGCCTTCTAATTAGTTGGGATTTGGCTATCGCGCAACACCATTTGCTTGACAGGTGTAAAAATCAAGCACACAGCCATGCAATCTCCATAGACATAAACATTGGCAGGGAAATGGCCCGGACTGAAGAGCTCAACAGTGACTTCAAACGTGCACCGTCCAGGATGCCACCTTTCCAACAAAGTCAGTTCGGCAAATTTCGCGCTACTAGAGCTGCCATCGTCAACTGTAAGTGCTGTATTGTGAAGGTGGAAATGTCCTAGGAAGCAACAACGAGCTCATCCGTGAGGTGGTCTGGCCACACAAGCTCACGGAAACGGGACCGCCGAGTGCTGAGGAGCTAGCAACAGACAAAATTGTCCTGTCGTCGGCTGTCAACACTCACTAAAAGAGTTCCAAACCTGCCTCTGGAAGCAACGTCAGCACAAAGCACTGTGTCCGTCTAAGCAGCTTCATAAGAAATGGGTTCTCCAATGGTTGAGCAGCACACACAAGCCTAGATCACATGCGCAATGCCAAGTGCGCTGGGGTGTAAAGCTCACCACGATTGGACTTCTGGAGCAGTGTAAATGCATCTCTGAGTGATAATCACACTTCACCATCTGGCAATGCCGAGGGTACGAATCTGGGTTTGTGGATATGCCAGGAAGAAGCTAACCATCTGCCGAAATGCAAAGTGCCAACTGTAAAGTTTGGTGAGGAGGAAATAATGGTCCTGGGGCTGTTTCATGGGTTCGGGTTCAGCACCTTAGTTTTCCAGTGAAGGGAAACTTAATGCCTACTAACAAAACAATTTATTTCATAGACGATTTTGTGCTCTCAAACTTTGTGGCAACCAGTTTGGAAGAAGGCCCCTTTCATGTTCAGCATCGCAATGCCCCGTGCGACGAAAGCGAGGTCCCTTACTAGACTGGTTTGTCGAGATCGGGTGTGGAAGATCTTGACTGGCTGCACAGACCCCTAACTCAAACCCATTAGAGCACGCTTTTTTTGGGAAATTGAATATGAAAAACACGCCCGGACTTGGGCGAGCTTAGACCCTAATTCCACAAAATCAAGTGCTCGACCACTCGTTGACTCTTGTGGCCGAATGGAAGCAAAATCCCCACAACAATGTTCCAGAACATCTAGTGGAAAGCCTTCCAAATATGGAGGCTTGTTTAGCAGCAAGTGGGGGACCATATTAATGGTGGGGGACCAACATCCATATTTAAGTCCGAGGATTTTGGAATGAGATGTGCCGATGAGCAGGTGTCCACACCATACTTTTGGCATGTAGTGTATCTGAATATGTTTTACAGCTTCATAAGTATAAGCAAGAATCGATCCTTACGGAGGGTTAATTCTCCCAGAATGCATTTTACTTGATTTAATACCTACCACAACCGGGAGAAGCACTATGCGATGCGCATTTACATCGAGGGAATTAGGTTTCCTTCCTCCACTCTGAAACCCAAGGACTATGAATATTTTTTTAACCCCTAAAAGTGTTCCTGTGGAACCACTTAAAGTACACGCAGTTTTCACTCATTCCGTCGGGTGGTTCAGAGTGTAGATAAACACCAAAACCCACAAACCAATTACTTCCAAATTGTAGCATGAAACTAACCATGAATGTGAGTTTCCTTCCCAGGAACTGCCAACTGGCGGGAGGACAAGTAGACGGCTCATTAGGCTGCGTGGCCAGATTAAAAAAGGCCTAACATTGGTTGTAGATATCTCCTATCGCTTACGAGTATGAAACACCGTGCACTAACCTATTTTTCTTGAAGAGGGATGTTTTGGGGTTAGAAAATCATGGATTGTGAACCTGAATCATTGCACAACATTTCGAAAATCAACGTTACATATGTACCACTGCAGAGCGCAAAAATGGATTTACATCGCCACAGATTGGCTCATATTGGCCTCATATATTTTGTTAATACAGGTGCAACAAAACACAGATTTGGTTCCAAGAATGGCGGAAATGATACAATAGTATATTGTATATCTGTAAAACCGATTGTGATGTAATCAAAGGCTTTTGTGTACCTAACAGGCAAAAATAGTGGAATTTTAAAAAAAAAAAAAAAAAAAAAAACCAACAACAAACACCCAACACAAAAAACAACAAACAAAAAAAAAAAAAAACAAAAAAAAAAAACTTACCCAAAACAAAAAAAAAAACCTAAAAAAAAAACCAAAAATCAAAAACACACACCGAAAAAAAAAAAACCTATAACAAAAAACCCACAAAACACAGCACCAAAACACCCACACCGCAACCCAAAAAACAAAAAAAAACCAAAAAAAAAAAAATAAAAATAAAAAACAAAAAAACCCCGAAAAAAAAAAAAAAAACAAACCCAAAACCCCCACCCCAAAAAAAAAAACCAAAAAAAAAACTCCACCAAACACACAAAAAACCCCCCCCACAAAACACCCAAAAAAAAAACAAAACAAAAAACACACCAAAACCCAAAAACCCAAGCCCACTAAAAAAAAAAAAACCAACCGTAAAAACCCCAAAAAACAAAAAAACAAAAAAAAGAGACAAACCCAAAAAAAAAAAAACCCCAAAAAAACCAAACAAAAAAACCGAAAATAAAAAAAACCACAAAAAACTTAACAAGCCCAAAAAAACAAAAGGCAACCCCCTACAAGAAGAACGATCAAAAAAAAAAAAAAATATAAAAACCCTTCTAAACACAAAGAAAGAAAAAAAAAAAAACAACCAAAAACTCAAAAAAACACCCCAAAAAAAACCAAACACAAAAAAAAACCCAAAAAAAAAAAAAAAACCACCAAACCACCCCAACAATCAAAAAAAAAATCCTAAAAAAAAAACGCTCCTAAAATAAAACCACCAGACAAAAAAAACCACTCACCAAAAACCCCCAAAAAAACTAAAAAAAAACCTCACACCAAAAAAAAACACCAAACCTAAAACCAAAACCAAAAAAAACCCAAAAAACCAAACAAAAAAAAAACCCCCAAACCTATCTTAATATATCATATATATATCTCACAAACCAAAAAAAAAAACCACAAAACCAAAAACCACAAAACAACCTTCCCAACCCAAAATAAAAATAAAAAAAACCAAACAAACCCACAAACTACACCACAAAAAAAAAGCAAAACCCCAAAAAAAAAAAAAAAAAAAACACCCAAAAAACCAAAACAAAAAAAAAAACCCCATCAAAAAAGCCAAAACCAAAACAAAAACAAAAAAACAAAAAAAAAAAAAACAAAACAACGAAAAAAAACCCCCAAAACTCCCAAAACAACAAAAACCAAAAACACAAAAACCACCAAAAAACCAACCCCCAAAAAAAAACAACCATAGAAAAAAAACCAAAACAATACCCAAAAAAATCCCACCACCCAAAAAAAACCCAAAAAAACAGCCAGAAAACAACACCACAAAAACAAAAAACAAACAAAAAAAAAGAAAAAAAAAAACCTAAAACCACCAAACCAACCCAAAACTAAACTCACACAAAATAACAACCCCAAACAAAAACCCAAAAACCCCCGACAAAAAAAAAAAAAAAACCACCACAAAAAAAACCAAAGCCAAAAACAACCTAAAAAAAAACCACACCCACACGAAATCCACAACAAAACAAAAAACCTAACAAAACCCTCAAAAAACCCTAAAAAAAAAAAAACCCCACCAAACCCCCCCATAAAAAACAAACCAACTCCAAACTAAAAAAAAACTCCAAAAAGATCCAAAAAAAACTCAAAAAAAAAAAAAACCCCAAAAAAAAACAAAACAAAACAAAAACCAAAAAAAAAATAAAACACAAAACAAAAAAAAAACAACGAAAACCAAACCACCCCAACCAACAAAAAGAAAACTTAAAAAAAAAAAACCCCCCCACACAAAAACAAAAAAAAAAAACAAACAAAAACAACCAAAACAACACACACAAAAAAAAACAAAAAAACCCCAACCAAAAAAACAAAAAAACTCAAAACAACCCCACAAACCTAACAACAAAACCAAACAAAAAAAAAGACCCTAAAACCCCCAGACCAAAAAACCCAAAAAAAAAACCAAACCAAAACAAAAAAAAAAAAAACATCAAAAAACAAAAACCACACCTAAACCAAATCACAAACCACCTCTATAAACCCCCCAACCATCCCCAAACAAATTACCAAAACAACACCAAACAAAAAAAAAAAAAAAAAAAAAAAAAAAAAACACACAACAAAAAACAACAACACCCAAAAAGCTCAAACAAATAAGCTTCGGGTTTACCAATAAATATCAACAAAAAACATTAATTACTTCAAAAATATTGGACTTGCAGTCATACTTGTTACATCAACATAATCCAAGTTTATTTACCCTTTGAAAATATATCTCATGATATAATTGTCACTGAGAAAATTATTAATAACTGAAATCATATGTCGCCCCACTAATGCTGACCGATATAAATCCCGAAGCAGATATGCACATGAAGAATTGACTTAAGATTCTGACACAATTGTGAAAGTGACTTTTATAGACATCATGTTGATATAAGCTATTTCACATATGACGATAATGAATTCATAACATGCACTGTAACTTATGTACATCTATTACATGAGTAATACAGGTAATACATTTAAAAGTTCAGTCACGCTCTTCATCAGTGCTGTCGTCAAAGACAACAGAATTCATCAACATTTGGACAATCGTCTGCACTAAACACGAGCAGAATTCAGTGCAGTCAGTCCTGCAGAGATACAATGACATGTTCTGCTCTGCCTACAGTCATCGTCGGTGCAGCGTAGGTTTTGAAGAACTTTGGGGCTGTAAATATCTCGCGAGGCAGTTTGATCAACAGCCACAGACGTGAGGGAAACGTCTCACCTCATCATAGGACACACCGTGTCCTAATTCATGAAGCATGTCAATGAGATGCTTGTTTCCAAATTCATGATGCACCTGCAAGGCTAAACCAAAGCGTTTGTGTGGAGTACACTCGACGGCTCTGTGATATTATATTGTGACAAATGGCGATCGTCCTCAGGTTGTTCTTCAATAACACCTTCATCACTACAGCTGGTTACATTCATGTGTGATTTCTCACTGGTGCACCACTGAATAAAGTCGTAGAGTGTATTAGGAACAAATTCTGCACAGTGCTGAATATCTGTTTCCTCGACAGGTGCATACATATTTCCAACATGCTCGATATCAGCCATGTGCTTCCTCAGGATACCAGCTGCAGCATGCAAAGTATGCATTTCACTATCTGTGGCTGATGGTACATCAGACGGGATGTCTTCATAGTCTGGTTCATCAGTCATGCTCTGCAGAATCGTGGCTTTTTCTCAGGGCATCACATAAGGTCACAGAAGAAGAGCATATGATGTCAGTGTGGCCATCAAATGTTACACAGACTATTTGGTCACCATAATATTTAGTTAATCGCTCCTTCAATCTTCCAAGTTTTATACTGTTCTGCATTCATGGTACCCAGTGAAACCAAATATCCAAAGTATTCATCTTTCAGCTGAAATGAGGGTTGTCACTGTCTTAGTTTTGGAGAACACAGTTTGTTCCAGATAACATTTCAGTTCATCAAAAGCTTCATCATGTAATGTGCCCATTGTTTCCTCTCCTGATTTACGAATTGCAGCAGTGATGTTCCTTTCTGAAATAAGTGTGAATAGCATAACCTGTGGTACTTGCATCATAGGCGAACAAATCTGGAAAGGCAAGCATGTGGCATGTGTATTTTTATTGTCTTGTCTTTGTGTCAGCTGCTGCCAGAACTTTTTCTCTGGTGGACTGTCCAGTTCCTGTAGATACTGGTGTAAGCTTGTTTCTGGAAGTGTTGGATTTTCCACAAATGAAGCAGTTAGTCCTGATGTCAAACCCAGCTGTTTCATTTCTGCGATTCTTGTGTGTTCGTTGCCGCAGACGTGCATGGTTGCTGGTCACTCTCACTGGGGTTGGATGTGGAGATATTTGACTTGCTGGTATACTTGGCCTGACACGATTTGTTGGAATGATACTTCAAATCAAGACTCAATATGTCTTGTTGCAAAGGCCAGATACTTTCGTAAACGTTCATCCTTTCTGATTTGACTTGCTTTGAAGATTGCACTCAAACTATTAAATGTTGGGTTCTTTTACAACTTCTTGCTTTAAGGGTTGAGGGTGTTTAAAGCATATGATGCAGTGGCGGTGTCATTTTACGACGCTTCACAACAGGTGCTTCCAGATCCATAATTGCAGATCAATTGTCAGCACAAGCATCTGAAATGAAATAATTAAAGTATAATATATATCAGTAGTTTTAGAAAAAGCAATCAAACACAAAAATTGATTTTCTGCAACTGATTTAAAATCATTCTTGTTTGGTTAATGCATATATACTCTTCTTCTCTTTCGGCTGTTCCCGTTAGGGCGCCACAGCGATCAACCGTCTCCATTTTCGCTCTATCCTCCACATATTCCATTTGACACTCCAACCACCGCATGTCCGCCCTCCCGCATCCATGAACCTCTTATTTGGCCTTCCTCTTCTCCTCCTGCTTGGCGCTCCATCTTCAGCATCCTTTCTCCCGATATTACTCCGCTTCCCTCCTGTGCACATGTTCCAAACCTTCAATCTCGCCTCTCTCAATTTGTCTCCAAACCGTACCTAGTTCTGGCGCAGTCCCTCTAATATACCATATCCTTATCTGCATCCTCGTCACTCCCAACGAGAATCGCAGCATCTTGTAACTCTGCCACCTCCATCGCTCCGCTTCCTGTCTTTTGTCAGCACCACGCCCCAAACCATTACAACATAGCTGTCTCACTTACCGTCTTATATCTTTCCCCTTAACTCTTGCAGGCTACCCTTCTTGTCACAAATCAACTCTGCAACTCTTTCTCCACCACTCCATCCTGCCTGCACTCTCTTTTTCACTTCTCTTCCCACACTCTCCGTTACTTTGGAAGTTGCATCCCAAGTATTTAAACCCATCCACCTTCCCCACCTTCAATCCTTGCAACCGCACCATACCACCACCCTCCCTCTCATTACGCACACCATCGTACCTCCGTCTTTACTCCTACTGACTATCATTCACATTCCTTCTTCCAGTGCGTACCTCGCACTCTCTCGAAGGCTCGCCTCAGGCTAGCCTGCTCCCTACTCTCCCCTACAGATCAGATGCTCCATCCGCGAACATCAATAGTCCATGGCAGACCCAGTCTGATCTCGTCCGTCAACGAGGTGAGAGGGCGGAGATCAGATCTCGTCTCACCAGCCCTATAAAAGGCCGCGCAGAGCGCCAGTTGAAGGAGAGTCTGGAGTCGAGTCGGGTCTGGAGGCGAGTCTGGAGAGGTCGAGGAGCTGCGCGGAAGTCTGGAGCCTGGCGCT
>CM068962.1:94936694-94949584 GCA_035128595.1 Eptatretus atami | reverse complement strand
ACCAAGGCCTAAGCCGGACCGCGTGACGCTAGCTGCCGTGGGGAAGGAGCGTCGTGGGTCGCCCAGCGAGGAAGGTAACCTGCGCGCCTCGCGGAGCCTCTGCGGTCTACACGGCTCCACGTTATAAAGGCCCACGGGCCCAGTCTGACTCCCCTGTCTATGGGGTGTCTTTCTTTCCTGGGGTTTGCTTTCGAATGCATGTTGTGGCGCCGTGTCTTGTAAGTAAAACCTGTTAAGTGACTGTATAATAATTGCTCATAGACGGTTGTAGTGCTTCGCCTTGCCCGTGTCTTTATCCCTGTCCTGCAGTCTTCATAAAACAACTGCTTGCGTGTTTTGCTTTTGTTGACTGTATAAGTGTTTTCATTGCTTTCTGGTATATGTGCGTAGAAATAAATGTGCTTGTGTGAATGTTAACCCGTTCGTCGTGTCTTCCCCCCTCCCCCCATTGAAATGCCATTTTGTATTGCGGAATATTAGTTGTGTTTTTAAATAACCATTAAATAGAATCGGGTCTGGCGATAATACCCGCTCGGTTATCCCAGAACGGAACGACCGCTTAAGCGGTTCTGTTCCAAGCAGGCCTTCGCGAGGTACGGTCCCTCGGTGGGTTACCCGCGCGGTACTTAGGTATATCATATTCGGCGATTGACCCTATTTGCGCGGGTGGAATACGGACTGGGCCGTGGTGGGATTAAAAACCCACCCGTGACTGGTTTCTGGCGTTGTTCCAGAAAGTCACGACTGAATTGTCCGTTCGGTGGGCGAACGGCCGTTATTAGTTAACGCGGTCACTCGCACGCCAGGCGGCGTAAATTCGTAACAATATCAATCAGTATCACTGCTGTCATCTATCTCCACCCGAGATGAATTAGCGCAACTTACACCTTTACACACCCCACACATCCATGTGCAGTCAATGGGAATACTGCTTGCAGGTGCATCTGCTGGTGCTACACCCGGTCTTGCAGTTACATCTGAATATCTTGATCAACTTCTCTGGGCAGCGGGGAGATGTGTCTGTACTGGCAGTAATTGGCCATCAGTGATCTTCCATCCCCATTCTTCTGGTTTTAATTGTCCAGCAGTCTCTTTTCAAGTCTGAATCTGATAATATACTCGCAGACTATGATACTGTGTAGCAGCAGATGTTGCGGCAATGTCTGAGGCTCCACGAATGTTCTGCTTTTTGCTACCTTCTCACCGAAACGTTTGTACCGCCATAACGTCTATACCTTCACCCTTCTTGCCATTATAGATGTAGACTAGGGCTTTCTCTCCTGCATCATTATATCTTCTTTGCAGCACCCTCTTTTGTGAACAGGTCAGCTAGTTGCTGGAAATCAACATTGTTCTGGACTTGTTTTTAGGGCTACTGGTTTGCCGATACCAAACACCTTGATGTTGTGTCACATCCAAGCAATGCACGGACAAAGAGTAGTCTGGAACAGATTTTCTTTCCCAAGATCTCCTTTGTCTTCTTTATGTTTCATACCTTGTGCTTTTGGTGTTCGCTTTTATTTCAGGTTTCAATAATAGGTCTTTCTCAATTGCATCTCCATGGTAGCAACAACAGGATTAGCAGATCTGGTCATCACCAATAAGAATGGTGTTGACAACCTTCGCTGACTCTACTGCTGTCTTGAACAATCAGAATGTCTGCATCTCCTTTGGCATGAATCATTGTGCAGCCTGCCTTCTCAAGGAAAGAACTTAGCATATTAAGAAACCTTTGTTTGTTTACTTGTTGCCAGAAACTCATTTTTCTTCCGCTTCAGTGAAGCTCTCCTGTAAATATAACATTTGGTCCTTTTGGAGCTGCCTATGCAATCTGCAGTGTGTAGCATCTTTGATGGCGGGCCCATCTTCATAACCATCGAACACAATGGTTGCCTTTCCATACCGCTTGTCACATATGTGACATACATATGACATATGCTCTCAAAGGTTTGACCTCTTGACCCGGTAGACGTTGCAAGAGTGCACAACCATCAAGCACGTAATGTAGATCATCACCGGTGGATCTGTCTGATCCATTTCACCATCTCCCAAAGGCATCACCTAGTGCCGCTTTATTTGGCTCTCTAGGAGCCCAACATTGTCAAATAATGCTGTGGGATGACTGCAAAGCTCGTACTTAAACAAAAGCTGCTGGATCTTCCTGCTCATCACGCTTAACTCTTCTCGCCAGAAAAAAACACTCAGCCATAGCTATCTGTAATTCATGAAATAACAGAGCAGAAAACAATACAAGTTAGGGTTAGGGTTACGGTTCAATCGGATACAGTACTAGATGCAAAGTTATATTGAAAATATGAATTTTCTCTTATGACAGAAGCTAATTTGCATATATTCAAAATATTAATTTGCAAATGTGCCTATCATGTTCACTGACCTTCAAAACATGGGTTTGGACACTTGATTTGCTTCAATTGGGTACTTAGATGCAAAGTTATAGTGAAAATATGAATTTTCTCTTATGATGGAAGCTAATTGCATAGACCACTTTCCCATGCTAGGATTTTTAGGACTTTAGTATGGTGATTAGGGGTCTTACTGAAATGCACTGCAGTGGAAACAATTCTTTTGCAATTAGTGGTGGGTTACCCCTCAAATTTTCTACATTGACTGGACATAGGCACATTTGGCTGAGTGCTCCAGATAAGTCCTTCCATCACATATACTTTTCCACAATTCATTAACTCGACTTGCATATTTCAGTGTCATTGCAGGATGAAGATCCCCTCAACCTGGTCCATTGTTAGTTTGTTTTGTTGTTTTTCTCTTCTCTGTGATTTGGGCCTTTTTATTGCAGTGAACTTTCAATTTAAATTTCCATCTCATCCTCAGTGTTGCTTTGCTGTCTGCTTTGTTTTACCCCTGTCTGCTACATAGCATCTCAGCTGAGTAGATTCCATGGCTTTATGCGTGGTGATCCATTTTTGCTCCACCATCTTTGTAAGAGAGTACGTTTCACTTTCCTACATCATTGCTGGTATTCCTCGTTGATTCCAAACTTTCCTTGTTGAGACACAATGAGCAGTTTTCTTTTTATGCCTATATAACTTTATCAATGCTGCCCATCCTGCTCTAGTAAATATCTCTTTACTCCTTCAAAATGATCCGTATGCATTATCTTTAAATATGCAGAAGTTCATTAATCGCTGTTACTTTAATTTTGCAATGATCAATTTGAATATCTCTCACAGCTGTTGGACATTCTTATTATTTTATTTATTTTTTATTTTTTAAATTGTTCTTCAGCATTGCTTGAATTGGGCTTGAAAAAGCATTGCTTGAAATTTAATAAATTGATAGTCTGCAATCGTATACATGGTTTTTTTTTTCTTTTCTTTCCATCTTGACATTTATTTCTTTATTTCCCAATTTCCTAACTTGAAGGTATGTGCTGTTTCATTTTAATGACAAAGTCACCTTGTCTGATGCCTCTCTCATTGTCTATCTTGGCATCACTTTGCTGCAGTTTCAACTTTGCTTTTCCAACATTGTAGATCACATTAAATCAACATCGAGTGGAGATGAAGTTTCCGCGATGTGAAGTCTCTATCACGTCATTTGTTTCCACACTGTCACTTTGTAAAGTGTGCTTCAGGAATCCATTGCTTTATGAATGAAAATTACATCTTGAAAGTAAAATTATATGGAACAGCCAGAAACATTCGGGGTGGTGGCAGTCAGGAAAATTTACATTTCCACAGATTTGTCTTTGGTGGACCTGCAGCCATTTCAAGTCGATACTGAAATTTGAGTGAGGATTTGGTGTGAATATTGGACATGTAGTTGGTTACATATATCAACTCCAGGTCTGACCATCTACTGTATATACATTACATGGCCAAAAGTATGTGGGCACCCCTTCTAATTAGTGGATTTGGCTATTCCGCAACACCCATTGCTGACAGGTGTATAAAATCAAGCACACCAGCCATGCAATCTCCATAGACAAACATTGGCAGGGAATGGGCCGGACTGAAGAGCTCAGTGACTTTCAACGTGGCACCGTCACAGGATGCCACCTTTCCAACAAGTCAGTTCGGCAAATTTCTGCCCTACTAGAGCTGCCTCGGTCAACTGTAAGTGCTGTTATTGTGAAGTGGAAATGTCTAGGAGCAACAACAGCTCATCCGTGAGGTGGTCGGCCACACAAGCTCACGGAACGGGACCGCCGAGTTCTGAGAGGCGTAGCACAGAAAAATTGTCTGTCGTCGGCTGCAACACTCACTAAAGAGTTCCAAACTGCCTCTGGAAGCAACGTCAGCACAAGCACTGTTCGTCAAGAGCTTCATGAAATGGGTTTCCATGGTTGCAGCACCACACACAAGCCTAAGATCCACATGCGCAATGCCAAGTGTCGGCTGGGGTGTGTAAAGCTCACCACCATTGGACTCTGGAGCAGTGTAAATGCATTCTCTTGAGTGATGAATCACACTTCACCATCTGGCAATCCGAGGGACGAATCTGGGTTTGGTGATGCCAGGAGGACGCTCACCTGCCCGAATGCAAAGTGCCAACTGTAAAGTTTGGTGGAGGAGGAATAATGGTCTGGGGCTGTTTTTCATGGTTCGGGTTCAGCACCTTAGTTCAGTGAAGGGAAATCTTAATGCACAACATACAATTTATTCTAGACGATTTTGTGCTTCCAACTTTGTGCAACAGTTTGGAGAAGGCCCTTTCATGTTTCAGCATGCAATGCCCCCGTGCACAAAGCGAGGTCCTTACAGAACTGGTTTGTCGAGATCGTGTGGAAGAACTTGACTGGCTGCACAGACCCCTAACTTCAACCCCATTGAGCACCTTTGGGATGAATTGGAACACCGACTGCGAGCTAGACCTAATCACCCAACATCAGTGCTCGACTCACTCGTGCTCTTGTGGCCGAATGGAAGCAAATCCCCACAACAATGTTCCAACATCTAGTGGAAAGCCTTCCAGAATAGTGGAGGCTGTTATAGCAGCAAAAGTGGGGGACCATATTAATGTGGGGGGACCAACTCCATATTAATGTCCAGGATTTTGGAATGAGATGTTGGATGAGCAGGTCCACATACTTTTGGCCATGTAGTGTATCTGAAAATATGTTTTACAGCTTCATAGTATAAGCAAGAATCGATCCTTACGGAGGGTTAATTCTCCCAGAATTGGCATTTTACTTTGACTTTTAATACCTACCACCACCGGGAGAAGCACTATGCGATGCGCATTTACATCGAGGGAATTAGGGTCCTCCCTCCACTCTGAAACCCAGGACTATGAATTTTTTTTAACCCCCTAAAATCTTCCTGTGGACCACTTAAGTACAACCAGCAGTTTTCAACTCATTCCGTCGAGTGGTTCAGGAGTGTAGAAAAACACAAACCCACAAACCAATACTTCCCAAATTGTAGCATGATAATATACCATGAATGTGAGTTTCCTTCCCAGGAACTGCAATGCGCGGAGGACAGTGTAGAGGCCTATTAGGCTAGTGGCCAGATTAAAAAAGGGCCTAAAATTGTGAGAAACCCCTACCCACGGTAGAAACAAGTCACAACCTATTTTTCTTGAAGAGGATGTTTGGGGAGTTAGAAAATCATGGTTGTGAACCTGAGATCATTGCACAACATTTCGAAAATCACGTTTACATATGTACCACTGCAGACTGCAAAAAATGATTTAATCGCCACAGATTTTGGCTCATATTGGCTCATATATTTGTTAATACTGGTGCTACAAACACAGATTTGGTTCCAAAATGTGCGGAATGATGACATATATATTTATATCTGTAAAAACCATTTGTGATGTAACAAAGGCTTTTGTGGACCTACAGGCAAAAATAGTGGAATTTTACTCAACAAATAAGCTTCGGGTTTACCAATAAATATCAACAAAAACATTAATTACTTCAAAAATATTGGACTTGCAGTCATAACTTGTTACATCAACATAATCCAAGTTTATTTACCCCTTTGAAAAATATATCTCATGATATAATTGTCACTGAAATGATAAAGTTATAACTGAAATCATATGTCGCCCCACTAATGCTGACCATATAAATCCCGAAGCAGATATGCAACATGAAGAATTGACTTAAGATTCTGACACAATTGTGAAAGTGACTTTTATAGACATCAATGTTGATATAAGCTATTTCACATTATGACGATAATGAATTCATAACATGCACTGTAACTTATGTACATCTATTACATGAAGTAATACAGGTAATACATTTAAAAGTTCAGTCACGCTCTTCATCAGTGCTGTCGTCAAAGACAACAGAATCATCAACATTTGGACAATCGTCTGCACTACACGAGCAGAATTCAGTGCAGGTCAGTCCTGCAGAGATACAATGACATGTTCTGCTCTGCCTACAGTCATCGTCGGTTCAGCGTAGGTTTTGAAGAACTTTGGGGCTGTAAATATCCTCCGAGGCAGTTTGATCAAACAGCCACAGACGTGAAACGTCTCACCTCATCATAGACACACAGTGTCCTAATTCATGAAGCATGTCAATGAGATGCTTGTTTCCAAATTCATGATGCACCTGCAAGGCTAAACCAAAGCGGTTTTGTGGAGTACACTCGACGGCTCTTGTGATATTATATTGTGACAAATGCGCGTCGTCCTCAGGTTGTTCTTCATAACACCTTCATCACTACAGCTGGTTACATTCATGTGTGATTCTCACTGGTGCACCACTGAATAAAGTCGTAGAGTGTATTAGGAACAAAATTCTGCACAGTGCTGAATATCTGTTTCCTCGACAGGTGCATACATATTTCCAACATGCTCGATATCAGCCATGTGCTTCCTCAGGATACCAGCTTGCAGCATGCCAAAGTATGCATTTCACTATCTGTGGCTGATGGTACATCAGACGGATGTCTTCATAGTCTGGTTCATCAGTCATGCTCTGCAGAATCGTGGCTTTTCTCAGGGCATCACATAAGTCACAGAAGAAGAGCATATGATGTCAGTGTGGCCATCAAATGTTACACAGACTATTTGGTCACCATAATATTTAGTTAATCGCTCCTTCAACTTCCAAGTTTTATACTGTTCTGCATTCATGGTACCCAGTGAAACCAAATATCCAACGTATTCATCTTTCAGCTGAATGAGGGTTTTCACTGTCTTAGTTTTGGAGAACACAGTTTGTTCCAGATAACATTTCAGTTCATCAAAAGCTTCATCATGTAATGTGCCCATTGTTTCCTCTCCTGATTTACGAATTGCAGCAGTGATGTTCCTTTCTGAAATATAGTGTGAATAGCATAACCTGTGGTACTTGCATCATAGGCGAACAAATCTGGAAAGGCAAGCATGGATGGATGTATTTTATTGTCTTGTCTTTGTCAGCTGCTGCCAGAAACTTTTCTCTGGTGACTGTCCAGTTCCTGTAGATACTGGTGTAAGCTTGTTTCTGGAATGTTGGATTTTCCACAAATGAAGCAGTTAGTCCTGATGTCAAACCCAGCTGTTTCATTTCTGCTGATTCTTGTGTGTTCTGTTGCCGCAGACGTGCATGGTTGCTGGTCACTCTCACTGGGTTGGATGTGGAGATATTTGACTTGCTGGTTATACTTGGCCTGACACGATTTGTGGAATGATACTTTCAAATCAAGACTCAATATGTCTTGTTGCAAAGGCCAGATACTTTCGTAAACGTCATCCTTCTGATTTGACTTGCTTTGAAGATTGCACTCAAACTATTAAATGTTTGGTTCTTTACAACTTCTTGCTTTTAAGGGTTGAGGGTTTAAAGCATATGATGCAGTGGTCGGTGTCAATTTTACGACGCTTCACAACAGGTGGTTCCAGATCCATAATTGCAGATCAATTGTCAGCACAAGCATCTGAAATGAAATAATTAAAGATAAGTATATATCAGTAGTTTTAGAAAAAGGCAATCAAACACAAAAATTGATTTTCTGCAACTGGATTTAAAATCATTCTTGTTTGGTTAATGCATATACTTCTTCTTCTTCTTTCGGCTGCTTCCCGTTAGGGTCGCCACAGCGGATCAACCGTCTCCATTTTCTCTATCCTCCACATCTTCCATTGACACTCCAACCACCCGCATGTCCGCCCTCACCGCATCCATGAACCTCTTATTTGGCCTTCCTCTTCTCCTCCTGCTTGGCGGCTCCATTTCAGCATCCTTCTCCCGATATACTCCGCTTCCCTCCTGTGCACATGTCCAAACCATCTCATCTCGCCTCTCTCACTTTGTCTCCAAACCGTTCCTATCTGCGCAGTCCCTCTAATATACGCATTCCTTATCCTGTCCATCCTCGTCAACTCCCAACGAGAATCGCAGCATCTTTAACTCTGCCCACCTCCAGCTCCGCTTCCTGCTCTTTTTGTCAGCACCACCGCCTCCAAACCATACAACATAGCTGGTCTCACTACCGTCTTATATACTTTCCCCTTAACTCTTGCAGCTACCCTTCTGTCACAAATCACTCCTGCAACTCTTCTCCACCCACTCCATCCTGCCTGCCACTCTCTTTTTCACTTCTCTCCCACACTCTCCGTTACTTTGACAGTTGATCCCAAGTTATTTAAACCCATCCACCTTCCCACCTCAACTCCTTGCAACCGCACCATACACCACCCTCCCCTCTCATTTACGCACATGTACTCCGTCTTTACTCCTACTGACTATCATTCCCATTCTCTCCAGTGCGTACCTCCACCTCTCGAGGCTCGCCTCAGCCTGCTCCCTACTCTTCCCTACAGATCATGATGTCATCCGCGAACATCATAGTCCATGGAGACTCCAGTCTGATCTCGTCCGTCAAACCTGTCCATCACCATTGCAAAGAGGAAAGGCTCAGAGTCGATCCTTGGTGCAATTCCCACTTTTTACCTTAAACCGGTCCGTCATGCCTACCGCACACCTCACCGCTGTCACACTGTCCTCATGCATATCCTGCACAATCCTCACATACTTCTCCACCACTCCCGACTTCCTCATACAATGCCACAATTCCTCTCTTGGCACCCTATCATAAGCTTTCTCTAAATCCACAAACACACAATGTAACTCCTTCTGGCTTCCCTATTACTTCTCCATCAACATTCTCAAAGCAAACATCGCATCAGTGGTGCTCTTTCTGGGCATAAACCCATATTGCTGCTCACAAATCGTCACCTCTCTCTCAACCTAGCTTCCACTACTCTTCCCACAACTCATGGTGTGGCTTACAACTTTATCCCTCTGTAATTTCCACAGCTCTGCACATCACCCTTGTTATTGGAAAATCGAACCAGTACACTTAATCTCCATCTCTCCGGCATCCTCTCACTTCCAAGATTTTTATTAAACAATCTGTTAACTGGTTAATGCAGTATACATGTATTTATAAATTAATCGAATTCGGTTACTTTAGGGGGTGACATATGGTTTCGTAATAACCTATTAATTCAACTGATTATCTTTATGATTATATTTTCGAAAAAGGAGAATGATTAAGAGGGTTATTTTATGTAATATATGTAGGTAATACAACTCAAATACTTATAAGAAATTAAATTGTTTAGTTGATATTTATTGGAACCCGAAGCTGATTTGTTGAGTAAAATCACTATTCTTGCCTGCACCGCACACAAAAGCCTTTTACATCAAAAATGGTTTACAGATAGTATATATTTCATTTATTCCTCACATTTTGGTACCAAAATCTGTGTTTGTAGCACCATGTATTAAGGGAGAGAACCAATAATTATGAAAGGCCCAAAATATTGAGGCCCAAAAATCTTTGGCCGATTAAATCATTTTTCACGTCTCAATGGTACATATTTTAAACTGATTTTCAAAAATTGTGCGATGATCTCATGTTCACAACCTATGATTATCTAAGCTCCCCAACATCCCTCTTCAAGAAAAAATAGGTTGTTACTTTTCACCTTGCGGTAGGGCTATGCCACCCAAAACCTCATTTGGCTACTAGCCTATATGTATTCCGTAGGCACCAGATTGATAAAGTTGTCGGCACCTATATTTTTCATTCTTATGATTCTGTGAGTCAGAAAAATCATGGTGCCAATTTTTTTGAGCATTTCAAATATTATTTTCAAGCCATACGTGCAACTACCCCTGAAATCGCACGATGTTTTTTCATATACAATTTAACATCTTTTTGTTCTGGTTTAAACTCTGGGCAGTTACTACTATCAAACTGAAGTCAGAATTCGGCCTAGAATATGATAATAATATCAATAATGACATTGAACATAACCAGCTAGTGAACTTCTTGAAATTATGTAATTTCAGATGCTGTCAGCCTATATTTAACATCAAATTACTACAAACCACCAGAAATTGTTTTTTTCTAAACATTATACATCTTACAATTCGCGACAATACATTATGTTAATTTTATTTGCCTTCAGAGCATCTATGGATAATAGCAGAATGATGTCAAGGGTTCCAGACTAAAAGACTGCGTGTATTGTTTAGATTACCTCAAGCTTTGTGGGTGAAGGAAACTTATGTCGAGGACATTGAAAATAAACTGTTCTCAAGTTTATCTTATGGATGATCATCCCAAGTTCCTTCCTATTCCAGCACAAATAAAGCATCAAGTTCCACTACGTCTTTGCAGGTTTGAATATACTCGCTGCCATTTGCCAAAGCATCTAAAACTCTGTAAAACACCCAAGACCAGATATCAGATCACTGTTTTACCAGAGTTGAATACCCGTCGCTCTATGGATAATAGAGTACATACCAATCCAGGAAAGCTTGGTGATTGTGATGGCAAATGAAACTATCACAGAAAGGTGTCACATGCATCTAGCATGCTATAAAATTGCAGTGCACAAAATCCATATTGAGCGGCTGGAAAAACAGATATGAAGCTGCATTGAAGCAGGCGAAAGTTACCTAAACCAACGAATGTGGACGACAGAAAGGCCGAACCTCTCAAAATCACAATCCACCATCACATGAGAACCTCCTATCGCGTCAACAGAACGTTGCATCGAATCTGGTTGACCAAACAATACAATAAAAACAACTCGCTTCTTCTTGTAATGAATTTCTTCAGGTAAAGGGAAAGCACTCCACCATATCAGTGAGTCTCAATCACCGAGGGAACAGCTCCGAAAGCTGTGAGTTTACAACACATAATCCAGCAGTGGAAATGTAAATTGAGTGCTTTGCAAGTCAATCGCAATGAATGCCATGCGTAATTATATCAATATACCATCTTTATTGTTGTGGGAAGCGATCGTTCAGCAAACTCGGTACAGGCAGGAGTAGAGCAGACGACGACAGCGTAATAACCAAGGTTCAGCAGACATTGATTCTTCTTACTTGTGAGCAAGCCTTTGCATGAAATCAGCATCTATCTGGACATGGGTGAGGTAGAAGCAGCTTATCAAAATGTCCTCAGAGTCCAATTGTTTAAAATGATACGTCATTATCAAGAAGAATTTGAAGCGTTAAGCTTGTATAGAAAATACTGATGATGTTGAGGTTCTGCCACTCTACGCATATGAATGAACCGATACGGATGTACACGTCAGAGACAAAAAGAGCCGCAATTGACAACGTGGCGAGGCAGCTGGCGATGCGAGCAGCCAACAGTGAAAGCAGTCTTCGAAAATGCCCAAGGAATGACAGAGGACATCGCTGAAGCTCTAAGCAGCCGGTGGAAATTCTAGCGTCCCTGTTAGATGAAATATCAATTCCAAATGGCTGGAGGCATTCATCTGCTGGATCCTAATAGGCCAATGTTAACACTTGATCAAACACAAAGAGAGCATAGCATTCAACTAGTAACAGCGGAACATAGCACAGACTATAATTTGCATACAAGTCTGATCGTCAGGTGATGTACCTATGTGTCCAAAGCATAGAGGAAGGGCTTCGACATCACAAGTGAGCGAATTCCACTAGTAGTTGAATTGGTCTTCTGAAAGTTCATCAGCCACTCAGAGTAAGAGCTGAAGGTTAACATTCTTCATAAGTTTGGTTACCCATCAACTACGAGCGTGTCCTTCGCATAGAGACGCATATTCCCATCAGGCTGAAACGTGCCTGCACGAACGACATGGTCTGTATACGAGGTGTGTTCAAAAAAGTATCGCAACCTTAATTTTTCCTTGTCGTAAACAAATGAAGCTAGGGAGCGTTTTGGTCAGTATGTAGGCGATCCTGAATCCCGTATGCGTGAATATTTTAAAATTCCCTTTTTCTTTTTCCTTTTCTTTTTCTAAAACCTGTTAAGTGACTGTATATAATTGCTCATAGACGGTTGTAGTGCTTCGCCTTGCCCGTGTCTTTATCCCTGTCCTGCAGTCTTCATAAAACAACTGCTTGCGTGTTTTGCTTTTGTTGACTGTATAAGTGTTTTTCATTGCTTTCTGGTATATGTGCGTAGAAATAAATGTGCTTGTGTGAATGTTAACCCGTTCGTCGTGTCTTCCCCCCTCCCCCCCATTGAAATGCCATTTTGTATTGCGGAATATTAGTTGGTTTTTAAATAACCATTAAATAGAATCGGGTCTGGCGATAATACCCGCTCGGTTATCCCAGAACGGAACCGACCGCTTAAGCGGTTCGTGTCCAAGCAGGCCTTCGCGAGGTACGGTCCCTCGGTGGGTTACCCGCGCGGGTACTTAGGTATATCGATATTCGGCGATTGACCCTATTTCGCGCGGGTGGAATACGGACTGGGCCGTCCACCCGTGACTGGTTTCTGGCGTTGTTCCAGAAAGTCACGACTGAATTGTCCGTTCGGTGGGCGAACGGCCGTTATTAGTTAACGCGGTCACTCGCACGCCAGGCGGGCGTAAATTCGTAACAATATCAATCAGTATCACTGCTGTCATCTATCTCCACCCGAGATGAATTAGCGCAACTTACACCT
>CM068962.1:94902641-94920953 GCA_035128595.1 Eptatretus atami | reverse complement strand
AACTGAAGATTCACAGCCCTGCACACGAATAATTGCCCGTTTAACATCGGTGGGGAAATCTATCTGAACACAGACTTATTGACATAACTGATCTCTGGGATACCTTTATGGTGTCCTGTGAATTTCCACAACCGTAACAATATGTATAGTTTGTACATTTTCTGTCAATGTAAGTCTGATTTTGAATAAAAAAAATGCTAATTAAAAAAACAAAAATTTTGATTCTTTTTTTCCTTAAAATTGAGATAGCGAAAATTGAGAAAAACTTGACGTGATTGAGCGAAATGAGATACATTTCTAAATTCAGCATGCAAAAAGCATATATGAAACCGTTGAGAAATCCTAGACCTCTGAAATGACGCAGACCAGTGTTATCATCCAGTGCCCATGGTATTAGAATTTCATACATATGCTTCTACACTAGGAAGCCATTAGACCCATCAAGCCTGTGCCAACATTTGGTTGTTTTTCCATGCTCTGTCCTTTAAAAATGGTACATGCAGCTTTTAGCCTGATGCCAGCAGCATTTAAAAAGTCTTTGGTACGACTCTGCTACATTATGGTGGATTTGAACCACCAACGTCCCAGTGTCAGAGCAAATGCTGCAACCATTATGCCGCTTTGGTCCATGTAGATGATTTCGACATTATGAGCTCGAGGTGCACACACTCGCCTCAAAGCTGTCTAGCCTGGGTTTGAATCCCAACTTGGTTATAAACTGTCTTCCCGGTGTTTGAAAGGCAGGGTGATTCATCAATGTGTGTGCCGTCTCTCGGATGGACATGAAACGGGCGTCCCTTCTGCTGGCATAAGTTGGTGGACGTTATTGATCCCACAGTGTCCATGAAGAGAAGGCAAGCTTTTGCCAGGACCATTCACAAATTCCAAATTCCTGCCCTAACCTTAGTCGAATGCTATGCCTGGCCAGCTGGTTCCTGAAACTTGGATCAAGCTTTCCCAATCCAATCCCAAAAAGAATGTGAGAATAATTGTAGCCATTAATGAAGTTGAATTAGGATTTAGACATTAATGCTTTTCCTTTATTTTATTTTTTTTTGTTTACAGAAAACAACAACTATTAGAGCAAATTAATTATTTTTATTTGTTTATTTTAGACAAATATAATTAAATAACTGACCAAATGCAGCATTGGAGTATCAAGAGGAACCCAAATAGACAAAGATGGAGTCATCATGAGAAACCTCGATAGGATTCGGGTTTTGGCTGCTACTAGTCTACCCTAATACACAAATGGAAACATAACTTTGCCAGCGTTGAGTGGCAAGTAAATGAGGCCTCTAATACCACCGACAAGGTGACATTTGAAATGATGAGGCAAAAAGTGCTCAACAATCTATAATGCAGGCTTTGAAACGAGGACATGCGGACCAGAATGATACTGGGAAGCTAATGCGTTGAGGCACCGGTGCTATCACCCAACCAGAATAACAGACTAATGTGGCCTGCTGACCTCGGCACAATTCCCAATGCTGGGAAAACCTGGCACATAAATGCTGTCAGAAAAAAAGATGTCGGAGAACGTGATTACCTTCACATTGATGTTTGCACAGCGTTATCAAGACTCGAGGACACTTTTTCTGACGCAAAGATCGAAGTTCATGGATGATACTGATGTACTGACAAATGGAGTACGGGGAAACTGGCGAACGAGGACCTGTTCTCTCATGCTCGTAGGGGGTCATAGTGTCGTATATACACTAAAATGATCTTTTTATCCGTAAGCTTGTCATAACATGTTGGGATCGGGTTTTTTTTTTCTCATTAACTTTTGTGCTTTGAAAACGAATGTTGAAGTTTGTTCAACTGCTACGTGTGACCAAGCCTGAGAATCGGTTTGGCCTCAAAATGCTCAATTCCTCCCACGTGTTCGTAAAAGTTCTTTGTGCACAATGACACTTTAGATTTTCGAATTTTGATTTGTTATGGCACTTGTATCTCTAATATCCTCTGCTTTCATTTCAGAAATATACGATGACTTCTGGCAGTGCCACATATTTTACGGATTACGTTTATTCTTGAAAGCATTCGTGGTTGGCTTTTACGCCTTTTTTAATTTTTTTTTTTTTTTTTTACAGACCAGACACTTTTTCTGCCTCGTGCATTTTCTAAACCTCTTCCTTTTACGAAATGTGGGCAGCTTGTTTTGTGGCCGTCTGTAGAGGAAGTGGTCTGTTGTACCCATTGTATATCACCTAGGGATAGGACACTTGCTCCTAAAGTAGGTTGTGTTTGCTTGTTTATCTGGTGCAAGACTTCTTGTGGTGGAGAGTTCTGGATGGGAGGGAAGGGGCATGCGGGAGAGGGGTGGGGGATCTCAGTTGCCATTGAGAAATGGAAAGGTTTCAGGTGGGTGGAACACATTGTGTCACCTGGTTTTTACACCTGGCTCGAGTGAAACGGCCCATGTTTTACACCAGTGTAACTCCTTTGCGGGTGGGGGTTTGGAGGAGGAAGTGAACTCTTGTTAGAATTTCTGTACCCTCTCTCGATGCTATTTGTGAATTTATTTTAACCTAATTTGCATTTGCTTTCACATCTCCAGGCTTGTTGGAGACTCACTGCTTCAGTTCAACAATGAGATCCTTATTTGGGTGGAACCGGATGTAGAATTTAGGTGATTGTGATACTCATATTTGCACCACTAACTTATTGTATCTCTCCATTGTTTAATGCGTGTCTAGTTCTGTTTTCCCAGCTTTTTCTTTTGTTATTCTTTCTCCTGAAATAAAACTGATACTTGCTTGTTTATTGCTTGGTTTTCGTCTTGTTAACAACTTGGGTTTTGTCCGACAAATATTTATATTTCTTGCTGAAACTCTTTCTGAATAATCGGGGTGAGGCCGACTGGTACTGAGCTGCTGTTCTGCTCTGTCCACAACACTCCTCCCCTGACCTCGATCACCAGCCAATTCTCTGTCGGCCTGTCCACTCTTCGTCCACCTCCACCTTTCTGACATCGTTCTTTACACAATCCTCCCGTTTCAACTGCGGTCTATACCCCCCACCACCCCCATTTTTTCCTGTCTTGCTCTTTCAATACATCCGCTCTTATCGGAAGTCTATCTTCCTCCATCCGTACCAGGTGCCCTACCCACTTCAGCCGGCTATTTATTAGTCTTCCTGTTGAGCTCATCTGCACTCTGATCTCCTCCCTCAGCTCATCCATCCTCGTTCTATCCACCCCTTCACTTTCACAATCCTCCTGATGCAGTTGTTCTTGCAAGCCCGCTGCCTCTGTTGTTGCTGCTCTGTCAGCGCATATATATATATATATATATATATATTATATATATATATATATATATATATTATATATAGTACCAGTGTACTGGCCGGTGTATGCCCCGGTTAGAATAGTGTACATATCCCTGTGTCGTAAGAGGCGACCAGGGTTGCATCAGGAAGGGCATCCGGCGTAAACCTGTGCCAAATCATTATGCGGATCATAACGGATGATCCACTGTGGCGACCCTAACGGGAGCAGCCGAAAGAAGAAGAAAAGAAGATATATACATATATATATATATATATATATATATATATATATATATAATATAGTTACGGATCTGGAAACCATGTGCATTCAACATAACGATGTCCCAAAAGTCAGTTATGTCGTTAAGTGTGTGTAGGTCAGATCCCCTTCCTTTTGTTTAGTGGGAGAATCAAAGGCATGCGCTGCGATTTCTTTTTTAGTTAGTTATTAAATCTTTACATCCAACAACCATTCCATTCCCATCACGATCCACTACCCACCTACTGTCTACAAGCACTCTGACTTGCCAAGGCAGGGTCTTGCAGCTGTTCCTTGCCACTTCCACCAACGTTCCTTTCACAACGTGTAACTCTTGCACGACGGCCTGTGCAACATTCATACTGTTACTCGTCGAGTGTGGGCCCGCGTGGAGTGGCTGGGGTTTCCCAGCAGGGGCCAAGGCCCGCCCTGGAAAGGTGGGCCGTAGGACCTGTCCAATCAGAGGCAGACAGCGAGGTGTGTTCACCAAGGCCCTCCCCGCTGAGGGAGGTCCATAAATTCCCGAGCACTCTATGAGGCAGGTGGTCTTTTGAGGTCTTGGTGGTCTTTTTGAGGTATTGAGTGGTCTTTTGAGGTCTTGGAGAGTCTTTTTGGGTCTTGGAGAGTCTTTTAAAAGTTCTTTTGAAGAGTTTTTGGTGGGTGTCGAGGCGGCGAATGTGTCTCTGCTGGCCCTTTACGAGGAAGGGAAGAGCGACCCCGACCCTCCGTGGACCCGGCCATTCACTACCCGAGCTCCACCACGAACCTCGAGTCCCACACGTGCGACTGGGGACCAAACCAGCGACCATTGTCAGGTGCCGCATCGCGGAGCATGCCCTTCCTCCGACGGTCAGGTACACCACCGAATTTTGGCCCCCAGCTTGTCTCTCTCTCAGCTGCGAGGGTCCAATAAAGAACTCTGGGTTTTTTTTCATTTTGTGTGTGTTTCTGCGTGTGGGCCCGTCTTTAAGTAGAACTGAATAAGTGTTTTTGGATCATTGTAATACTTCTTGCATATGCGTTAAGTCTTGCTTTGTGTCTTCATTTACTGTAAATAAAACTTGTTAGAAATGTTCCCAGTTCGTTTCTGTCCCTTCTTGAATTAGTCCAGCATGGTTTGGATCTGAGTTTAGGCCGGGTTTTATCCCCGATATAATCCGTTCATTCCAGCCGGCACGGCTTTGGCAGTTTCCACTCGGCTGCACCCGAACCGGAGTTGGTAGTCAGTAGTTGGAACTCCACCGCAATCGGTAGAGTGACCCGGTTCGAGCAAGACGTGCCGAGGGCGTGGTTTCCCGGTAAGTTAATTAGGTAAATTGGTTATCGACAAATAGACCTACGCTACGGGTTGAGATATTGGCGTTCCACGGTCGGTTTGACGACCCGCCGGCTTCGCGGAGTATCCGAGCGACGGCCTACAATTCCGGGGAGGTTGGTGGGAGACGACGCAAGTTTCCCCACCTAGTGGTCGTTCTCGCCACCAACCCCCGGCCCACAACAATATATATGTAATCAGTTTGCTGGCATTACGCACGGCATCAGGACTTTCCCTTTCAACTTCCTTGAATCTTCCTATTCACAATCAAACCCTCCACTTTCTTATATTTGTACACACCCACTTGTATACTCCATACGCCTGACTCCAAACTACCGTCACCGGACACCATTCCACCTAAGTACACAAATCTATTTCCCTGCCATATCTCCTTCCCCTGTCACATGATGCTCAATTTCTCTCGCTGCTACCCGACACACACTACCTCTGTTTTCTCCAGGCTCATCTATCCATGGTTCTTAAATGCCTCCTCCACTCCTTCAGTGCTGCCTCCAGGAGATGCAGGAATTCAGACAAATAATACTTGTCAGATCTGCTTTATGTTCAAATACATGATACACACTGATAATGAAAATGATGAAAACACTTTATTGTTAGGTTTTTTTTTGTTAAATTGATGACATCATCCTTGGTATACCTTAACCTGTGGTGCTGCACCATCAACTTGGGAGCTACAGAGACATGACAAGTAAATAGACACCATGATTTAAAAAAATAATTTATTTATTGAACATTTGATGTACATTTGATCCATTTTAATACATACACTAGTATTTGTAGACTTGCCATTTGCAGATTTCAACGATTTTACTCTTTCAGGTAAAATTTTTACCTAAGTTCAATGAGTTCTGAAATTTTCTCTTTGGGATTTCTGCCCAGGCTTCACGCAAAAGGTTGAGGAATTCTGCCCTGATGTTGGTTTCCTGGACTTTTTCCACAGCTCATCCAATATGGCCCAGAGGTGTTCAATGGGATTCATGTCAGGAGACTGACTTGGCCATGGAAGTCGCTTGATCCCATTTCTGTCCTGCCATTCTTGGTCTTTTTACAGTGTGGCATGGAGTTCTATCTTCCATGAACAGAGTGTTGTTTTTGACCTTCTGACCAGTGGAGAAGACGGGGAGACGTCCATCCTCAAGGATAGCATTTTATATTGTAGAGTTGATGTCAACACACTCCACAAGCTCTGACCGACTAGCACTCCAGATTGCTCCCCACATCATCCTGAAAAACCACCGTGTTTGACTTGGCTGCAATTGGTTCAAAGAAAACTTTTGACTGGGAAGTCTCAAGATCCACACGCGTCCACCGTCAGAAAATTGAGCAAATGGGACTCATACTAAAAACGACAGTTTGCCAAAACTCCAAGGGTCTGGTGGCCATCTCGTCAACCCACTTTTTTCTCCTTTGAATGTTGGCTGGTCTAAGAAGAGGTTTTCTCCTCACTGCTCTCCCACCGTAGCCCAGTTGATGAAGGTACCTCACGTTGGTTCTTGAGCTAACCTGGACCTCTTCTGCAACATCTGCTGCCTTGCAACGGGGAGTTTTCTCAATGGACCGCTTGACAGCTCGAAGACATCTTTCTGAGGGCCCAGATCGACCAGAACGGGAAGCTGTGGATTCCTTGCCTTCGCTGGTGAATTGCACAATCACCCGATTGACTGCAGAGAGCGGAATTCCAAGGTTCTGGGCTATCTGATGCTGGCTGACTCCACCTTCCGATTGGCCAACAATTCGTCCTCCTTTGAAAATTGGAAAGTTTCTGTGCTCCCTGGGTTCGAGGCATAGTTAATTGTTTCTGCAAAGAAGTAGTTGAATATTAGTTCAAATCACTGAGTAAAACTGTTATACAGATGAAATGAATAAATTTAAGGTGTCTATATACTTCTGTCATGTCTCTACTGTGTCAGCCTGTCCATGTTGATTCTATTGTGTTATCTTATGGCTTTCATGACAAACACCAGTACGTGTACTAGTTACTATTTAACTCATAACTTTGGAGCTAAGTTTAAAGCAAAATGATGATGTTCCCTTGAATACATCATTTCGTCATGAAAAAAGTTTATGAATGTGTGTGCGAGCCTGTGCATCGAAGGTAAAGGGGTTCTCTCAACCCCAACTCACAGATTCCAAGTCACGCCACTGAAGGAAAGTAGTGCTTAAGGTTAGAAATACAAATTATGATTATTTGGCGCTTGATTTCGTCACGTGCCTTTTTTAATCGAAGTGTTTTTAATGTACAACCCAAGGCTTGTGGAAGAGCTGAATGACGAACTGACAAAGGGAATAGAACAGATGGACATGAGAAAAGTGCAAGCAAATAATATCAATGAGAGTAGTTGAGATGCATTTTGATTGAAAAGGACAGGTTTAATCAATGAGGAGATAAAAATATGAATTGGGTGATGATTGAGAGTGGAGGACAAAAGGAGGTGGGAATGACTGTTATTGATGGGATTCTATGAGGCCCTTTATTATTGCTCAATTTTAACGGAAACCTTGGTCATGGTGACTTTAGATGAGGGGGATTAGGGAGGAGGAAATTGGGGTGTGTTTGAGTTGGAAGAGAGGTGTGGAGATTTGCATTTCAACCATTCAGTTGAGCGAGGAAGGGTGGATTAACAATCCTGACATGCCCACTTGCCTGGTCTTGCGTTTGAATGCTTGGAATGTGATTTGGCCCATATTTGTGAACTTGCAGGTTAGCATGGTGTGGTAGTCCCAGGAAATGGCAAGCGCCTTCCTGGAGGTGGGACATGGAGAGGGAGCGATGGGCAGGCAGGGACAGCCACGCTCCCCGCATGGCAGCGAGCGCCTGTTGAAGATATACACTTATTCCGACAGCGTGGACCCCACCAGCAAATACAAACAAGTTCGCTATCGAGACAACACGGACATTAAGGTGAGTCCGGCACTTCCTTTTGTTTGTTATACTTGACCCACACTGGCTCATTTCATTATGTGCACGCAAGCGATTAACTTGCTCAATTGTAGACCATGCTCAGTCGGAAGAAGATCAATTTGGGAGGGAGCTGCGAGGGTGGGAGGGGGGTGGGGTGGCACTTAAATTGGTTTACCTGCTCTTGTGTTTGAATGCTGAACTGACACACACTTGGTGTTTTTGTTACATCCACTGGGTGCAGTTACTTTAGTATATAGGTGTTTCATACATGGAAACCCTTTGTTGTTGTTTTAAAATACACACAGTGCAGTAACTTATTTGATGTTGCATGCGACTTACTCGTTGCAGAGTATCGTGCATTCACTAGTTGGGGCAATCAACCCCCAGTTTGAGGTGAATTACGGAATACGCCTGGTACACACGCATTCAGACGAGCTCTACTGGCTGCATCATGATTACACTGTGGCCTCCGTGCGGGAGAAGTATGAAAGCTTGCATCCACCTGAGGACTGGAGGTGAAAACATTTTCCAGTTTCTTGCTGTTTATTCTTATTTTTTCTCATTACTTTAATTTGTTTTGTCATCCTGTATGCTGTTCAGGATTTCCAGAATGTTGAATTGCCAATAATCCACTTCGTTCCATCACGCTGTTACTATCAAGGGAGAGTATTTTTTTAAAACTTTTTTTTTAATGTTCTTTTATTTATTTTTTGTGTACAGATACGAACTCAGGATGCGTTACTTCCCCAAGTCCCATCTGGATGTTTTCAGCCAGGATAAACCAACATTTACATATCTTTACCATCAGGTATTATTGACACCTGAAGTTTTATTTATTTATTTATTTGTCATGATTTGCATATTGTATGGGTGATGTCGGTGAGAGGGGAGGGTCTTTGTCGGATAACCGAAGACTTTGTCGGCCTCCAATGCTTTCCAGGTGCGTCATGATTATATGAACGAATTCACAGAGAGGGTCGATCAGGACACTGCTTTACAGCTTGGATGCTTGGAGATCAGGTGATGATGCTTTGGCAAGATCTAACCTTGGTGTATTTATTACATTTACCCATTCAAAAAACAATAAAGGCGATTTGTGTTCTACAATGTTCAAGTACGTATATAATTCAAGTGAAACTAGAGGGGGAGCACTCGGGAGAGTGCAAAACCTCCGCCGCCAATACTGCTGGGTCACCTCAAGTGAACCTTATATCTTATTCATTAAATATGATGTCAACAGTGCTGAAAGAGTTATAGTTCTTTCTCCAACATTTTTTTTGGGGGGGGGGGGGTTGGAAATCACTTAAAACATGTAGAAAAGCAAAAAAAAAGAAATCGAAATTTTGTTGAAAAAAAAGTTGCAAAAATTTTTTTCTCTAACTTTTTTTTGGGGGGGTGGGGGGGTTGGAAATCACTTAAAACATGTAGAAATTCCAAAAAAAAAATTTTTTTATCTCAATTTTTTTTGGGGGGGGGGGGGTTGGAAATCACTTAAAACATGTAGAAATGCAAGAAAAAAATTTTTCTCTAATTTTTTTTGGGGGGGGGGGACCAAGTCCAAAATCTAATGCATGATCCTTGGACCATACCTAACCCCCCACCAAGTTTCGTCGAAATCCGTCGAGGAGTTTTTCCGTAATACTGTTCACAAACAAACAGCAGTCATAGACTGGTACTTACGAAATCGTCAACTTGACCTCTGACCTTGTCTAATAAAGCTGTCTCTAGAGAAGGTAGCGACGCAACCAGAAGTTTATACGATGATTCTGTACCAAACCATCAAAAATCGAAAGTTTTGGATGTTTGACCTCAATGTGACCTTGACCTTTGACCGATTTGACCAAAATCTAATCAGCGCGAGCCACCACCCTCCTGAATCACGTGGTGTAATTTGACATTGGTAGCTTCTTCCGTTCTCGAGTTATCATTTTTTGGATGTTTGACCTCATGTGACCTTGACCTTTGACCGATTTTGACCAAAATCTAATCAGCACTAGCCATCACCCTCCTGAATCACGTGGTGTAATTTGACATTGGTAGCTTCTTCCGTTCTCGAGTTACTGTACCAAACCATCAAAAATCGAATATTTGACCTCACTGTGACCTTGACCTTTGACCGATTTTGACCAAATCTAATCAGCACTAGCCATCACCCTCCTGAAGCACGTGGTGTAATTTGACATTGGTAGCTTCTCCGTTCTCGAGTTATCGTGCCTACAAACAAACAAACAAGCAGTCATAGACTGGTACTTACAAATCGTCAATTGACCTCTGACCTTGTCTAATAAAAGCTGTCTCTAGAGAAGGTAGCGACGCAAACCAGAAGTCTACAATGATTCTGTACCAAACCATCAAAAATCGAATGTTTGACCTCACCGTGACCTTGACCGTTGACCGATTTTGACCAAAATCTAATCGACACTAGCCATCACCCTCCTGAATCACGTGGTGTAATTTGACATTGGTAGCTTCTTCCGTTCTCGAGTTATCTGTACCAAACCAGCAAAAATCGAATAGTTGACCTCACTGTGACCTTGACCTTTGACAGATTTTGACCAAAATCTAATCAGCACTAGCCATCACCCTCCTGAAGCACGTGGTGTAATTTGACATTGGTAGCTTCTTCCGTTCTCGAGTTATCGTGCTACAAAAACAAACAAGCAGTCATAGACTGGTACTTACAAAATCGTCAACTTGACCTCTGACCTTGTCTAATAAAAGCTGTCTCTAAGAAGGTAGCGACGCAAACAGAAGTTTCTACGATGATTCTGTACCAAACCATCAAAATCGAATGTTTGACCTCACCGTGACCTTGACCGTTGACCGATTTTGACCAAAATCTAATCAGCACTAGCCATCACCTCCTGAATCACGTGTTGTAATTTGACATTGGTAGCTTCTTCCGTTCTCGAGTTATCTGTACCAACCAGCAAAAATCGAATAGTTGACCTCACTGTGACCTTGACCTTGACCGATTTTGACCAAACATCAGCACTAGCCATCACCCTCCTGAATCACGTGATGTAATTTGACATTGGTAGCTCTTCCGTTCTCGAGTTATCGTGCCTACAAACAAACAAACAAACAACATACAAACAAGCAGTCATAGACTGGTACTTACGAAATCATCAACTTGACCTCTGACCTTGTCTAATAAAAGCATGAATCAGTCAGAAGCCCAAGGGGAGCTTGAATTCTGAATTCATTGTGGTCTACGATTTTACACTGTGGTTTGCAGATAATGAGTCCCAGACAAAAACCAGATTTCTTATAAAAATTCCATTTTTTTTTTTTTAAAGTGATTCAGTACCAGCAGGATATGCCAGATAATAGGTGTATTACTTTTCAGAAGAATCTGATAAAAGACTTATTATTTATTATATATATCAGTTTATCATCGCTGTCCAGAATTTCGACAACCGAGTTTTAAGCGTCCTAAGCGATCGCAAAAACCGAAGACAAAATTAAATCGAAGTTAAAACGAACTCGTAACGTCGAGCGAAGCAAAAATCTCCATTTCTCCATGCAAAACCTTAACGTCACTCAACGACATGTCTGCTCGAGCGCACTGCATCATGGACGACCCGTGACGTCTGCTCGAGCGCACTGCATCATGGGACGACCCGTGACGTCTGTTCGAGCGCAATGCATCATGGACGACTGACGCTTCGAGTGAAAATTTTTTTATACAATCTTAAAATGTCTCCAAAACATCCGATTTTTACCAGAATTTCGACAACCGAGTTTAAGCGTCCTAAGCGATCGCAAACCGAAGACAAAATTAAAATCGAAGTTAAAACGAACTCGTAACGTCGAGCGAAGCAAAAAATCTCCATTTCTCCACGTTAATTTACGGAATTATGTTTGACCTCACTGTGACCTTGACCTTTGACCGATTTTGACCAAAATCTAATCAGCACTAGCCATCACCCTCCTGAATCACGTGGTAATTTGACATTGGTAGCTTCTTCCGTTCTCGAGTTATCGTGCCTACAAACACAACAAACAAACAAACAAACATACAAACATACAAACAAACAAACAGAAACGGTAGTCTCAATATACTTACGAAATCTTTAGATTTCGTAAGTAACAAACAAACAAGCAGTCATAGACTGGTCTTACGAAATCGTCAACTTGACCTCTGACCTTGTCTAATAAAGCTGTCTCTAGAGAAGGTAGCGACGCAAACCAGAAGTCTACGATGATTCTGTACCAAACCATCAAAAATCGAATGTTTGACCTCACCGTGACCTTGACCGTTGACCGATTTTGACCAAAATCTAATCAGCACTAGCCATCACGCCCTGAATCACGTGGTGTAATTTGACATTGGTAGCTTCTTCCGTTCTCGAGTATCTGTACCAAACCATCAAAAATCGAATGTTTGACCTCACCGTGACCTTGACCGTTGACCGATTTTGACCAAAATCTAATCAGCACTAGCCATCACGCTCCTGAATCACGTGTGTAATTTGACAATTGGTAGCTTTCTCCGTTCTCGAGTTATCTGTACCAAACCATCAAAAATCGAATATTTGACCTCACTGTGACCTTGACCTTTGACCGATTTTGACCAAATCTAATCAGCACTAGCCATCACCCTCCCGAATCACATGGTGTAATTTGACATTGGTAGCTTCTTCTGTTCTCGAGTTATCGTGCCTACAAACAAACATACAAACATGCAAACAACAAACAACAAGCAGTCATAGACTGGTACTTACGAAATCGTCAACTTGACCTCTGACCTTGTCTAATAAAAGCTGTCTCTAGAGAAGGTAGGACGCAAACCAGAAGTTTCTACGATGATTCTGTATCAAACCATCAAAAATCGAATGCTTGACCTCACCGTGACTTGACCGTTGACCGATTTTGACCAAAATCTAATCAGCACTAGCCATCACCCTCCTGAATCACGTGGTGATTTGACATTGGTAGCTTCTTCCGTTCTCGAGTTATCTGTACCAAACCATCAAAAATCGAATATTTGACCTCACTGTGACCTTGACCTTTGACCGATTTTGACCAAAATCGAATCAGCACTAGCCATCACCCTCCTGAATCACGTGATGTAATTTGACATTGGTAGCTTCTTCCGTTCTCGAGTTATCGTGCCTACAAACAAACAAACAACAAGCAGTCATAGACTGGTACTTACGAAATCGTCAACTTGACCTCTGACTTTGTCTAATAAAAGCTGTCTCTGGAGAAGGTAGCGACGCAAACCAGAAGTTTCTTCCATGATTCTGTACCAAACCATCAAAATTGAATTTTTGACCTCACCGTGACCTTGACCTTGACCGATTTTGACCAAATCTAATCAGCACGAGCCATCACCCTCCTGAATCACGTGGTGTATTTGACATTGGTAGCTTCTTCCGTTCTCGAGTTATCTGTACCAAACCATCAAAAATCGAATATTTGACCTCACTGTGACCTTGACCTTTGACCGATTTCGACCAAAATCTAATCAGCACTTGCCATCACCCTCCTGAATCACGTGGTGTAATTTGACATTGGTAGCTTCTTCCGTTCTCGAGTTATCTGTACCAAACCATCAAAAATCGAATATTTGACCTCACTGTGACCTTGACCTTTGACCGATTTCGACCAAAATCTAATCAGCACTTGCCATCACCCTCCTGAATCACGTGGTGTAATTTGACATTGGTAGCTTCTTCCGTTCTCGAGTTATCGTGCCTACAAACAAACAAACAAACAAGCAGTCATAGACTGGTACTTACGAAATCGTCAACTTGACCTCTGACCTTGTCTAATAAAAGCTGTCTCGAGAGAAGGTAGCGACGCAAACCAAAGTTTCTACGATGATTCTGTACCAAACCATCAAAAATCGAATGTTTTGGATTTGACCTCACTGTGACTTGACCTTTGACCGATTATGACCAAAATCTAATCAGCACTAGCCATCACCCTCCTGAATCACGTGGTGTAATTTACATTGGTAGCTTCTTCCATTCTCGAGTTACCTGTACCAAACCATCAAAAATCGAATATTTGACCTCACTGTGACCTTGACCTTTGACCGATTTTGACCAAAATCTAATCAGCACTAGCCATCACCCTCCTGAATCACGTGATGTAATTTGACATTGGTAGCTTCTTCCGTTCTCGAGTTATCGTGCCTACAACAAACAAACAACAAACAAACATACAAACATACAAACAAACAAACAGAAACGGAAGCATCAATATACTTACGAAATCTTAGATTTCGTAAGTAACAAGCAGTCATAGACTGGTACTTACGAAATCGTCAACTTGACCTCTGACCTTGTCTAATAAAGCTGTCTCTCGAGAAGGTAGCGACGCAAACCAGAAGTTTCTACGATGATCTGTACCAAACCATCAAAAATCGAATGTTTTGGATGTTTGACCTCACTGTGACCTTGACCTTTGACCGATTTTGAACAAAATCTCATCAGCGCTAGCCACCACCCTCCTGAATCACATGGTGTAATTTGACATTGGTAGCTTCTTCCGTTCTCGAGTTATCATTTTTTGGATGTTTGACCTCACTGTGACCTTGACCTTTGACCGATTTTGACCAAAATCTAATCAGCACTAGCCATCACCCTCCTGAATGACGTGGTGTAATTGACATTGGTAGCTTCTTCCATTCTCGAGTTATCTGTTCCAAACCATCAAAAATCGAATATTTGACCTCACTGTGACCTTGACCTTTGACCGATTTCGACCAAAATCTAATCAGCACTTGCCATCACCCTCCTGAATCACTTGGTGTAATTTCACATTGGTAGCTTCTTCGTTTCGAGTTATCGTGCCTACAAACAAACAAACAAACAAACAAACAACAACAAACAAACAGAACGGAAGTCATCAATATACTTACGAAATCTAAAGATTTCGTAAGTAACAAACATACAAACATACAAACAAACAAAACGAAACGGAAGTCATCAATAACTTACAAAATATTTAGATTTCGTAAGTAACAAACAGAAACGGTAGTCTCAATATACTTACGAAATCTAAAGATTTCGTAAGTAACAAACAGAAAGGGGTGAAAACAGTAACCTCCGATCTTTGATGGCGGAGGTTAATAAAATAAAGATTTTAAAGGTTGTAGAAAAACAAATTGTGGATGTTTACCGCCGTTAATGTGATTTTTATTTTTTACTTCCACTTATCGTGGTGGTTAGCATGGTTAGCATGGTGTGGTAGTCCCAGGAAATGCCAAGCGCCTTCCTGGAGGTGGGACATGGAGAGGGAGCGATGGGCAGGCAGGGACAGCCACGCTCCCCGCATGGCAGCGAGCGCCTGTTGAAGATATACACTTATTCCGACAGCGTGGACCCCACCAGCAAATACAAACAAGTTCGGAGTTCAAATACAAACAAGTTCATCCTTTCAACTGGCTATGACTACGGTGCATCGCCACTGTTACTGAGTATGGGGGCAAGGATGTGCAGCTGATGCAATTGCCCCTGTTACCAGCGTGCTGGTACTCATTTTGCCAACCACGAAAGGATGACAGGCTGAGTCAACCTTACCTGGTATTAATTCAACGGCCTGGCAAGGGCTTGAACTCAAGACCCCAGGATCTTAAGCCAACACCAGACCAGCAATGCCTTTGACATCACCTCATTTAACACACTACATTAGTTCTTCGTGCCCGTTTGTGTCCTTTATGACGTCTTTTAAAACACTAAGTTTCCTGTTTGGAATGATTTTCAGTTTTGATTGACTGCCACACAGGCAGACAGACGATAAATTTTTTTTTTTAATCTCACTCCTCTTTGCATATGTGTGATTGGGGTTGATTCAGAGACAAAGTACTGCCGAACTACAGGTTTGTTTTGTGATTCGTGTGTTCAAGATATAACATTAAATTGAAATCAAGTTGTTCCTCGATCATAAACCGACGTTTGTAGACAGGACCGACAGAAGGACAGACAGACAGACAGACAGGTGAACCGATTGCTTAATCCTGCTTTTCACGTCGCGTGCGCGGGTAACAAAATACTGTACAGGAAATGAACTGGTCAGGAGTGAGGGCTGGGTGGACAGGAAGCCGAAGCTGTAGAGCGCAGGGATTTAGGATGCCATCGTGGTATTTAGAAAGACATATTTTGGAATGAAGGACATGGTCCAAGTTTGCAACCTGACCTGAATCATAACCGTGACTGTTGATGTATTTATTTTTTGATGCCTTGTTTGACCTAACATCAATGGAATGTGTGAAATTTTTGGATTTTTTTTTACTGTTGTTCTGCCCTGGACAAATGACTTGGTAATTACTCTTTCTTCTTGGGGTCTAAACTGCATAGAGAGGATGAGGGAATTCAAATGCACACGTTGTTCCAAAAGTTTTCAGTCATTTCCCCTTCGACTCTAACGACCTTGTCTCTCATGTGATTTCTTTCACCAGACGTTGTTACCGGGAGATGCCCCAAATGGCATTGGACAAGAAATCCAATTTTGAGCTGCTGGAGTGAGTTCACTATTCTGTTCTCTTGCCTGTAAAAACGAATGCTCTCGGCGCAGATACTCTTCCTGTTTACATTTTTCTCTTTCCTAGCTGATTAGTGGATAAGGCACGCTGCTTTACATTTTTATTCTCCTCGGTAGTTTTCTTTCTCCATTTTGCTATCGATCTCTTCGCATTGTCTACACTTTTCCTCCAATCCCCATTACCTACAGAAAGGACATGGGGCTTCTCAGGTTTTTCCCCAAGCAGCTGCTTGACTATGTCAAGGTAAGATAGAGTCGTGGGGTGAGCGAGGTATTTTTTTGATTACATTTTATTTTATCAGTGCTGTAGCACTTGTGGAGTAGCTTTTACATGTCTCGTGTGCAGAAAATAAACATTGGGAAACATAAATTGTAAGGCCAGCAGTAAATAATTGACACACTCGTGGGATTTCAACCTGGGATCAGATATTGAGCTATGCTTTAGATGGAAATTCCTAGCATGCCAACCCTATTTCGCCTGTTCTTAAAATACTTACCCTGATAGTAGTTAAATTGGTGCATCACCATTTTGCTGGATCTAAGCATACATTGTCATGAGATGTTAGCTGACGATCATGGTGTTGAGTAATCTCATGTAATTGTTGTCAGTTAAAGACTAGATGAGCCCATAGTTTTGGCCTGGCTGAAAAAAAAAACATTGTAGAAGGAAGGCAAAAGCAGCCAGGATTAATGGTAGGATACGTTTTCCTTTTGTAGAGTCGAGGCTCATGAAGGAGCTAGAACATAGAATGGATTAGGATGCAGCAGAAGAAAATGATCAGCAGAAGGATAAGGGGAAATGTATAACAGCAGGACTGAAGTCCAAAATAGAGAAGATTTTGAAGATGAGGGGTGTGAGGAAGTATAAGGACACAGGGCACGGCCAAGGTGGATACAGAAGCAAACTCTCTCAGGAAGGTAAAAGAGAAAATTTTGAAAGTGGTGGGTTGGGGAGAGTTAAATGGGGGTAGACAAGATTATGGTTTTGTATTGGCTGAGATGGTTGTCAATCAGTTGTCTTGAAAACCTGGAGGGAAGAATGAGATTGAAAATAATGTGGAAGTTGATTCCATAGGCAGAGGAAAAGAGGAATGAATGATTGGAGGTGAGCAGTGATTCTGGCTTTTGGGAGTTTCACCAGAAGGGGGTTATTGGCAAACAGCATGTGCCCTGCATAAACATTGGGGGGACAAAGCACGGAACGAACAGAGGGTGTAAGACCAGAAAGGAGGCGGTAGAAGACAGAGAACACTGACCTGTCTGTGATGTGAAAGTGGTCGGCCCATCGACTCAGCTTCATTGCGGGAGATTGCAATGATCTTGAAGGTCTTGGTTTCTACTGCCTCAAGCTGAACAAGACATGAGGCAGGGATGTCAGCTCAAAGGGGAGAGCAGTACTCCATGAAGCTGCCAATGAAGGTCTTGTAGGTGGATACGAGTCCAAGTGTGCCAAGGAAGGGACTTTGTACAACGGAGGATGCCCAGTCGGTGGCTGGCTTTGGATGCCAATCTTGAAATGTAGTTTGACCAAGAAAGATTATGGCTGAAAGTGAGGCCCAAAAGTTTAGGTAACTGAACTTCTTCCAGAGGGATGTTAAAAAAGGTAGATGTAAGGGTTTGCCAGACAATTGTTTCGGAGAAAGCCAGTGAGTGTATGGGATTGCTCAGGATTGAAAGACATATTCCAAGTGTTTGACCAGCTTGTGATTCTTTCAAGGTTTGCAGAGAAGGAAGAGGCTGCTGCTTGCCTATCTCGATCTAAAGGACGGTGGATGTTACAGTAGAGGGTGTAGTCATCAAGTCAGCGATAAAGAGGATTTTCCAGAGTCAGAGAGATTGTCGATGAAGATTAGTAATCGTATTGGGCCCAGAGCACTGCCTTGTGGCACTCCAGCCTTGACTGGGAGAGGAGATTTAAAGGATCCCGTTGAGAGCCACACGTTTGTTACGAGAAGGGAGGAAGTCAGTAAGCTACTGTCGTGGCCAAAAATATTGGCACCCTTGCACTTTTTTCAAATAATGCACCATTTGTTCCAGAAAATT
>CM068962.1:94887346-94899109 GCA_035128595.1 Eptatretus atami | reverse complement strand
GTGTGTGTGTCTGTCTGTCTGTCTGTCTGTCCCGAGCATAGCTCCATGGGTTTTGATCCGTTCTTGATAAAATTAGGGTGCGAGGTTTGTATCATGATCTAATTGTGTTTTCCGGAGAATGGGCGTAGCCACGCCCAAAAAACGTGTTTTTAGGGGGTAGCCGGTTTCAAGTTACATCTTCTCGAGGGGTTTGTCGAATCTGGCAGGGGTTTCGGTATTTGGTTAGCCCAATGGCACCTGCATAGCCCCACGGAGCTCGATTTTTCATTTTCGTCCCAAGGTCAAGGTCACAAGGTCACGAACTTAGAAAATGTCAAAAAATCAATAAATTGGGCATCGAGCTCCTCGGGTTTTCTACTGTTTCGAATGAAAGTTTGTATGCAAGTAGTACTCTTGCGAGTACTACAACTTTCATCATTTACGTTTTTCCCGATTCCCGCCAGTTTGCCCGTGGCGTCGCCTCGAAGGTCAAAAAATAAAAAAGGCGAACCGTGTACATTGCTCGTGCACCATCGCCGTCTCCAGACTTGTTATTTTAAAAAAACGTTTCTGTACACTGCCCTTGAGTCTCTGTTTGCAAGTCACCATCTACAATTCCAATAGAAGACACATAATTACTTTTTATGGAAAATGTTTTTCGAGGTGTTTTTTTTATTTTTATTTTTTAACCTCAAAAGTAGGCCGTAGTGAACACGCAGTCGTGTTAAAACATTGGCCTTTAAAACCGTACTTAAATCGTCCTTATGTAGGGGGACAGAGAAATGCACACTGTTTTTTTTATAATCAGATGATTCAGCTTAAGATGTTTACCAAAGTGAATCGGAGAATGTACTCCTGCAATCACTTGGAAGATTGCATGTAGATTTGTGCAATTTTAATCTGTTTTATATAGCTGTGATAGTTGGTTTATTTTGAGCTTATCTGGAATTTACATTCCAGATAAGGCATTGTCATCGTGCACCATCCGTCCGTCCATCCGTCCGTCTCCTTTTTCGACTTCTACGGCCAAACCGCTGGGCCAATCCGGCGGAAATTTTTCAGCAACGTTCCTCTCCTGACTGGTAACAGGAATTGCAAAGATCATTCTGGTCACATGACTTTTTAAGTAGGTCAAAATGGCCGACTTAGTAAATTTCTTCAAAAATCTTCCTCTCCGGACCCACCAGTCAGGATGCTACAAAATTTGCGTTACAACATTAGGCCAGGGTGGGTATGTTAAATTGCAAAGGTCATGCCGATCACATGACCGGAAGTGTGTCAAAATGGCCGACTTGGTCAACTTTTGGGAAAATCGCATAAATTCCTCTCAAAACCTTCTCCAGGCCCGCCCGTCAGAATGCTACCAAATTTGGGCTACAACATTAAGATGGGGTCATGATGTTAAATTGCGGAGGTCATGCCGATCACATGACCGGAAGGAAGTGTGTCAAAATGGCGGACTTTGTAAAATTTTGGGGAAATCACGTAAATTCCTTAAAAATTCTTCCTCGCCAGACCAACCAGTCAAAATTCTACCAAATTTGGGTTACAACATTAGGCCAGGGCCCAGATAAGCTACAGGTCCAGTGGTCCTATTTTTGTATTTTGGTTTGGTGTGGGGATTGTGCAGTTGTCGATACAAACACAAATTATGTAGGATTGTTAATGGAGCCAAGCATTTGCATCCAAACATTTCAACCTTGGAGGAGTTGTTCCAGTCCCACTTTTATTTTATTTTATTTGACGTCATTGACATGATCTAAAGGTCGTATTGGAGCTGCCGCACACACATGGACATACAGACGAACATATGTGACACAATGCAAGACAGTTAGACGAGACAAACACAGCCACTGATATTGGGGAAAGTGCGGTCACTTCCTGGGGTACTCTGGGTCTCAACCACATCACAGCAATGGCGTCGCCTTTCTCACCACACTCAGCAGGTCATTTCCTAAGGAGGAAGTTCCTCCTCCCCATGGAAGTAAACCCGTGGGGATTGTCCGTGCTCTTAACCTTTTAAATGCTGAGTGTCAAACAAGAAAGCAGCTTGTACCATTTTTATGCCTCTGGTGGTGGAATTTTGACCAAACTTGGTATATGTATGTATACAGTATGATGCAAAGATGAAGTGATTAGATGGTGACATCAAGAGGTCAAAGGTCAGAGTCTGTGAGAGGTTTTTGTTACCGCGATAACTTAAGAACAAATGAAGGGATTTAAGTCAAACTTGGCACGAGTATGTATAATGATGTATACATAAATTTATTAGATTATGCGGGTCAAGAGGGCAAAGGTCATGTTGGGTAAAAATGTGATATTTGAGAACGGCTGAAGTGATTTATATCAAACTTGGTACAAGTATTATAATGATGTAATAATGTTGGCAGAGACATGTCTGTCAACGTCGCGATGTTGAAGAGTGCCGTTCTAGTTTTTAAAGTCTTTGGTGTGACTTGGCTCAGGTTAATATCAAATCACCGACCTCCCAGACTCAGAGCGGACCCTCTTAACAATTAGGCCACAGAGTCTGATAAGTTGACACGATGCCCGACTTTTTGAGGCAGCTGTAAGGCTCCATTGTCCCTGAAAGTTTCACTGAGATGGCTGGCTTTCCGTAGCAGTGGCAGAATAGCTCGGTGAATGGCATGCTTGCTGTTGTCTTATCAAGTTCAGTTCCCAATGGTGACACCATTACGTGAGCAGTTGCATAAGGATGTGAGTAGGTGCAGCTGGGATTAGAATATAGATTACAGACTATCTCTCTTCAAAGGAAAGCTGGTGCAGCTGACTTTACTACAAAAATTATCCTGTTGCTACCACAAGCTGTCTTTCACACTTGTATAGTGGTGGAGAATTCCAGTACTTGTCCAGTTTTACATAAAACCATCTCTAAGCTGTTGCTTGCCAAAGCATGAAACAACTCTCCTTGTTTGGCTTTGTCTGTTAATCTGAGCCATCTGCATTTCACTTCGTTTGCTGTTCCCATCTGTGCACTTCAAATCACAATGATGTGACCCTCAGTTGAAATCTCGTAAGCTGTGTTAATTTGCTCATTTCCTCGTGTCCTTGTCATTCATGTAAAAGTACGCCAAAAGTGATGTCTCTTATCTTACATGTAAAGCGTTTATCAGCTCCTCCATCAACGTTAGACCCTGTAGGTAAATGAAAATGTACTTTGTTTGCTAGTCATTGAATTTCTCTTATGAGTGATGTTTTTTTTTCTTTCTTTCTTCCCATCCAGTCAAAATCGCTGCGGAGGATGATCCACCAGACGTTCCGCCAATACGCCGGGTACTCGGAGGAGCAATGCATGATGAGGTTTTTTGAGATATTTTCGTTCACGTGTCACTTCGACCAGGAGCATTACAAATGTGGCCTTGGGGTAAGAATCCGCTCTAAATGACTGCTGCTTTATTCCAAATCTAAAGAACGCTCTGCGATAGTATCTGGATGATTTGGATGATGCTGTTTTGTCCTTTGCTGTGCAGAGCGGCTGGAGTATTTCGGTGGAGCTGGCGATTGGGCCTGAGGAAGGAATCAGTTATCTGACAGATAAGGGCTCTTCGGTCAGTGTGTGTGTGTGTGCGTGTGTGTGTTGTGTGTGTGTGTGTGTGTGTGTGTGTGTGTGTGTGCGTGTGTGCGTGTGCGCGTAATCCTGAGCTTAGTCTTGGGTTTTCTATTTACGACAGAGTACAGTGCCAGTACGTAATGTTCTTGCTCTCACCCACCTTGCTGTTTTGTAATCTTTATAATACAAAAGGAGCTCGTTTTCGGAATGCCTACGTTCATCCGTCCAGCCGTCCCTGCTTGCGTGCGTCCTGCAAAAATTGTTCTATAGGCCTGCAGGGGATATAACAAAGGCAAAGTAAAAAATATATACCAGTTGAACTTCCAGATTTTTTTTATTTTTATTTTTCTTAAAGGAAGAAGGAGGCCCTTTTTATTTGTTATTTGTTATTATTTATTTATTTTTAAAATGGCCACTGGCTTTTAGTACCCAACAAATCATGTACCTGACACGCCAGTTTTTTTTACACCCAAATAAATATGACTTAGGTCATATACCTGACACGTAATGTACACACTCACTAAGCCGATTAAAAATACAATCCACAGTTCTTAATGGCTCGGTTCCACTGTCGTGCGATCCATTACGAACGCCACGATTGGCCATCTGTAGCTGATCATGGAATTTCTCTGAAAGCTGTTCCCACTATCACGATGCGCGGCACGATTGAAATCGTGGTCTCACAGAGTGTGGTGTTTGTCTTGTCTAAGATCGATCCCGATCACCACGATTAGGAAGCACGATTAGATGCGATCTGTCACGCTTTGTTACGATGCAATACGATCTGATACGATGCAATACGATCTGATACGATGATCCCAATTGACAATTGATCGTGTTGATCGTAGAAAAATTTTGAACCGTTAAAAAATTTTCTACGATTAACACGATTGCCATGACTGACCTCAAGATCTGATAAGATCTGATAGGATCACACGATTAGTCCACGATTAAGACCACGATTTCAATCGTGCCGCGCATCGTGATAGTGGGAACCTCGCATAAACAAATATATAATAAACGTATGGTGAAGCACAAAAAAAAAACATACACTTCGTGCATATTAAAATGATTGGTTATGCCATCTTTCTTTATAGATCAGCAGTAAACATTTAATACACAGATTTCCATATGTGGGATGTGGACTCACCTGCGCTCCCTGGTCCAACTCGGTAGAAGTTATAAAAACTCAGTATCGACATGGGGAAAATGATCGACTCAATGAATGGTATAAGGGAAAACATGAAGATATGGATTTTTAATTGGTGGAACCACTTCAATATACCGTATGTCCTTCCTTCCATCTGTCCGTGATGATGAAGAAGAAGAAGAAACTTTCTAACCCATCGTGTTTCATTTGTTTATAGTTTGTTGTTCAGTTTTTCTTGTGTTTAAAAATTTTTTTTTGTGTTATTGTTTAGTTTGGGTTTTATTGTTTAGCCTGTTGGGAAAATAACCGTCAGTCCCCCACAGGGCTACATTTAAGCGGTGCAGCAGTTTCACTGCACCGCTTCCTTCCGACATGGGTGTGATATTTTATGTTTTTATTTATTTATTTCCCTTGCAATGTTTGACAAAATAAATAACAAAGAAAAGGAGGCGGCTTCAAAAAAGGAAGCGGGCGGGGACGATCAACTTTTGCCTTGACAACTGCCTCAACTGCATGTGGGATTAATTCATTTTTTTTTTCATTTTCTACATAGTAGAGGCTCGTGGAAGAGCTAGTACACTGAAAGGATCAGGACGTAACGGCCAAAAACAGGATGCAAAAGGAGCAGTCGAGAGAGGGAAGTAGTTACGGTCAGTCAATAATGATTCTAAGAAATTAAAGAATATGGATACATATCTATCTTCAGTATTATGATGTGTGCTGTGCAAAACTCTTTGACATTTTGAATTTTTCTATTCTGATGCATTAGGAGGTTAAAACCTTATGTTCAATGCCAATGCACCTTAATGAAAAAGACAATATTTTTCAAATAACCAATTTGTACACAATATACTTTGATCTAAAGTCTAAACTAATAGTGAGAATGTCCACCCTTTTCCCTCAAAACCATTGAAATTCTTCTCAGGACACCTTCATGTAATTTTATTGTAAACTTTTATGGAATGGTGTTCCGTGCTTCTTCCAAGACCTTCCAAAGATCACCTAAGTTGCAGGGATTCTTTCATTTATTTATTTTTAGTACTTTTTATATGTCAAAGTGATCCCATACAGCTTCAATGATATTGGGGGCCTTGGCTTTGAGGGGCCATTCCATGTTTTGATGGACTCTAGCTTCTTCTTTCTTTTGCATAAAAGTTAAAATTATTCCAGCTGAGTGTTTTTGGATTATCATCTTGCAGCAAGATAATGTTTGGACAAATAAGTCTTGCACCACTGGGCAGATCAAACTTTGCTTCTATCTTGCTGCAGTCAATATACCATCAGTTTTCAGCAATTTTCCCAACACCATTTGAGGATATGCTCCCTCATCTTGAGTTGAACCTCCTCCTTGCTTAATTTTTGGCTTCAAGCATGGCTCTTTATAAGTTTACGTTTTTCATCGTCTCACATACTGTCTTGATTGGATCCAAAGAACTGTAATCACTTGTGTATAATCTGCTATCATGTATAATCCAGAGAGCACTTTTCAGATAAAATTTTCAGGAAAATACTGGTCTATCGATAAAACCCACACCCCAGAAATTAACTCCAGCAAAAATGAACTCCAGCTTCAGACTGGAAATTTAGTTAATTAGAAATCAGTGTTTTATTGACTTATGGAGAGAGCCATTTTGATGGTATTTAATTCTGCATAATGGATAACCTCAAACTTGTATGAAACACAATATGATGAACGATGTGGCATGTTGAATCTACCGACCAACTCTAACTGAGTGATACGTGACATCTATCAGATTAGCACGGTATTAGCTTGTTAGTAACTCTCAGGCCTTTAGCGAGTCATTAGCTTAGTCTGTCTGTGCTGCAATGCACATGTTAATCCCCAAGCTTATTTTGCTGCTCTGGTGGTGTATATTTTAAAAAGTTTCGAGAAAAGGTTTCAATCGCAAACTTATGTATTGTATTATCACCAAACAATTTTTACATTTTTCTATCAAAATAATTGTTATTCAGATCAAAAATATATGTTCAGTGAGCTGCAAAAGATGTCCAACAATGCACTACGTTTTTAAGATGGCGGCACCCAGTAACGAAGGTTGGTCTTGCGTTGGTGTGAGAAATCTGGAAAAATATAGCTTTTACTTTAGTTCCTGTGGATAATAAGCACCCCAGATTTTGATGAGATATTTCTGGGGAAAAAGTGCGGCTTATACACGAGTGATTATGGTCATTGAAACTTTGACTTATCTGTCCAAAGCACATTTGAGCATTGTTCCATTGTCCAATTTCTGTGTTTGTGTGCATATTTGTCCAATTTCTGTGTTTGTGTGCATATTTGTCCAATTTCTGTGTTTGTGTGCATATTTGTCCAATTTCTGTGTCCGTGTGCATATTTGTCCAATTTCTGTGTCCGTGTGCATATTCCTCCAATTTTGTGTCCGTGTGCATATTTGTCCAATTTCTGTGTTTGTGTGCATATTTGTCCAATTTCTGTTTGTGTGCATATTTGTCCAATTTCTGTGTTTGTGTGCATATTTGTCCAATTTCTGTGTCTGTGTGCATATTTGTCCAATTTCTGTGTCCGTGTGCATATTTGTCCAATTTCTGTGTCCGTGTTGCATATTTCCAATTTCCTTGTCCTTGTGCATATTTGTCCAATTTCTGTGTTTGTGTGCATTGTCCAATTTCTGTGTCGTTGCATATTTGTCCAATTTCTGTGTCCGTGTGCATATTTGTCAATTTCTGTGTCTGTGTGCATATTGTCCAATTTCTGTGTTCGTGTGCATATTTGTCCACATTTCTGTGTTCGTGTGCATATTTGTTCAATTCTGTGTTCGTGTGCATATTTGTCCAATTTCTGTGTTCCGTGTGCATATTTGTCCAATTTCTGTGTCCGTGTGCATATTTGTCCAATTCTGTGTCGTGTGCATATTTGTCCATTTCTGTGTTCGTGTGCATATTTGTCCAATATTCTGTGTCCGTGTGCATATTTGTCCATTTCTGTGTCCGTGTGCATATTTGTCCAATTTCTCGTCCGTGTTGCATATTTGTCCAATTTCTGTGTTTTGTGCATATTGTCCAATTTCTGTGTCGTGTGCATATTTGTCCAATTTCTGTGTCCGTGTGCATATTTGTCCAATTTCTGTGTCCGTGTGCATATTTGTCCAATTTCTGTGTCCGTGTGCATATTGTCCAATTTCTGTGTTCCGTGTGCATATTCTCTAATTTCTGTGTCCGTGTGCATATTTGTCCAATTTCTGTGTTTGTGTTGCATATTTGTCCAATTTCTGTTCCGTGCATATTGTCCAATTTCTTGTTCGTGTGCATATTGGTCCAATTTCTGTGTTCGTGTGCAATTGTCCAATTCTGTGTTCGTGTGCATATTTGTCCAATTTCTGTGTTCGTGTGCATATTGTCCAATTTCTGTGTTCGTGTGCATATTTGTCCAATTTCTGTGTCGTGTGCATATTTGTCCAATTCTGTGTCCGTGTGCATATTGGTCCAATTTCTGTGTCCGTGTGCATATTGGTCCAATTTCTGTTTCGTGTGGCATATTTGTCCAATTTCTGTGTCCGTGTGCATATTGGTCCAATTTCTGTGTTCGTGTGCATATTGGTCCAATTTCTGTGTCCGTGTGCATATTTGTCCAATTTCTGTGTCCGTGTGCATATTGTCCAATTTCTGTTTCGTGTGCATATTTGTCAATTCTGTGTTCGTGTGCATATTTGGTCCAATTTCTGTGTCCGTGTGCATATTGGTCCAATTTCTGTGTCGCGTGTCATATTTGTCCAATTTCTGTGTCCGTGTGCATATTGGTCCAATTTCCTGTGTTGGTGTGCATATTGGTCCAATTTCTGTGTCCGTGTGCATATTGGTCCAATTTCTGTGTTCGTGTGCATATTCGTATTCTGCAGTATGAAAAGTGGACTTTTAGCTTTATGGATGTGCAGAGAGGAACGAACACCTGATAATGATTAGGAACAACTGACAATGAGTGATCGATTAGATTTGATTGGTAAATGTGATGAATTAGCTGCTGCAACACTTCATAATAGCTGTTCATGTTTGATGATGAAGGAAAATTAGATTTTGTTTTCACCCCTGTCTGTTTGTTTGTGTGCAGGATATCTCAAAAGGTTGTGGACAGATACCGATGAAATTTGGTGGAGAGGTTGGGTGTGTGACAAGGACGAATTGATTACAATTTGGTGAACATCCAGATACGATAATTTTTTTGAGCGATTTTTTTCACCATTGAGAGAGGGGACCAAAAACAATACATAGCACAATATTTCAAGAATTTGTGGACGGATTCGGCCAAAACTTGGTGAACAGGTCGGGTGTGTGACATGTAAGGTTTGATTCAATTTTGATGGAAAATCCAGATCTGGACACAAGAATGTTTACAAATTTTCAAGTGACTTTACCATTGAGAAATGGGACCAAAATGATATACAGTATAGCATGATAGTTTATAAAGTTGTGGACGAGTTATGACAAACTAGATGGATGAGTTGGTTAGGTGACAAGACCAAGCGAATTTGATTTGGGTTCAGGTCTGGATCCAGATCCGGCCTATCTGTGGGATACAAAACGTAAACTGTTCAGCCTGGCGGAGGTATGCGCTCTACTGAGTGCCGTTCTACTTTACTTTGAGTTGTGATCACAAGTTTTTAGACATTCTGATCAATGTGAATTTAAGATTGCTAAATGACGAGCGTGGTTTCTTCTCACCTAATCTAAGCTGTATTAATAACATTTAACATTGTATAACAGTGTAGAAACCATTAATGAAGACTTGGAGTAAATTGTTGATGCTCATAACGTGTGTGTGTGTGTGTGTGTGTGTGTGTGTGTGTGTGTGTGTGTGTGAGATACACACCTAGGTGGTTCAAATTTAACCTGGACTTTTGTTTACATTTTATATTTTATACTTGAATACAAACGGTACATTGTCCCAAATTCCACAGGCCTTGAGTGGAGAATTCTGTTGGACATCTATTTAACCAGTGCAGGAAATCATTCTTGAATAACATCATTAATGCACATGTTTTTGACAGACAACAATCAGAATACGACAAAGCCATTCAACTCGATATTTCAATAGGCTTCCTGCTTTTGTTCAGCAAATTTTTTTTCATAATCATTCACCGTTCTGCTCTTCTTTTTAAAAATTCTCATCTCGCTGCCACTCGAGATTTTCAGCACATTCATCAAAGCAGGAAATGCATGATTATGGGTTCTGGTTGCCAACAATATGAAGAAATTCCTTCAAAAATTTATTAATCTGTCTCGTACATGTGGACACACACTTTGACTTATAAACATGAGTATTGGGTCAAATTTGAACCACTTTCATACAAGAAGCATGTAATAGGTTTGTAATAACAACATAGTGACCAATTGACAACCTGTTGTTCCATTCTTGCAGCCAACTCACTTGGCTGACTTTAACCAGGTGAAGTCCATACAGTACTCTCAATCTGATGAGCGAGACAAGAAAGGAGTTCTGCAACTTCGTATAGCAGGGGCTTCAGAGGTTTGTCTTCACAATAATCGTGTGGTGATTTTGATGCTGCATACTTTCTGGCTCCCTCTCTATTTCCCCTTGCCTGTCCTAAATCTTAGTGGTGTGAGTTCACTTGAGCTTGTGAGCTGCGAATGCAGCTCTTCAAATAAGGGTGTCAGGGACAATGTCGCATGTTACACTTGAAGCCATGGCTGAGAGAAATAACATAGGAGGCCCCAAGATAAGTTATAGACAATCCAAATATGCAGGCCACGTATTATGTAATTGTTCGAGAAATTGGGCAGGTACCGGGATATATCACTCATGCGTAAAGACTCATCTCTGCACCTTTATTAGCTAAATATCACTGCGGCCCAGCTGGCGGCCTACCTAGAGGCTTAGCAAGTCGAAACAGCTCGGGTCCGTTAGTATGTGGGGTATGTGATGAGCATAGAATGCCTCAAGGACATGAGGTTTACTCCAAATTTATTTCAGTCGAGTGATATAAACAACAGCAGCGAGTGTTTAAAAAGGTAATCATACATTGAATGGAATTGACTGAATAGTTTGTGGTTCTAATTTTTACTTCCGGTAGGTGTGCCCCCCAAAATGCCACAATAATCGATTTATACACCTTTAATATGGTGTTCATCCAAGGTGGAAAACACCTTGGGCAGTGGGGCAAAATAAGATGCTACTACCTGTGTCATCTGACCCTTGCTCCCCCGGCAAGTTTGGTTGAGATTGGATAAGTGCCGACCAAACATATTGCGGTCAGACAGACAGACACCAAATTGTGTATTTTAGTTTGATTTCAGCTTTTTTCCTCATTTTTGTTTATAAAGTATCGGTTGAGGTTTTTTTTAAAATTTGTTTGTTTCCTTTTATTTTAATTCCTCCCCCAACCTCCTCCCCCTTTCCCTCTCCTATCGTGTTGTTCTCGTAACAAATAAAGATTTTCACTAGGTTATGATTCTATTTGAATGTTAATTTATGATTTTGTGAGCATTAAAAAAATTAATGTTTTTCTCTTGTGCAAGATAAATATCTATTTGGTTTAGTGTGTGTGTGTGTGTGTGTTTTATATATATATATCCTCTATCTCTGCTCTGGCATAAGTTAAGAACAAGATTGCAAGGACGGTTTGCCTTATCAATCCAAACTGTTAAAAACACGTTCAAAGAAATCTCGACGAGGATGATGGTGAGAAAGTTACAGGTGTTTCCAAGCGGCACGTTACCACGTCCTGCGTTGTTCAGGGACGTAAACTGCTTGGCCATCCGAGCAAAAAGGTTCGCTGTGAGTTCTAGCAGGAAATGAAAACGGTCTTAGGAAGTACATAGCCACCCACCTCGTGCCAAATTGCTGTCACAAATTAGTGAGTGAGATTCAGCTCCCTGAGGCAATACTTCATAGAAGCCCCTTTGGCAGTGATTACAGCTTCGTGTCTTCTTGGGTATGTCTGTATCAGCTTTGCATATCTGGATTTGGGGATTTTCTCCCATTCTTCTTTGCAGATTTGTTCAAGCTCTGTCAAGTTGGATGGGGAATGTCGGTGAAGAGCAATCTTCAAGTCTTTCCACAGATTCTCAA
>CM068962.1:94828639-94859092 GCA_035128595.1 Eptatretus atami | reverse complement strand
TTGACCTACCGACCCTACATTTTAGCTGAAGAACTGTGTAAACCAAGTTATAAAATAACTAAGGCCTTACTGGGAAGTCAGGGAAGAAGTCATAATTGTTTAAAAAAATTTCAGGATGTGGATTATTGTTTTTGCAATCGGTGTTTATTTGTGTATTACAGTCTGAGAAACATTACACAGTCAGCATTGTATCCATCGTTGTCAATTAAATGTTAATTTTCACGATTCCCGAGTCCATGTGAGACGATCTGGTTTAGTTTGGCCCGGTGGAGATAATTCTGACGTCTGATAATTAAATCATGTCCTCCGAATCGTTGACGGAACAGGTAAAATCAGAAATCTACCTGACCCATGGACAGGCTGGAAAAATAATGTTGAGCACTGATTAGTCCATTATTTTTGATGTTTTTATTCCTGTTGATCTGGGTCACAGATGCTCCTTGTCCACATAATTATTTCTCAACCGACCATGCTATAAAGGGTGATGTATATGTATCCACACAGTACGTTTGGACAGGTCGTTGAGGAGCCAATTATCCCAAAAGCTGTGTAGATAGATAGGCCTGTAATAATTCTCATGTTGATGCAGCAATTCCTCATTATCTGGCCAAGTTGGTGGATTTGGAATGGAGTCGTTGTGTTCTTGTTCTGTTTTTGTTTATTTATTTATTTATGTAAATGCTCCCTCATAAACAGTGCTTTCCAACTCACTGTATGGATGTCATCCACTCTTAATTTCCACTGCCACCTTGTCTGGAAACTGCTTTAGAAAACTAGAACAGAACGTTTTGTTATTTCCACTTTCATGCAAATTATTCGACTGGTTTATACTTTCTCTCTCGTTTTCTTTTTTTCAGACACTGCTCCAATTTGTAAGAATTTTACAAAACGTTTTTTATGCCTCCGCACCAAGGGTGCTGGAGGCATTATGTTTCCGGGTTGTCCGTCCGTCCGTTCGTTCGTCCGTCCGTTCGTCCGTCCAGATTTTCGTTTACGCGATGACTCAAGAAGCAAATTGTAGAATTTCATCAAACTTGGTAAAAAGGTAAGTAAGAGAAACAGGGCAATTAAGTGATTAGATTTTGGGCCAGATGTGATAAAGGTCAAGGGTCAAAGGTCAAGGTCAAACTTTGAAATTTTACTGTTTACGCCCGAACTCAAATATGGACAGAATTTCATCAAACTTGGTACAAAGGTAAAGTTAGACAGGGCAATTAACTGATTAGATTTTGGGCCAGATATGATAAACGTCGGGTCAAATATGTCAATACTCAAGTGTTTGTGCGAGAGAGCGGAGGCATACCCATCGACTGCGCGCAGTCGAATTACTCTAGTTTTTTTTGGTGATTTGTTCAGTTTGGAATTTGGATTGAAAAAAAAAACACAAAAACTTGTTTTCACCACTTCTTAGACACAAACACTTTTTTTGTTTGTTTGTTTGTTTTGCAGCCATTGCACAAGAACCTTGGAAAAATCTCAAACGAGTTTGTCAATGAAAATGGTTCTGTCTTGCAATCTACTTTGAGAGTGCAAAATTAGCAAACATCCTGTCAAATTATTTATTTATTTACTAGCAAATACGTACAACCCGTCGCTTCACTGACGGGAATGTTAGGACGGGGTGTGACGGGGTGAAGGGGCGGGGGCATGAGGAAGGGGGAGCCCGGAAATGGGGAGGAGCAAGGTCTCACGACACGTCGCTATACACTCCGGGAGGGAGAAGGGAGCGAGGAAGATGGGGGAGAGAGAGAGGGCCCTATCTTTTTTTGGCCCAATCTCTCAATGGTGAAGAATCACTTAAACATTTCTAGTTGTCGGATCCGAATTCGGATCTTCACCAAAATCGAATCAATTTGTCGTCACACACCCAACCTGTCCACCAAGTTTCATCGGAATCCGTCCACAACTTTTTGAGATATCGTGCTATATATCAGGTGAGCCCTCTCTCTCAGTGGTGAAGAATCACTTAAAAAATTATCAGATCAGGATCCAGATCTTCACCAAAATATAATCAGTTCGTCCTTGTCACACACCGAACCTGTCCACAAAATTTCATCCGGATCCGTCCACAACTTGTTGAGATATCCTGTACCAGACAGACAAACAGACAGAAAGGAGTGAAAACATAACCTCCTTCACCTTTGGTAGTGGAGGTAATAATCAGAATCACTACAATTTACCACAGGCGAAGGCCAATAAATTTGGTGTGTGATTTTGAAGGTGATTGGTTACACCTGAGCTAATTTACAATTGCTATTACAAGGGAAAATTTCTCATTCACAGCGCAGTTTTGCAGACTTGCTGCGTTTTAACCTTGCTATAGACACACATGTTGCAAACGTTTTGTTTTTCATGTTTGTGCGACACTTTTTATCTTTGTTCGACACTGCGTGACACTTCCCTTTTTTTATTTACAGGGACATTGCTGCCAGGAATGTCCTGGTGTCTTCAGAAACTTGTGTCAAGCTGGCTGACTTTGGGCTGTCCAGGCACATGGAGGATGACACGTACTACAAAGGTATGCACTTTCATCATGATTATGGCACATAATGGATTATTTCAGACTTTATTCCTTCATTTTATTAACTTTACTGGTGTGTTGCTCGTAAATCAGGGTATCTTTTCTGGCTTTGAAACAGGAAATGTACTCGTTTTCAATTTGGGTTGAAGTGTCGTATGCCATGGGCCTATATTTTGGTCATGATTGTCTTCCTTTCCATATACACATACTTTCCCGTCGAAAAAAAAGTCTAAGTTTCCGGTCACCTTCATTTACCTGTATTCACCTTTGCAGCTTCGAAGGGGAAACTCCCCATCAAATGGATGGCTCCTGAGTCGATCAACTTTCGGAAGTTCACATCTGCCAGTGACGTCTGGATGTTTGGTGGGTTGTGTTTGATGTTCTCACCCCACTTGTTTTTTGCTCATCTGGAAGAATGTGCAGTTCAAAAACAATTGTACATGTCATTAGTCCATCCTCTTCCTGCTCGGTGTTGCTGATTCTCTTTTTCCCCCTCATCATCCCATTCTTTGGTTTATGATTGATTGATTGTTATGATTATCCGTTTGAGAACGATGTTAATTGTTATTTAAACATCATCGGTGAATCTTGAAAATGTGCTTTTTGTCTGATTAAAGAGCAGTTCCTTTAAATAATCACAGGTATGATCTTTTTTGTGTTGCTTTAGGTGTCTGCATGTGGGAGATCCTCATGTTTGGTGTAAAGCCCTTTCAAGGAGTGAAGAATAACGATGTCATTGGGCGGATAGAAACTGGCGAGCGATTACCCATGCCACAGAACTGCCCCCCTACCCTGTACAGCATCATGACCAAGACCTGGTCATACGACCTCAACAAGCGGCCACGCTTCTCTGAATTAAAACAGCAGCTCAGGTATGCTTCCAGCAACATACTGTTTCTGCCTTCTTCTCTCATAATTTGTTGCTATTGTGGCTTTGACTCTTTACCTCTTTGTGCATCCACCACAGTTTGTGAAAGGTGAGAATGTTCCCCGTTAATTATGCGCAGCCCCCAATCGGAGCACAAATATCCCTTTTGTCCAATGTACCAGCACACAGTTGACCTCAACTTTGGGATCTAAATCGTCCGTCGGTGGATGCTAGCAGATGGGAAAGCTGGCCCAACATACTCTCCGAAAGATGGCGTACTCACTGATGCGTCTAATTCGGTTTTGATTTGGATCAGTAATCAAATTCAGACGAGACCTTTCAAAGCCGAGTGTGCTACCTCGGAGCTATTCTTTCACCGACCTCATATCATTACATCCTGTTTATTATCCACGTCGGAGTGCTTCAACTGTTGAATTTTATCCATATTTGGTGGTCAGCCAATGAAATTGATATTATTTACCAGCACTTGATATTGTTCAGCTTGTCCAAATCCTCTATAAGCCATTTTTGGAAGATTGACTTCAACTGGCTGTTCCACATCATCAATTGTAAATACGCATTGATCTTGCTGTGATATGTTCGAATTTAACAATGGATTGCACACGTCACACAATCTGATAATACTGTCGGACCCCGCTATTCGCTATTCACGGACCCTGTGTATTCGTGGTTTATAAAATGCGACCTGCTTCTTCACTCGCGGCCCTGTGCTTCACATATTCGCGGATTTTTTTTTTCCACGTGTTCACGGTTTTTTGCGTGTGTATTCATGGATTTTCACGGGATATTTAATTTTCCCTCATGAATCATGAACCACTCGGAACGTATCCCCAGTTTTTCCATTCAAACAATGCCCCGCTATTCGCGGATTAGCTATTCGCGACATTTTCCAGGAACATATCCTCCGTGAATAGCGGGGTCCATCAGTATTGAGCTGCAGGAAACTTGGAAGAGAAAACAGGAGGCTGGATTTTATGATTTCAAAGCTATACTGAAAAACATCTTAACAGGAATTTTGTTGCTTGATGTGTCTGCTTGGTGGCCTTCCCATTGGTGCTGCGTATTTTTTTTGCTTTCCAGTTAGCTCGCCAATGAATTCCAAAGTTAAATTTACTGTAACGTACTTCTACTGCACTGGGGTCTTGTGCATCACAATTTAGAGACGTTGACTTTGTTGCAGTGATATCTACGAGGATGAGAAAAGCCAACAGGAGGACCGACAGAAGAGGGACCACCGGAGGATGATCAGTGGCCCGTGGAGTTCCCAGACAATTGATGAAGCGCCGCCAAAGGTGACGAAGCCCCCACCCGTGTCACATGCTGTCCATATATTTTGCTCTTTTAGGTGTCTGTATTTTGTGGTGGTTTTGAACTCTTCTTTGTTAATCTCTTTTTGTTGCAGCCAAGTCGGCCTGCCTATCCAGGCACTAGGATTGTGGACGTACCTCATGGCAGTCCCATGTCTCCACATCCAAATCACTACCAGGTGATGGTCTGACCGTGTGTACTAAAAATGTAGAGCAAGTGCGCTAATTTGGAACTAATTTAACGTATATCCCTCGGGTTATTTGCGTGAAAATACGGTACTAGCGGCACATCAACGTTTGCTCCATTATGGTAAGATTTCTGATGTGTGTTTTATTTTTCTTCGGCATCATTGAGCAGCAAAAATCTTGTCTTGTGGTTTTCTTCTGCCCTGCTGCTAACAGTAGTGAACATTTTTACACTGCTGCTGAAATAGCAGCATTCCCCACAGACCTTATAGGCCTATTTAAGCTCTGTCGTTGCTGCGATCGCATGCTCTATGGTTTGGATGGGTACTTGGGGGGCAGTGATGGAGGAAGTGGGAAGGGGAGGATGCGACCGTCAATTTTTTTTCTTTTTCTTATTGTTATGAGAGAGTGCTATTTCCTTTCATTTACTTTGGCTTTTTTATGATTTACACAGGTGTGCATGCTAGAGTAATTTGAATGCATGAAATATTTGTTTTTAATTAACTTTAGTGCAAAAGTCCTTTGCAGGTGGGCTCTGTGATAGTCATTCTACTTTGAACATCTCGGTTTAGCATCAACAATCGCCATACGAAAGACGAAGAAAAGAACCTTCAAACAATGACAGGATGTGCTGTAGATGAGTGGGGTTTGCCTGCTGGTATATATTTAACTACGTGGCACCTTCTTCATGTTTCTGAAGATTTACATGGCCTTTGCTTGCCTGATGACCTCCTCCACCAAAGGTGGACGGAGGTTATGTTTTCACCCGTGTCTGTTTGTTTTTTCTGTGAGCAGGATATCTCAAAAGGTTATGGACGGATTCAGACTAAACTTGGTAGACAGGTTGGGTGTGTGACTCGGACAAATTGATTCCATTTTGGTGAAGATTCAGATCCAAGAATTTTTAAAGTGATTTTTCATCATTGAGTGATGGGGTCAAAAACGATATATAGCACGATATCTCAAGTTGTGGACAGATTCGGACAAAACTTAGTGCACAGGTTGGGTGTGTGTCAAGGACAAATTGATTCGATTTTGGTGAAGATCTGGATATGAGAATTTTTTTTTTTTTTACCTCCACCACCTGTTGATGGAGATTGTTTTGGATGGATGGAGATTGTTTTCACCCCTGTTTGTCTGTTTGTGAACAAAATATCTCAAAAATTTGTGGACGGATTTGGACGAAATTTGGTGGAGAGCTTGGGTATGTGACACCGACGAAATGATTATATTTTATTGAAGATCCAGATCCGTATCTGAGAATTTTTCAAAAGTGATTTTTCACCATTGAGTTATTGGGCTAAAAGGATATATAGCATTACATCTCAAAAAGTTATGGAAGGATTTGGACAAAACTTGGTGGATCAGTTGGTTAGGTGACGAGAACAAGCTGATTACATTTTAGTTCACGTCCGATTCCAGATCTGGCCTATCAGTGGGATACAAAACATAAACTCATCAGCCTGGCGGTGGTATGCGCTCTACCGAGTGCCCTTCTAGTTATATATGAATCTTCACCATTGAAAGATGGAGCCAAAAACGATTTATAGCATGATATTTCAAAAAGTTGTACATGGATTCAGATAAAACTTGGTGGATGACTTCGGCAGGTTTCAAGAACAAGCTGATTAGGTTTTGGTTAAGGTGTGGTTCCCGGATGCAGATTGGCCTATCGGTGGGATGCAAAACGTAAACTGTTCAGCCTGACAGAGGTATGCGCTCTACCCAGTGCTGTTCTAGTTTACCTTGATTTAGAACACCCTCTTGAAAATTAGTTGCTTTATTTTGGTTCCACCGATTTGCTGTTTTCTACTGTAATTAAGAAGCTCAGAGTCTTCCACCTGGGTAGCTCTCTGCAAGACATCCTTGGCTTTCTTTCTGTGGCCTAACTCTGTGACGAATTTCACCATTTTTTCAACAGACCATTTATGTTCTTGTGAAACCCATGGCCTTCTTCGTTCGACGTTATATCGGCGGCGATTGAAATTTGTCCTCATGTCACTGCTGATTCCCAATTTGATAGGAGATTCCTTGATGTGTGTTAACAGTTCCACCATATAGCACAATGCAGAAATGTACTGATCTTGGTTAATCGACCAAGTTTGAAAAATACATTGGTGCCTTCGATTATAAAAAGTGGCTTTAATCCCTTGAATCTTCCGAAAAATCAATTGTCTAAAATTACAATGTCTCGGCCATTTTGGTCGTTTCCTCCCATTGCTTAATTTTGACCCCCTATGGATATGCCTTTTGTTCTTCTATCAACTGAATACTTGTTAATGTATGTAAATTCTCGTTATGATTATCTACACCTCATCACCCTAACTCGTGATCAAAATCAATTGATGAATGTTGGTTCATCTGTTTCAAACTTTATTATCTCTCTAGCTACTTTGGACTTGAGTAAAGAGTTTGATTTGCAATGCAAAGCTCCAACTCACAGGGGGCTTTGAGCTGGAATATGGAAGGCCAAGCATAGGTCTAATGGCTATGTCATACCAACAATTATACTCTCTTGGTGGAGAACAGTCAGCAATGCACGGACATCTAATTCACCAAGTTTTCAAAACCAACCTTCATTACGAATCTTACTCTATTTCTCTTGTGCAATACTCATTCTGCTTACAAGTTTGATGAGCTCTCAATTGTTATCCTTGACCGTGGTATTGATGTCTGTGCTATCACCAAGATGTGGTTTAAGCACGACTTGCCGCCCCCCAACCCCTCAATCTCATTGCCATATCTGGTAGGCAATGTTTGGCAAGTCTAGAGTTAACGAAATCGGAGGAGGGATAGCAGTTTACGTGAAGCATTTTAACCCACCTCAACCCAACGCAGTAACTGTTCCCACCAATTTTGTCGGAGTGTGGATCAAGCTTCGTCCCACACGCCTGCCAAGATGGATTTATGCATATTCTGTGCAATTGTTTACTACCCACAATCTGATAACGAAATAGAAGTGCAATTGACAGAGTACATCCTGTCTGCAATCGACCTTTTATTGACGAGGCATTGCGCTGCTGATTTTGTTCAATTTGGAGATTTTAACCAGCTCAATATGACGCCACTCCTGTCTGATCAGCAGTTTCGTCAAGGGGTTGAGTTGATAGACCGACTCAAAGAGAGAACTTGTTGGATCACTGTCAACATCATCGATTTCTCTGGAAATGTGTAAATTAGTTCTCCGATTGGCTTGTATGACGATACCACCACACTTTGCTTCCCAATCTCGGCAGCCAATACCCAATCGTGCCATTTGAGGTTTGTTTGTTTTTAACAGGAGTGAAGCTCATGGAAGAGCAAGGTAGAACTTGCAGTGGGACAAAATGTCAAGGGAATGAACCAACAGGAATAGAGGAAAGTAAGGAGGGGAAGAAATGCTGAAACCAGCAAGTAAGATAGTTGGGTTGGGAATGGTTAATGGGGTAATAAAGGTCATGGTATGGGTCAAGAGATTGCGATGCACTGCTTTCTTGAAGCCATGGAAGAAAGAGTGAGACAGAACAACCTCTGGAAATTGGTTCCATCGATGGGAGAAGCAAGTAATAAAGGAGTTGAGGTGTGCAGCCTGCCTGGATGTTGGAAGTTTAACCAGGAGGGGTTTCCTGGAAGAGCTCCTGCATCCTGGAGTAGATAGGGAGGGTCGGAAGAAAGAGAGCAGAGGGAGAAATATCGGAAAATAAGCGGAAGAAAAGAGAGAGAGAGAGAGAGACCACTGACCTGCCTGCAATGTGAGAGCAACAGGCATCGGCCTCATCACGTGAGATTCCAATAATTTTGAGAGCTTTCCATTCCGCAGGATCCAGGAGAGATGGATGTGGTGCTGGGACACCAGCCCATAGCGGAGAGCCTTACTCTATTGAACTACAAACAAAGGCTTTGTAGACTATGAGTCGGAATGATTTCCCATAGAAAGCCTTGGATCGATTGAGAATGCATAGTCTGTGGCTGGCTATGGGGGCCAGCGTTGCTGTGTGGTTGGTGCAGGAAATGTCATGGATAATGGTGAGGCTGACGAGTTCAATATTTAAGAAACTGAACCTCTTCCAGTGGATGACCAAGGAAATAGATTGGTGGGTTCGTTTGACAATCAGTCTGGACTCTGGAGCGATAGGGTGAGACTGAGATTTTCCAGGATTGAAGAACATGTTGGATTTATCGGATCAGTGTTTAATAATTTTCAGACAGAGAAATGGATGCAGCTGCTGTTTGCCCAGCAAAGAGATGTGAGTACTGCACAAGATGATTTGGGGTCATCAGCAAAAAGGAAGAGGGTTTTTCAGAGCATTGGAGAGGTCATTTGTATAGATTTATGATTGTTGTTTATTTATTTATTTATCCGCAGGTAATTCTTCCACCCGGGCAGCACTCTGCGATGCACCATGGTGCAGGTCCTGGAGCTGGACCTTGGGTACCGCCCCACACAGACTCAACATCACTGTCCGTGGGAGAGGTATGATCAATTGATTAGGACATTTTAGTGTTTTGCTTTAAAGAACAGACATAATAGGTTAACTAAAACACTTTATTCCTTTTCCCCTTTCTATTTAATTATTTAACTTCATGCTGCTTGCGCTTTTGGGTAAAACTGTGGTATGATAATGGTACTACGTTCTGTCATTGTGGTTTATGGGGGATAAACGGTTGGAACAATACACGTGAAGGGGAGATGCAACGGTTAGACATTGAGAAGTGATATTAGGATGAAGAATAAGAGTACCTGTAGAAAAATGGTACCTCTCTGAAATTGGCTTAAATGGCAGCCTACCTGTTGTGCCGTGCAGGCTATGGACGGCTGTACTCAGACCCTGTTGCTCATGGAACAACGGATGCAGCAGCAACAGCAGGATATGGTTGCTGATGAGAAGTGGCTGGAGCAAAAAGAGCTATTGATGGTGTGTGCAAGTGCCACTTACCCAAAGCCCATTTAACATTAGGGTGTTTTGGATATGATGATACAATTGCCTCTTTGCTTTTATTTTTCTTTATTTTTCACGTTACGTTGAACATTTTTTTTTGGTTTCTCCACGAGTGTTTCTTTTTGTGATTTTTATTTTTTTTTAATGCAGACGTCCAGACTCATGGAAGGGCTAAATTACATAGTATTGATAGTACCATCTGAGGGCGGTTGTGGGAAGCAGACAAACGAGTGACGGACCAGTGGGTCAAATTAATTGGCATTAAATTGCTAAACAAGTATAAACCGTGTCATGCACTCGCTTTGTCTGTTGTTACTGTGGCAGAAACCTGAGCCCCGGTCCATTAGGAACGATGATGGTGCAACAGATGGGATTTTTTCCACCGTAAGTTTCATAAGAAATTTGCGGTCTTTCCTTCCGTTCCTTTTGGGGGGTATTTTGCTTTTTTTTTTCTTGATGGCTTCTGCCTCAGAGAACTTCCTTGTTACTCTGTATATTCATCGTCTTCCTGCTACAACCTTACTTGATACCACAAGACATGTTCGTGTTGGACCTCAATCTACTTTCTAAAAAAACTGTTATGGCTTTTCACCAAAAAGCATCTGTTGGCACAGCATACACTGTACTTGTTCCAATACCCTGTGCAGCTTTTCCATGACATTGTTCTGTGTTCCTCAGAACCACAGCCAACCATTGTACCAACCAATTGAAAAAGCTGGTGAGATTTAATACTTTTGAAACTATTACAAATTTCTTCTTTGAGGTGTGTGTGCGTGTACGACTGTGCGTGTTTGCGATTGCGCTACGTCATACGTAAAAGTGGCCACATGATGAGAGCATGTAGTAGAGTCGCACAAACACAAAGCCTTTGAGACGAATTTCTTAAAAATTAATGCAAATATAAACAATAATTTTGAAAAATTATTTTTGCTCAGCAATATTCATCTCAAAGAATCGACTGCACATGCTTGTCATGTTTGGCTGATGCACATTGATTTGAGTTCGCTGTTTCTCATGGAAGGTTTGGCCTAACCACTTGAAAACTGAGCTGTGGCCGAATGGCTTGTTGAATGATGCCACACAAGAACTTAGGACGTGATAAACTACCGTGTAATTGCTGTGACTTGTGATTTAAATTGCATAGGGTAATTGTGTGCGCAAGTGCATGTGGCCACAGTCTGTCTAGCCTTCATAAAAGCAGTAAAGTTTTTTCTGACCCTCTTGTTATGGTGCATGTGTTTGTGTGGTCCTAGATAAATATGGTATATATTTTGGACTTTGTGGCTAAATCATTTTCTTAATCTGAACGCTCTTCCACCACCACTTTCTGCCGGCCCTTCCAGAGCTTCCTGCTCCTCCTCGGAAACCTCCGCGCCCTGGCGTGCTCCCTGGTATCGGAATTAGAACCACCCTTCAAGAGGCACAAAACGGAGGGCCAAAGGTGACTTGGCTCAAGCGTTTGTTTCAAAAAAGCAAAGATAGTTTGCAAAACTTTGGTGACGAGGGCTTTTGTTAATGTTGTAATGTGCAATTGCAGGTTGTGCCCACTGAAATCCAACCTCTGCCGACAGCAGAGCTAGATCGCACCAACGACCATGTTTACGACAATGTGACATTACTCGTAAAGGCTGTCCTTGAGATGTCTGCTAAGGTCCAGGCTGCAGTACCTGATCAGTATGTGGCCATGGTCAAGGTGAGAGATCCCGTTACTTTTATGTTCTATTTTATGAATCCCAATCCCAACCTCCAGTAATGTTCCCCTGTTCTCTTCTCCTTTGCCCTGGTCCTGGCTGGGGGGCAGGATGTCGGGCTGTCTCTGCGCACGCTACTAGCCAGCGTGGACGAAACGATCTCCTCACTTCCCAAGTCTTGTCGCCGAGAGGTAGGCTTGCTTTGTAAGGAAGCTCACAATGTTCCGCATCGTCAGCCGTCAAGGGGTGTGAGCCATTGCCATTTAATGGCTCGTGTAAATGAATCTCATTGGCAATGATTTGTACACCGGCGGAACTTATGAACTAGTTTCAAGAAGAGATCTGAAGAAAAAGGCAAAGGGTGTGTTTAATATTTACGAGATTTATACTCATCATTATTTGTCCTCGAACACTAGGTGGAGATGGCACAAAAAGTTCTGAACTCCGACCTAGCTGAGCTCATCAACAAGATGAAGCTGAGCCAGCAGAATGCGATGACCACCCTCCAGAAAGAATACAAGAAGCAGATGTTGACAGCCGCTCACGCCCTCGCCATGGATGCCAAGAGCCTGCTTGATGTCGTCGACCAGGCTCGCATTCGCCTCATGGCTTCTGGATATGTGCCTACGCCTGAATCCCCAATGGCATTCGCCGGGGCAACCTCCTTGCACTGGTGATGACGGGCCATGTTCGTCGACCATTTGTATTCTTTCAATCTGCAGGGTACCGCTCAACAGGGACATTTGGCAATGGATTACTCTCCATTTTTCTTTGTTTGTCTTTGAATATTTGTTGCACCAATTGTCGTCCAACATTCTCTATCGATCTGTTTGCATTTTTTTTTTTCATCTGTGGCAAGCAGTTTTTAACCTGCTCTTGGGGTAGCTGGCCTCCCCTCTCATCGCCACAAAACCAATGGTCACAACTTCTCACAAGTCCCTGTTGACGAGTTGTTTTTAACCAGTCGGAGTGCAAGACCGTGTTACTTACGGTAGGCCTCTTGTTCTCCGTGTTGCATCCGACAATTGACCCCTGCACTTTCCCCGAATCGTATAACTCGGAGGTGAACATGGAAGAGAATACTTGCACGGTCCCCATCGCCTCACTCCTTCCCATTCGGAGTCATGGAGTACCCTGTGGATGAAAAGAAGCACACTATGCTGGAGACGATGATGTGCTTCATACCCGAGTGGAGGATGTCCACTAACTGGCTTCGGGTGTCTTCTGGTCATTATCGGGATTTCATCGGTGGTGATTATTGATGGCGTTTCTTATTTTGCACATTTTGGAGGTTCAGACCAACTCTTCCTTGGGCCATTGTCACTGTGTGGAATCTCTTCCCTTACACCGTTGAGCCTCTGGGAACCCAGCGCATCTTTGTTTCCTTAAAATCACGACAATGTCCCAAGACGTGTTTTGTGGATCAGTCGTTGACCATATGGACGTTTTTGCTTTGCAAAGTCCATCTAAAGATCTGTCATGAAAGACTTCAGCATTGTGTAATAAATCCGGCAGTATCTCTACCTTCACCAGAAAAATAAGTGCAAGAAGCCAGAACAATAAGATCACTGACCAAATATAATTTTTTTTCATGGACATACTTTGCGAAATAATTTCTGCAATGTGCCTGCACAAACCGTGACTGCCTTAATACTTGTACATCCTCACAAATAGCCAAGAAAATAGAAAATCTAATTTTTGTTTCAAAAACATTAATGAATAATGGAGTTGCTTGCTGACTCATGAGGTGTTTGTTACCGCCGTTGCATAAGGGCGGTGATTCTCCTGCTTGATTTTTTTTTTGTTGTTGTTTTAATCATCATCAACGTCTAGGCGAGAGAGACTCTTCTTGTGGTATACTATGTTTAAAAACGAAAAAGGCATCTCCGTCTTCTGATTAGGTGATCTGCTCAGCAGCAGTGTGCAAAAGTTTAAGGATGGATAAGTAAATGTGTTGGAACTGCGAGGAAGACCTTGCATATTTGCATGATGTGGAGAATAAGTTTTAACAGATTTTCTGGGAGCTGATAATAATTATTGGAAGTACCACGGTCTGTTCATGGAGTTATAAGTTGTTTTCATGAGTTGGAGCTTTGACCCGTTCCTACTCTGAACTTGGTTGTTTTGACCTTGCGTCATAGTGATGCAACTAATTTTTATCCATAGCGATTGATTTCCACCAAGCAGGAATTGAGAGGGAGCGCAAGTTTCTGTCGTGGGAAACGGGAACGAGGTGAGGCCGGCGCTTCGGTCTTTTCCGTTCGTCGGAGTAAAATACTGCAGGTCGTCAAAGTAAAATACTGCAGGTTCAAATGAGTTGAACAAATGGCTGAGGTCAACTGGAGGGGATGAGATATCAAGGGTCAGGTGGCACAATATTGGCAAGGGAGGGGTGACGTCACAGATCAGTGACACTAGATCCAGGGTGGGAGTGAAGCGTCAAGGGTCACAGGGAGTTTGCGCCATCTATATATAATGGAGCAGGTGTTTACATGTATGTATATATGTATGTCTGCTCTATACCCATTGGTTGGGCAGCTGGCCTGAATCTAACCACAACTGCAACCTGAAAAAAAAAATCATATGTCCACCATTTTGGTCAGCACAAGACATCTTAAAAGTGTCATCTTCACAATTGCCATGCCTTCCCTATAAGTTTCCCGTTCATTGTAAAACACCCGAAGCAACTGTTCAAAGCATCATCAAATATTGAAAGGTTTGAGTCGAGAGGCATCATGGGCCTTGTGAAGGCAACAGTAACGTATAAGCTTAAGGCCTTAGGCTTCAGGCCTCCGGTGTCAGCCTATGGTCCAGTACAATTTGAATTATCCGAGATATATAACCACGATGTATTATGTATATGCACATAAGCAGTTTGCATGATTTAGCTTCTTGTACGTAACCCGGGTTTTTTTTATTTTCGGCAGTGATCGAGGCAAATAAAGGGATGTGTCAGAAGAACGTGCTGTACGCTTGGAACAAGATCGTCCGTATGGCGGATATTCTGCGAGCGAAATGAATGCGGGGGGGGGGGGGGGGGGGGGGAAGTGGATAGTAAACAAACTAAGAAAGTGAATTATTAATGAAACATTAATGAATAAAGAAATTTGAGAAAGGGCATTAAGATGTAAAAGAAGAAGAAGAAAGAAACCTGTCGTCATTGTGTGGAATCTTAGAGGTCTTTCCCATATTCCTTTTCATATTGAAAAAAAACTCCTTGTGACTCCGGACGTTTCACCCCCTCATTAGATCTTGTGTATTCGGTTCCTAGTACCACCTGACCCTGAGAGTCTTTCCCCTTCCCTTGACGTCTCACCATTTCCCTTGACATATCGGCCCTCCCCTTGACCGTGATCCTCCCTTGATCCTGCACTTCACTCGTTTGCTCTGATGAAGGGAAATGTCCGAAACGTCATCCTCACCTCGTTACCCATGCCCGTAAACTTTCCCATTCTCAGCACCTGTTTGGGAAAAATCCATTGTTGGCTTCTTTGCCGACGCAAGTTTGTCCACTCGTCTTTACCAAGGTTATTCCTCGTAATTTTCATCCATTCACTGTTCACTCGAAGAAACCTTGTCCTTTGAAAAGCAAGTTTTCCTGTTTTTTAAAAAAGTCCGCTCACGAGTATCCACACTCTTGTCATTAGATCGTCAACAACGGAGTTTACGAGCTCTGAAAACCATAACGATGTCCTTTAGTCAGTCAGTGGGTCCGTTAACAATATATTTTTATTTTTTATTTTCAAAACTAGGCATGATGATTCATGACGTGGATACACAAAAACTGATGGAGCCCTTTTTTTCAATTTCCATCCAGGTGGTGAGATAACTAACTTAAAATGCAATCATATGAATATCACGTACAATGGTAACGAGCTAACAAGCAGTTTTCGACTCACTCAAGTATCTCATCTTCTCCATATTTATATTCGTTTATCGATAGCAGATCATATCAAAAGACTGGATTAATACATTGGTACATGATTCATTGTATGTATTTGATGATGACTTGAGACACTGCAATCAACGACAAGTCTGGAGACTGCGATGGTTCACGAGCAATGTACACGGTTCGCCTTTTCTATTTTTTGACCTTCGAGGGGACGCCACGGACAAACTGGCGGGAATCGGGAAAAACGTAAATGATGAAAGTTGTAGTACTCGAAGAGCACTACTTGCATACCAACTTTCATTCGAAACAGTTGAAAACCCCAGGAGCTCGATGCCCAATTTATTGATTTTTGGACATTTTCTAAGTTCGTGACCTTGTGACCTTGACCTTGGGACGAAAATGAAAAATCGAGCTCCGTGGGGCTATGCAGGTGTCATTGGGCTAACCAAATACCGAAACCCCTGCCAGATTCGACAAACCCCCTCGGAGAAGATGTAACTTGAAATCGGCTACCCCCTAAAAACACATGCTTTTTGGGCGTGGCTCCGCCCATAATGGGTGCACCACGCCCATTCTCAGGAAAACACAACTAGATCATGATATAAACCTCCCACCCAAATTTTATCAGGATCGGATCAAAACCAACGGAGCTATGCTCGGGACAGACAGACAGACACACACCCATAACGAATATAGTGGTCACTTACTGGCTCGTGAACCAAATATGGAAGAAGCTTGCATTCTCCGATTTTGAACTCGCCAATATTCCAACATCGCCAGGCACATCAGCTCGGAAACAACTCGGTCTTCGGATGTGATGCACAATACGATCACCATCGGCACGTCCCACGCTGCATTTCTCTGGATCGAATCCCATCAAACGATGTGAGAAGTTTCGGCCACAGGTAGTCAGTTGCATGCCTGGTGTTGGCTTGATGGATAGCGTGGTGGGCTTGGGATCCTAGGATCCTGAGTTCAAATCCCACTCACTGTGGGATTTGACTCAGCCTGTCATCCTTCCGAGGTTGGCAACATGAATGCCAGCTTGCTGGTATCCTGTGTCGGAGTGGCAACCTGTCCAGGATTGTGTCCAATAGCCAAGGAGACTGCCTAAGCAGCACCAACGCTCTTTACAGAGTATGGTCCCAATGGATGGATAGTCAGTTACAAAGTTATCATGGCAAACTCCCATGTTATATCACAAATTATTTTGAAATCAAGTGTTTATAATTTTGAAACAATTATTGCTACTCCCATGTTTCTTGGCAGTTTCTTCTGGAACTTGAAAATGCCGATGATAATGAGATGAGATGTGATGATTCAAAAACATCAGTGGACAAAAACAAATGGAATGTTTTTCATCAATTCAGGACCTTCTCATCCTCCATCGGTTTCACTGTATGAATACAACCATGTGATCAGGCATTTCAGCCCGCATGGGCTCCTAATTTTCCATCGAATTCAACTGAAAATCAATTTTATCACCTCTCGCACTTCCAACCACGACCGCCCTTAATCGGGAGACGAGCATCTGTCCCACCCGGGACTATTCTTTTTAATTATTATTCTTGCCTTCAGCTATTGTAAGCCCAATCAATATGAAGCCCGTGATAGAGAATCACACGTCATTGCTCAACCTCCAGTGACTCGACCATTGCAACCCTGAACAGAAGGCCTCTGCGCAGGCACGGGTGTTACTTAACGCTACGCTGTCGTGATGTCTGTCCATCATTTGAACGGGAAACGATTACTGCACTACTTTACGTGAATATGCAATGCAGCCTCTGTCTTAGATGTTCATGAAGTCGATGAACAGTTGAGCTGATTACCCCCCTGTGTTGGCGTTTGTGTGTGTGTGTGAGAATGGATTTGTGCATTATTTTGGCGATGTTTCTTGGAATAATCGAGTGGAATCGACGGTTCCCACTTAACGGGCCCGATTATTGCCACCTTCATGTCGGATGAGCCGGGAACATTTTGGTTTTTTTTGTTGTTTTTGAACCATCGCGGAAAGCTGGTTGTCATTCATGGAAAGCTGTTCGTTATGTGGGAACTCTGATTGACCCCCTGGTTCTTTAATTTGCATAAAAAGGAGCATCTTCTTTTCCATAATTAATTGTTATTGGACAGCATTTATGACTTCTTCTTTTTTTTTTTCATTCTTAATTACCACTTGCCATTTTCCTTTGCTTCTTACGACCGTTTGATCCGCATTCTGACACAAATTTGACGTTTGCAGAAACTCGATGCTGTATGATTCATTGACCTGCTGGAGTTGTGCCCATACTTGTTGCAGAGTACGTGTTGTCACGTGTTACGTGATGCATTCATTGCCTCATTATCTTGCAAAATGGGGAAATGATCAATGATGGTTTAATTTGTCACTAACATTTGTTTAACCTCTGCTATTGTGTTTACCTGTGAGTTAAACCACTGCCGGGGTTTTATAGTCATTTTGCGTCGGTCAAACGATTTTCTGCTCCCCATTGGGACTCGCCCACATGTTTTGCACACAAGAAAGATGGCAGAGTAAATTGAGAATGTGAAACAATGAGATGATAATAGAGGAGAAAAGGGAGGTTCGATGAAATTGAGAGGACTAGAGATGTAATAGCAAGTGGAGAAGAGGGAAGGGGGTGCTTTAAAAGAGAAGGGAGGGGGGCACATGCCTGGTGTTGGCTTAATGGTTAGGGTGGTGGGCTTGGGATCTGAGGATCCTGAGTTCAAATCCTGCTTGGCTGTTGAATTAGTACCAGGTGGGGTTGACTCTGCCCTGTCATCCTTGTGAGGTCGGCAAAATGAGTGCCAGCATGCTGGTATACTGTGTCGAGTGGCGACCCGTCCAGGATTGTGCCCAATAGCCAAGGAGACTTCTTAGGCAGCACCAACGCTCTGCACAGAGTGTGGTCCCAATAGATGGATGGAGGGGGCACATGCCAAATGTTTAAGGTTTTTGTTTCTGTAATATGTAACCGGCCCTCAAGAGTAATTGAATCAAACCCCTTGGAAGGCAACTGGCTGTTTATTTGCATAGCATCATTCTTCCTACAAGGGTTGCTCGGAAAGTGTGTGGCCGAGCACGGTGGCGTTAAAATGTATGAATGCAGCTAAATTGTTGTAAAAATAATGTATTTTTTCGGGAGGGGTAGATGGGGATGTGAAATGTAGGGAGGCGTCGTATACTTTTTTTTCTCGGACTATTAATTTTAATGTCAACTTTAATAATCATATAAAACGTGTCATGCAATTTGATATGAAATAGCTACACATTAACTACCTTGATGTCGTTAGTTGTGATTGACTTTAAGGTTCTGACCGGAGTGATCATTTTCCGCTAACAGATTTTCAGAAAGGTGACTGGTATGAAGAGAAATCTTTTTGTATCTGATAAAAAACAGTTGTAACTGGAACAGAACTCGGTAGATGACATACCTCCACCAAGCTGAACAGTTTACGTTTTGTATCCCACTGATAGGCCGGATCTGGATTCGAACCTGAACCAAAATCTAATCGGTTTGTTCTTGCCATTGACCCAACTCATCCACCAAGTTTTATCAGAACCTGTCCACAACTTTTTGATATATCATGTTATACAGCATATCGGGTTTTTTTGGCCAATATCTCAATGTTGAAGAATCACTTAGAATATATATATATATTTTTAATTCTCATATCCAAAATCTTCACCAAAATCTAATCAATTTGTCCTGGTCACACACCCTACCTGTCCATAAAGTTTTGTCTGACTCCATCCATAACTTTTTTGAGATATCCTGCTCACAAACAGACAGGGGTGAAAACGATCTCCTTCAACCTCCGGTAGCGGAGGAAAGAAAGGAGCAAGCGTGTGCATTGTCGGAGATCGATGAGAATTTTTTGTTTGTTTTTTTGTTGTTATTTTTGAAGGTGCACTTTGACTTCATTTTATCACCTTCTCCATCTCCAACAGAATGGTTGTTATCCGAAATGAATCTGACCCTTTGCTCTCGAAATACACCGACGACGAGACGGAGCATTTAACGATGCATACCCTTGCCGAGATCTATAGGTTACGGTAGATCTGACAATGAATGATCTGTATTGAAGTCGATCTGCTTGTGGACTTGCACAATGACACAATGGATTACGATAACCTCTCGGCCTTGGTGTTTGTGCGTCGTGTGCTAAAAATGCTGTTTGTGCAACGCGGTATCATTGGTGGCCAAAAGTGAAGAGGTGAAACGTTAAAACGGTTTTACATACTTAAAATATATAAATTAATAAAACCTTTGCTTCAAGCAAGTGCCAATCCTGTCCAGATGGCATGGTGGACCTCTTAGTCATTTCTTCTCATTTTAAGCGGTTCATTTATTTGTTTATCTCTGCCTCTCCCGCATTCACAGGTTATAATTTGATTTGGGGTTTTCATTTCATGACAAAAAGTCACGTGTGTCACAGCTCCTGGAATGTTTCTTCACTGAACCAAGCATCTATATGCAGGGAGGATGGTGGTGGTGGTGTTGGTGGTTATTGTGATGCAGTCCACAAAGATGAAGCTTTTTTTGAAAATCTACAATGTTGGTACAGCATGGTATTGTTTTCACCGTCATTTTGTTGCCGTCGTACAATTTCATGCTTGCACTACTAGGTTTAGGGATCTATCAGAATTGGAATTTGGGTCTCGTTCCTTCCACTCAAATTGCTGTATAACGTTGCACATGTACATCATCGAAGTTGATCCCCTCGTCTGCCTTGTGCACTACATCCAATTACACTTCCAAAGCACAACTTTCTGAACACGTCGCTGTTGGCCTTTTGTAAAAATGCAATGATCTTTGCAACAGTCGTTCACGATTTCCCTCATGGCAGCTGAGAAGCTAAAACACTGGAATTTTCTGTCATTGCCTTCTGGAATTTTGGGGGGGGTAAAAGGTTGTTGTGTAAATACTTTGTATCGTTGTGAACACAGTGTTAGCAATTTGAAACGCATTCGTATTTTAGCTTGATCATGCGGCCATCTGATCTTGTCGAAAATGTCCCGGCCGTCAGGGTTTCATTTCGAAACTTTTTTGTGAACATTCCTGTCCGAGTTTGTTGTCCTGTCTTGCTGCGACACCAGTGGGTAAGCTGTACCGCTGCGTTTGAACCGTTTGCGACGTTCGACACGTCGATTGCTCTGCTATGACATCTCGCTCGTCACTTCCTCATTCTCGGTCAAGTTGCAGGCACCAATCCAATATTATTGATTGTTAATGTATTATTTTGGCAGGTCGTATGTATACTACACTTTTGTCCTGTGATCTCTAACTTGTATTGAATAGTACGTGTACTTACATTTCATTTTGACTATAATCGGGTACTTTATGAATACTGATGGTATTGGATCGGCAAAATAATTATCTTGCTTTTCATTCCTCAGCCGTTTCTATGAATTTGTTTTTGTGCGACGTATACCGCGTAGACGTTAACTGTCCTTGAGTGAACTCATCCGACCTACTAATTTACCTTGGTGTTGAAGAATTTTGTTCAATCGCATCGCTTTCAAATGTCCAAGAAGTATATGCGTTGACTTGTATACGAGGTCGCAATATTCCTGCGATTTAATATTATCTGACCATTTTCGAACTACTACAAACAGCATCGCAGTCAAGTCGGGCAAGAGTCTTCGTACATTGATACAGCGCGGGTGTGGTTGGATGTGAGGAGGTTTGCTGTGCTCTCTTGGGAGGAGGAGGGCGATGAAATAATCGTTATTTTCTGACTTAAGGTCCATTTGCTGTATATGCTGAATTGTGTGCTACGGTATGGTGGTTTGCCAGCAAACTGCAGCACTTGCACATCTGTAAACAGATTTTGATCGGTGCATTCTGAGCTTGTATATATTTTTCTAATAAAAAAGTAATACCATGTCATTTGATGATGAGCATTTGATGTGATCGAGGGATTGCACTGAACTAGATGGCCTTGAGGTCAGCTATATGACTTTTGTATATGGTCTTTCTCCGCATGTACACAACACGCACGCACACCCACACACCATGTGAACCCTTGGCTCAACTGTTATTATCCCACATGCGAGCCTGGTGTTGGCTCAGTGGTTAGGGTGGCGGCTTGGGATCCTAGGGTCCTGAGTTCAAGCCCCGTCGGCGCCGAATTAATACACCAGGGGGTTGACTCAGCCTGTCATCCTTCCGAGGTCGGGAAATGAGTACCAGTTCCAGTGTGTGTACTAGTAGAGGGCACTGCATCAGCGACATAGTCGTGCTTCAAGAAATGATAGCTACCCCGGCAGCTAAGCTGCCATACGACCACCATCCCCATGCTTTTTTGAAAAAAAACGGGGCGGGGGGGGGGGGGGGATATTGTAATCGGCTCCCTCTGTCTGGCTGTCCGTCCATCATGCTATCTCCTAAACGGTTGAGCAGAAATTCGCCAAACTTGGTAGTTATGATCACCACATTGCAAGAATGTGCAAGAGCTATGTCATTTTGGCCGTTCCCGCTGGGGTGTGGTCAAAGGGTCAAATACCGAAAAATGAATTTCCTGGCACATTTTAAAACTAGAAGAGCACTCGGTAGAGCGCATACCTCCGCCACGTAATACCTGATCCACGAGAACATATCGGGCCCTAAACATTTTTGAAATATCATGCTATATAATCGTTTTTGGCCATATCTCTCAATGGTGAAGAATCACTTTAAAAATTAAATAATTATCATATCCAGATCTGGATTCGGATCTTCACCAAAATTGAATCAATTCGTCGTAGCCACACACCCAACCTGTCCACCAAGTTTCATCCGAATCCGTCCGCAACTTTTTCGATATCGTGCTATATATCAATTTTGGCCTTCACTCTCAATGGTGATGAACCCCTTAAATAATTCTAGTCGTCAGATCATTATCCAGATCTTCAGCAAAACCTAATCGGTTCGTCCTTGTCACACACCGTAACTGTCCAAAAAATTTCATCCAAATCCGTCCACAACTTTTTGAGATATCCTGCACACAAACAAACAGAAAGAGAGGAATGAAAACATAACCTCCTTCACCTTCGGTGGCGGAGGTACTGAATCTTTCTCTATGCAATCAACAATGGGAGACCCTGGGTTCATGCCCCAGGGGGGTGGGAACTTCAGGTCACAGGGATCAAAATGGAGGGAAAAAACTCAACTCAAAATTTGAGATTAGGTCAAAACGGGGTTCCTGGTGGAACTTTTTGCCATCTTTAAACTTTGCTTTTGGTGGGAAACATGGGGATTTGCGATGGTGCGCCATCGACTTCGCTCTAGTTTACATTGGTTTGGTGCGGACTCCCGCTGGTTGTAGACCTGTGCGTCACCATGCACGCTCAACCCCACATCAAAAAACAATTTTGGTGGTGTATACCAGCACACCTGCATTAAGAGTGGCTGTTTAACATGTTTTGTTAATACTCACCACGCAACAAGTCAACTGGCTCAAGTGTCCACATTTAAATGAATGTTTAACGAATCTAATTTGACGTTGGAATTCACCTAACCACAACTGAGTGGAGCAGGACCCCAAGGCATGTTGACATTTAGCACCCTGCTTTCATTTATTTTGCTACCATGTGTACATAGCTGACCCTCTCTCTCCCCCTCTCTCTACTCTGATGTACCATACTCTTCACAGAGCGTTGGTGTACTTGAAGCAGCTTCCTGAGCAAAGGTTATACTGGGTGGTTTGCCATTGTCTTCGCAGTAGTAATTAGAGCAGAATTTTGGAATTTTGCCATGGTGCTGGCGACAGCTCACTGCTCTTCGCGAAGGACACCAAAGGGTCTTTAACGCCTGTCAGAGGAACGGGACACACATTGATGAATCACGTTTCTGACCCTATATTTACCCGATGCTGAGAGTGCGCATGAGCTTGGGATAAATGTGAGGCCAGAAGAATATTTCAAATAATTCACCGTTTCATATATAACTTCAAAGAAAAAGAATGATTGCAGTAGCGTTGGCAGTTTACGATGACTCTTTAAGGAGACTGATGGCAACAACTAACTTCAACCACGATGGACACCTCGGCCCGAATGGCAATCAACCATTGGTGCTCCTTTCGCTGAAATCAACAGTTTTACTGTCGCATGTCAACATGTACTGCCGATCAGGCTGTTCCTGTCAAGACAAATAACTGTTCCAGTCCCTCCCAATCCACAGCTGTGTGCATTTAGATCAAAATTTAGTGGTTTGGCGTGACCCAACCCCAACCGGTCAAACATACTTGTGATGACTAGACACCTTGACTTGTCAGTGTACAGACATGGCAGCATGCATGAAGATTAAAATTAACTAATATCCTATGAGAATTGTGAAAAAGTAACCACTGTCCATGACAATGGGTCTCACATTTCTACTAAGAGTAGTGAGATGTTTTGAATATCCTTTTGGTAATGTTGCCCACAGGAACCAACCAAGTAGGTTGCTTATCAACTTGAAGAAGAATTTCCGGCCAATTGGGCGCACTGCCTGTTTTTCATTCATCTCATGAGTCCAGGAAAGGTATGGCTGTTGGAACATTGTAGGTATGTTGCATGAGTAGTCAGAAGTTTTTGTTTTGCTTTATTTCTTTTCTTCAAAACTTTCTACAGCGTGTGAGTTTCCTCCCACCAGGATGGAAAATTATTGGCTATTCCAATGACTCCACTGTTACGAGACCTGACGATGTCCATGCTTTAAAACTCTAGACTTGATGAACTGTTTTGTCTACTCCACGTTCTCTGAAAGCCAAATGCCTGAACCTTGGAAAGTCACCACTGTTACGACAACTCGTAAGAATGGTGTCAAAACTGATCCTCAACGATAGATCGTTACAACGGATGAGGAAGGGAATTGATCATTGCAACAGACCTCAAGAGTAATTTCTTCTCTAACTTTCTGACCCTTTGTCATCGGCATGGTTTGCGCCCAGGTCATACCACCCCGGGCATGCTGCTGCTTCGATGTCAATCAAGGACACACACCTTCAATTTCAAACAAAATGTCGGGGCAATCTCGCTGGATATCTCCATTTGATTCAACCTTGCACCATGCCCTGATTTCCAAACTGTCATCTAATGTCAGAATTTGAGTATCCCAGTGGTGTCCACCGGATGCTCCCCATGGATCTGGTGTTGAAGAGATCTTGAAGGAGGTGTCTTTGTTGGACCGGAGATGGGCAGATAGCCATAATATGTGGGGTGGATAGACAAGAGGGGACATGTTGGGTTTAATATGGGTTGGAGTCGAGGTTGATATTTCATAAGGGATGGGTGGTGTCCACACCGGAGTCTAGCCAGATGGACCCTCATTTAATGGCTGAGGCTTGCTTCAGGAGAGTGAATTTGGAGGGTGGGGAGGAGGGATTGAGGATATTGTTTGAGGGACGATGTTCTATAGACTATGATGACAGATAGTTGCGCATGGAGGTGGTTTGTGGGAGAGGAGGTGTAATATTAAGGATGTGAGAGTAATGTTGAGTAGTTGGAGGATGTTTGGTCACAGATTGACGTGAGTGAGAGGGATGTTGAGCTGCAGAAACAATGAAATGAGTGCTTTTCATATTTAAGTGGATTACAGTTGGGAGTACTTTTGTTTCACCTTGTAAGTGGATTCTGTTTGTAGATCTTGTACAATCCGTTGCTCTTCTGAGAGCTTTGTTTTGTATTTTTTTGAAGTTTTTGTATATCATGGTCTGAAGGAGTGACGGCCCAACTATGACTGGTATGATCTATGGTTGTCCGGATGAACTGTTTGTCGGTTGTTAAAAGTGATTCTTTTTCTTGTCCAAAGGTTGTATTAGTGAGTGTTTTTAGTGAGTTGATTTTGCAGTTAGTCTTGGGTGTCCAAGGTGATGCCCAGTAAGTAATGTTGGATGTTTGTAGAGAGGAAGTCGTTGATTGAAGAGAGTAATGGTTGGATGTACATTGGATTCATGTCTGTGTGGGGTGAAAAGGGTTACAAAAGATTTTTGTGGAGATGCTGTCATGGGGTTCGGTGTGAGCCGGTTTTCAAAATTGTAGAGATATTGCTGAAGGGCATTGGAAGCCTGGATAAAATTGGAGTATTGTGAGGCAATGGTGAGATCATCTGTATGTGATAGAAGTCGTGAGTCTGCTTGAGGGGTCGTAGGTCACGGAGGGATCGATTGAAGAGTGAGAGAGATAGTACCGAACCATGTGGGACCTTGTTAGGTAGAAATCTGAATGAAGAGAGACGGTTGTGGTAATCTTATTGTTGGTATGCACGTTGGTGTTGAGGATTGTTTCTTTGAGAATATGGTGGGGTACGGTGTTCAAAGCTTTATTCGTATGGATTACCGTGAGAACTTTTCATAGTGGGTGGTGGTTTTTTTGTTGTTGGAGCCGTCTCGAATGTATTTCGTTAACATTGAGAGATGAGTGATTGTTGAGTGAAGTGGAAGAAAGCCATGCTGTGGTGGGGCTATAAAAAAGCATCACTCTTAAGATCTATTATCACTTAACTTTGCAGATAACTCCACTTTGTGCAGGATTGTTATTCATCCCTTTGACAAACTATCCACAGCAGCAGCAGCAGCAGCAGCATCCCACTCTCTGCCGATTAAAAAAATAATAATAATCAACTAATCATCTACCTGAAATGACTTTTAAGGTGGATTAGATCCATATTCCCACTGTTCATCTGGCTGGGAAAGCCTTCAATTGATTTCTGACTTCTGGGAGAGGTTCAGTCTTTGGAGCTCGTCGGCCTCACCATCAACTATAACCTACTTCACCAAGGCTGTGGAATCTCACGTCCTTCTGTGTCATTGGCATCTCACGACAGGTGGCTGAGTCTCAGAGGCTGCTCAGGCAACTTGGTGACCTTGCAAGCTTTTACCAGCTCTGTCCTGGTCTTGCTCCTACAGGACACCCGCCACTTCATCTCTTTACCCAGCACCTAGCTCTCCAGGCCACTTGTGTTCGAACAGAAACCTTTTCTTTGATGCCGTTCCGAAGTCTAAACTTCCTTCTCACCTCCATTTATCCATCTCGCTCTTCTTTTGCATGTGGAAAGATCTTCCCATGTCTCTTGACTCATACTCTTCTCTCCCTCTCAGTTTTACTATGACCTCTTCAGACCTTGGCCGTCCATCCCCCCTTTCACCTGAAATTCTTGTGGTGCAATCCATGTGATTTTGTCCTCCTGTTTCCCCTTTGTTTTACTGTCTTCCTTTGCCCTATTCTTGTTACTATCTTCTTGAAAATAAAAAACATTCAATTTGCAGGTTTTTATTTTGGGACAAGACGATTTAGATTGCATTCCTTTTTTATTTTTTTTTTCAAATCTTTGTTTGTCTCCTCCTCCCCCCTTTGCTTCCGGCCGAGGGAATTTCATTCTCTGGCAAATGTTAAAGTGAAAAGATTACGGCATTTCTGAATCCAAGATAATCCTTTAAATAAAGTATCCTGATATCTAAACGCTGATACCCCCAGCCACCCTTCAATGTATCCTGTGACAGTGACCCGGGTGGACGAGGGCAACTATCCCACCCGAACGGTCACTAATTTAGCGAAATCTACCAACGGGTAGTCCTTGAGACGGTGAAGTCGTCTGCCGGCAGGGCTCAAAATAAAATAAAATTTTGAGGGTTCTCTTTGAGAAAAAAAAACTTCCGAGCTTAATTATTTTAAAAGGCTACTTTTTTTTTATTTGGCGGGGGGCAGGCATTTTTTGTCTCGGGGGTGGGGGGGGCTCCTTTTATGTATTCACTGTTTGTCAGATGATGCAGACACGTAGTTACATTACCTTGTGTATTTTTGTTGTATTTTTTTTAGGGTTTGAAAATTTTTTTCTTGCAGTTTTACAAATGGAGAGCAATGACGGTGCTTTCATTTGTAACGAGCTTCTTCTTGGTAGAGGACAGTAGATGTACCTGTCTTTGTTCTTTTTTTTTTTTTCTTCTTTTTTTTTTGAAGATGAGCTCGAAGGAGCTTTTGAAGTTTCTGTATAGCCGGTGGGTTGCGCAAGTTTTGTTCGAATCAGAAAGTACTCCATCATGATATAGATTCCAGCATGCACCATGATGTAGGTAGTCTAATGTGCCAGATACCCTTACAATACACACAAGCAGCCCACTGCGGCCCCGGAGCCGCGAAGCGAGAGACCGCAGTAGGATGGCCTTTTTTGATGGTGAATCTGCAATGCACACATGTGATTGCACGACTATTTATTGTTTATGTGGTAAATAAACAACATGGCCATGTCCACAAGCAGAGCACTCGCGATCGTTCGTGGAGCAGGTCACGGAAAATAAACCGTAATCGTAGTGAACTCATTTGAATGCTTTTCAAATTGCGCTTATTTATGCTGATATTAACGGGGACGACTTTTCTCTCGGTATTTTGAATTTTTTGCCCCCGTGTTTGATATTTTTAGCTCATCTGGAACGTCGTTATGGGGGGTTTATGGGATGGCGCGTCTGTCTGTCCGTCCGTCCACAAAGACTTGCAACTTCTTGTCTGAAACCACACATACGATTTCGATGAAACTTTACCACAACCTTCATCACCCTGAATGTACCAAAGCTTGTTGATGGCATTAAAAAAAAAATTCGGCCCGAAAGGTGTCTGCGGGGGTTGCCCCCCAAAATAGTTATTTGTTTTCTTCTCAGAAACTACACATGCAATTCCGATGAAACTTGACTACAACCGTCATCACCTGTGATGTACCAAAGTTTGTTCATTTAAGAAAATTGGGGTCGAAGGAGGTTTACGGAAGGGGGGGTTGCCCCCCCCCCCCCAAGAGGTATTTAGTTCATTGGTACATTTTGCTGATTCCGTTCCATCATGGCTTCCTCTTCATTGTCATTACTGTACCAGGTGAGCACCCAGGGGTATTGCCCCTATTTTTTAAGGCTATTTTGGAGCTTTCGAGGATGAATTTACTCACCGCCCCTGTGTATTTTGAGCCCTGTATTCTGGGAAAGCCAAGACCTCCTTGCTTCGGTTTCCGACGCACAGTATCTCCAATAAGCCTGCTGTCTACAGTGCATTCACCGATTCAAAAGAATGGGAGATGAGAAAGACCCTTGACAAACGAATACGTTTTCTTTCCTCCTAACGAGGTTTTTGGCACAAATTTTCCCACAGCCGTGGATTTCCTGTATCAACTCGTGCTGCGGTTAATTGTTCCAATAAATGGCACCGCGTACCAAACCTGACCAACACTTCTCCAGTGAGACCAAACAGTTTTATTAGAAAGGGGGAAGGGAAAACAGAGAAGTAACACTTCCAACGAACGGATAATTATTTATGAAATATATCCTCTTCCCCCTCCCCCCCCCCCCACAATGCCAACGAATGAGAAACTCACAGAAACCGGAAGATAAGACAGAAAATAATCTGTCCACACGCTATGGTTGCGTGTGGTCGTTGCAGTGTCAATTGGAGTGGTGGGCTCAGAGTGGATGAGACTCGCCTGGTCCAGACTTTTGCTGGGTTTTGATCAGGTCGCGCTGTTCCAAAGACTTGGAGGTGTTAAAATCTTCCGACTTGTGGTCTGGCACAATTTTGTGCTTGGGCAGTGTGGCAGGCTCCTAGCCTGCTCTTCTCTCTTAGCACCTCAAACACCTGGTAACACTTGATGCACCACTACCACGCTCTTGTCCAAATCACGGGGAGGGTAGGGGGAGAGGCGGTGCTTCCTAGCGCCCCTGCCCCCTTCTCTGTACTCAACGGCAGTCCTCCACAGAGTACCCGGGTACCCGAACCGACTCGCCAATAAAATGTATGCTTCCCACGCCATCCTTGCAGACTGCGTCCTCTGCCGCTTAAGGCTCTTAGGTACCGGGGTAAATCCTTTACTTGAAAAATAAAAAGTCCTAATTGTGTGTTAGAGGTAGCACACTTACCTTTAAGCTGCCTAGACAAGATTGATTCCTGACCTGACTATAAATTGTCCGGTTGGTGCTTCACAAGTTGCACCCATGGCCAGATTAACCTTTTGTGGGCCCCCATTTTGGAAACCATTGCAAAAGATAAGAGATTGACGACACAGCAATAGTCCTTAACACAGCACACAACTGTCGAAGTTTTATTTACACGTTCAAGTTGCAAATGGAGGTGGCCGCCACTCAGGTACCAGCAATAGTTGCCCTAGGGCAGAAGGACATATACACAAGTGTACATAAAACAAATACTAAATGAAACTAGAAGGGCACTCGGTCGAGCACATACCGCTGCCACGTAATGCCTGATCCACGAGAACATATCTGGTCCAATACATTTTTTAAAAATATCTTGCTATACAGAACTATATCGTTTTTGGCCCTATCTCTCAATGGTGAAGAATCACTTAAAAAATTAAATAATTACTGTATCCAGATTTGGATCTTCACCAAAATCGAATCAATTCTTCCTTGCCACACACACCAAACCTGACAACCAAGTTTCATCCGAATCCATCCACAACTTTTTGAGATCTCGTGTGAGATATCGTTTTTGGTCCTATCTCTCAATGGTGAAGAATCACTGAAAAACTTCTAGTAGTCGGATCCGGATCTTCATCAAAATCTAATCGGTTCGTCCTTGCCACACACTCATCCTGTCCACAAAATTTCATCGGGATCCGTCCACAGCTTTTTGAGATATCTTGCACACAGACAGACAGACAGACAAACAAACGGACAGAATGGGGTGAAAACATAATCTCCTTCACCTTCGGTGGTGGAGGTACGGTAGATAAAAACAGCCTTTCATTTGCTCATCCCACGAAGTTCTACACATATTCCCTATTGAAACGTATCCCGATGTGCACACTTGGCCAGTCAGAATGACCGGGAGGTACGCACACTCATCTCTAGGCTGTCTCGCCTGGGTTCGAATCCCGACCCAGCTATAAAGTGTCATCCCTCGGATGGACGTTAAATGGAATTCCTGTTTGCCGACATTCGTTGGTGGACGTTCAACATCCCACGGTGTCCTTCGCGAAGAGTAGGCGAGCCATCACCGGCATCCTGAACAAATTCCAAATTCCTGCCCTAATCGAACCAAACAAAATCCAAATTGAACGTCACACCTGACGGCAGGTTTGTGAAGAATCGGGC
>CM068962.1:94740999-94750999 GCA_035128595.1 Eptatretus atami | reverse complement strand
TCTTTCACTCCCTATCTCTCTCTTTTTCACTCCTGTCTTCCTCTCTCTCTCCTCTCTCTCTCTTCCTTCTCTCTCTCCTCTCTCTCTCTCTCTCTCTCTCTCTCTCTCTCTCTCTCTCTCTTTTTCACTCTTTCTCTCTCTTTTTCACTTGCTCTCTCTCTTTTTCACTTGCTCTCTCTCTCATAAAGGAAAAAATATTGCACATGTTCGATATACAATATCCAAAAAAAATATTGCAAAAATTGAAACTTGGCAAATGTCATCAACTCCCCCATGGGGTATATATGGTGATGACAAGGACATAATCGGTGAAGTTGTATTTCAGCCATAATTGGTTGAATCAAAATCCTTATCCAAAAAATCTGAAACTTCATATTGCTGATCTATGACCTGATGTGAGTGGAGAATTAAATTTATGACGTCATCGGGCACATAGTCTTGCCACCGTATTGGATTGAAAATAAAAACATTAAAAAATCGTCTTCTCCAGGACTGCTTAACAGATAGATACGAAACTTCATGCATATGATTGACTAGCCATGAGAATATAGTTTTAATTTTTTTTTCATGTTCACCTTCAATGACACAATTTGGCCTGAATGTAAACAAAAGTGGTTGCTAAGTATTCTAATAATCAATCAATAAAGCTACGGATAATAACAATGCATGGGACATAATAGGGTGCATGGATGATATGGGTACTGTACATGGGCAATTGAAGCAGTAGGCCGTAATCGTAACGTGTTCAGTTAACGATGGTATTGTTGTTCAGAATGAACATGCGAAGTGAGACTATGTGCTCGACCATGTGTCATTCTCATTATGGTTTGTTATTGTTGTATACACAATTAATACACATGTGCAGGTAATGTAGAGGCCTTCTCATTCGTCTAAGCATCCGTTTCTGGTCTCCACTTAGTGTTTGTGCCATCTGTGATTTGCTCAACCAGTAAACATCTGGCTTCTTAAGGCCTCAATAAGCCTTTAAAGTTTTGACAATCTCTTGTTTGACAATTTGTTTGACAAGACAAACAAAACAATTTTTAAGAAATCATATTTTTATGGATGTCACCATTTTGTCCTAGTTTAGATTCTAAATGCTTCATATGTTCGCTCCTGATTACTCGCAGGCCTACCAGAACAATACTACAGCCTTACATGGTTTCTCAGCCCTGTTCTCGCCCTGCTTTTTTCACCACTTATTGGTTCAGCAAGTGACCACTGCACTTCACCGTGGGGACGCCGTCGCCCCTTCATCCTGATTCTGTGCTGTGGTGTTCTGCTTGGGGTAACGCTGTTCCTCAATGGGGCCTCTCTTGGTGGGTATCCCTGCATGGCTGGTTTATTGTGCATAGCAAATTAGGAGAGTCTGTGAATAATAATTGCATGGCTTGCAGACCTTTTTCCTGGTGATATTGTCATCATTAGTTTTTCTAAGGACCCCACTTTTGACTAGCTATATCATAGGGAGGAGAGATGCTTCCAGAATGGCTGGTTCTTTCCCTTGTGACAGGATCAATGCACTTCCCTTCCACTCAGGAGTTTAACATGGATACAATGCTGTTTAGTTGATGTCCACAGTTTAACAGTGGTACAATCCACATTCTGAAATTTGAGTCTCAAAGTTCATTCGTAAACGTTTTGTTTAACAATGATAAATTATCTTGTTTGCATTGAATTAGAAATGATTGACCAAATGAAAGCCATATACTTATTGTGTCACCGTTGACACAACAACTTTGAATGGTGGTCCATTGTAATGTCCTGTTGAAATCTCTTACTCCCCACTTCCCTTCCTTTCAGAATTTTTTTTTTTTCACAACATTGCACCTTGCATTTTCTTTATGTCCACAAACAAATTCCATGAGTGTTGGCCATTGTTGAAAAATATAAATGAAATCTTCCATGTTGGCCACGGGGCCACCGACACAAATGATAGTATGAACTCAGTATGATTATGAGATTGTTATATGTAGACGGCCTTCTAGAGTCTGTTGAGAAATTTGAGCATAAAGGTAGGATGGATTGTGCATCAAGCAAAACAGGAAGGAGGAAAAATGAGGGATGGAGCAGTAGAAGGAATGGGAGTGGAAGAAGTAAAGTTGGCAGTGAGGAGAAAGAGAGAGAGCATTGGGGGGGGGAGCATTGTCAGAAAGGAGTTGAGGAAGTCAAGGAAACAACTGGGAATGTCGATGGAGGGAACGAGAGTGCTGTTATTCGCTGTAACACTTGTTCTACCTTACTTGACTCGAGTTGACGGAGGTGTAAGGATTATCCACGTACCATTTTTTTTTATCCCCCCACCTCCGCCCCTTTCCCCACCAAGAAACAAATTACATAAGTTTCATCAAACTTTTGATTTTCAAACGTTGATTTTATAATTTGTACCAAACGCTAGCAATGTTGTTGCATAATCTCCTCTTTTTCTTTCTCTTCTTCTTAACTCTGCACCCTGATCCCAACATTTGGTATTTCGACTACTTGGATACACCTTCTCCATTCCCCTCTATCCTCCATATATTCCTCTCTTAATCCCAAGCACTTCAAATCTATTTCCACTACCTCCCTCCACCTTAATCCCGGTCATCCTCTTGATCTTTTCCCCCTACTTGGCCTCTTGATGTACAAAATAATCTCTTCTGGTTGTACAGGGTGTTCCAGATGTATTGTGACCCCCATTTAATTCTCCAAAACTTTCATAAATATATGTGGAAAAATTACAGGCCAAGACCAGGAATCAAACTCGGGTCCTCTGGCAAACCATACCAGTGATCTGCTATCTGGGTGACCCACCAACTGAGCAACGCAATTCTTCCACATATATATCGGTGCCACTCTCTTTCCCCACTGCTTCCAGGGCACTCACTGACAACATAGGAGCAGCTAGGGCCTACTCTCGAGAGGGTCTTCTCCCTGTGGGGGGGAAACACATCCATGTCTGCTATGAAACCCACAGGGGGGGCGTTTGTAATAAAATGAGAATTGAAACAGGATAGAGCCATCATAAATATATGTGGAAAAATTACGGGCCCAGACCAGGAATTGAAGACCGGGAATTTTATATATGTGGAAAATTGCGTTGCTCAGCTTGTGGTTGCCCAGATAGCTCAGATGACAGAGCACTGGTTTGGTTTACTACATGACCTGGGTTTGATTCCTGGTCTGGGCCTGTAATTTTTCCACATATATTTATGATGGTTCTATCCTGTTCATTTCTCACTCAAAAACTTTATATTTTTGTGTACCAATTGGGTGTGTAGTGTAATTTAAGCAATATAAAAATGGCATATATAAACTTTATTAAATATCATAATTGTAAATATGAACAATGTCCTTATTCAGGGTCCAGTAGGTTTATATGAGAGCCAGAATTTTATTTGCACAGGATGATTCGACGCCATGTTCTGTGAGAAATGTTACGCAACATTGCCTGGTCCACTTGTGCAAATGAATAAGAAAAGAAAAACAATCTTAGGTGTCACGAGACATTTGGAACACCCTGAACAAAATTTGTTTCTTCTTTTCTGTCTCTTTTGTGTGAATCTGACATTTGCAAGACATTTGACCATTCGTGATGATTGTCATGATTTTGCATGTGCACCAGTAGGAGATGTGCATTCTTCTCTAACGATGAACGCTCTGTCACGAGTGAACAGGCAGGCTAATGAGAAGTGAAACCACGAGTTGGTGGTGCGGATTGGTGTTCACGGTTTTCGGTGTCGTACTCATGGATTTCTGTGCTGATAGCACTGAAAGCCCGATCCGGGCTTACCTACTCGACATAGCGCAGAGTGAAGACCAGGAAATGGCACTCAACATCCATGCTGGAGCAGCAGGTCAGGGCTGTACCTGGTTGAGTGAAGTCTCACCAGGCTGTTAGAAATTCTCATTCTTCCCCATATGACTATTAATTTGTGTGTATATATATATATATGATCAGACTAGACCATTCTGGTTAAGCGTCTTTTGGAACGGCCTGCCTCAAGTGTAATATCGCGCATGGTCTAAAAATGGCTCCAAAGACATTGGGGTTATTTTTTATCTTGTACTCCACTCACTTTTGTGGATAATGTTACTGAAAAGCTTGAGAGCACAGCAGCTTTTGCTCGTTAATTTTACACAAAACTTGCTTTATACAAAAATGTTCTCTCTGGTTTCAATAAAGCGTACTTTGATGGGTGCTCACTGAAATGCAGGTATTTATGTTAAGATTAATATCATGTGCTCTACAGCACATCGCTTGTTGTTGTCTGATTAACTGGGAGTGAAGAAACATGATTTGTTAAGTTGGCCCTCTGAGTTTTCTTGATAACTCTGACTCACAGGCTCATAAATCTAGAGCAATACCATATATTATGAACAGCTCTCATGGGTTGTGGGTAATGTGTGCACCAGGTCTGGGCGGAGCCATAGGATACATGATTGGTGGAATCAAATGGACATCCACTTTCCTTGGTGAAATTTTTTCATCACAGCAGCAGATCATTTTCTTGTTTACCATGATCATCTTTACCACTTCAGTTGCCCTGCATTTGTTCAGCATTCCTGAAAAACCGCTTGTCACAACACGAAGGATGCAATCTCACAGGCAGCCCCATTGCCCAGGGATTGTGACCGTGTCCCAGACAAAGGAAACCGCAAGGGATATCATTGATATGGCCAGTGGAGAGCCATTAGGCAAACAGAGGGAGCCAGAAGCATCTTCGTTAGATGCCTCTGTGACTCGCTGCAGGAGCGAACCCATCCTGAACTTTTCGCCACAGCCTTTGACTTGGCCTCATTGCTTTGATTACTGTGACACTGGGGACAGAAAAACCATTGCTGGAATCGGGAAACTGTTCTCTCACTGCAGCAACGATGGAACTTTGTGCTCAACCTTACCATTCCCTGTTCCTCCAGAAAGTGCTAGAAACTGCTGGGTTCAAGAAAAGAAGACTGCATCCACTGTTGTAATTGGAGAGTCACTGATTGTACGTAAATGCAATTTGTTTTTTACTTTGTTTGATTCGAGCTTTATCGAGTTTCCTCCAAGCTCTTTTAATCAAAACTGTTTTTTCATTGAAATATCATTACCTCTGCCACCGAGGATGGATCGATGTTATGTTTTCACCTCTGTCTGTCTGTTTGTTTATTTGTCTGTCTGTCTGAGCAGGATATCTCAAAAAGTTGCGGACCAATTTGGACGAAAGTTGGTGAACAGGTTGGGTGTGTGACGAGGACAAATTCATTTGATTTTAGTGAAGATCCAGATCCTGATCCAGATACGACAATTGTTTAATTACCTCCGTCACCAAAAGTGGATGGAGGTTATGTTTTCATTGCTATCTGTTTGTTGGGTAGTCGATCTAGTCGAAAAAAAAAATAATTCCAAAAATGTTTTTTTTGAGATTTGTTCTACCCTTATTATCAGTATTTAAAATGGCGATTTCAGTTAATACAATGGCGATTTCGATGAAACTTGGTGGGTATGTTCATACCATGACCTAGTTGAGTGCAAATGAGAACCGTTGCTATGGACACCACCGTTGCCTAGCACGGGACTTTGAATTTTTGAAAATCATAAAAAATTTATTTTTTCGAAAATCAAAAATCGGGCCACGAGCGACTGTGGGCAGTACATTCAGCCATATTGTCAAAAATTTCCAGCCGGATCCTATGAAAACTGTCGAGAAGATAGACTTTGAATGAACCCTGGTCGAAAACAATAAAAAAAAACGAAGTTCGTTATATCTCAGAGACTATGAGTCAGATATACATGAAACTGGTATGGTAGGTTCATGGTATGTCCTAGTTATGTGTGAGAAAGAACCGTTGCTATGGACCCTCCGTTGCCTAGCAACGGCCGAAAACCTCTAAATGTGGGGTATTTTAACGAAAAACAATCTGCAGCATTAACCCTTGAGGTAGAATCATGAATTTTTCTTGTGCTTAATCCTCAGGTCATTCCCCCTCGAACGGCCCATCGCGTCAGGTTCTATTGGGTAGGCGACTACCCATGTCTGCCTACCGGCTTGTCTGTTTGTTTGTCTGTCTGTGAGCAGGATATCTCAAAAACTTGTGGATGGATTCAGACAAAATTTGGTGCAGAGGTTCGGTGTGTGACAAGGACGAAAGGATTCCATTTTGGTGAAGATCCGGATCAGGATATTAGATATTTTTACAGTGATTCTTCACCATTGAGAGATGGGGCTAAAAACGATATAGAGCATGACAGCGCCAAAAGTTGTGGACAGATTTGGATGAAACTTGGTGGACACGTTGATTGTGTGATGAGGAAGGAATTGTTTCAATGTTTTTGACGATTCGGATCCAGATCTGATAATTTTCAAGTGATTCTTCACCATAGGCTAAAACGATAGAGAGCACGGTATTTCAAAAAGTTATGGATGGAGTCGGATGAATCTTTGTAGACAGGTTATGTGTGTGACAAGGACAAATTTATTCGATTTTGGTGAAGATCAGAATCCAGATCTGGATACACAAATTTTTTAATTTTTAAAGTGTTTCTTCACAATTTGGTAGGGCCAAAAACGATTACATAGGATGATATTTTAAAAATTTATTGGGCCCGATATGTTCTACTGGATCAGGCATTGTGTGGCAGAGTTATGCACTCTACAGAGTACCCTTCCAGTTCTTTTTGTTTTTAGTTTTGAATATATTTTTTTTTACCAGTATTTCGATTTTTAAGAAATAGGCGACGTGTATTTGTATTACTGTGTTTCTGTGTAGTGCTGTTGAACGAAAATTTTATCTTTTTCTATCAGAATTTCAGTTAAATATTGATTAAACTTTAAACTTTATCAACTTTTTTTTACTGGTGTTGGCTTAACGGTTAAGGTGGCTGGCTTACTATCTTAGGGTCTTGAGTTTGAATCCCTGTCATGCTGTTAAATAACACCAGGTGGGTTGACTCAGCCTGTCCTCCTTCCGAGGTCGGCAAAATGAGTACCAGGTTACTGGAAACATGGGGCACTGCATCAGCAGCACAGCCATGCTCCCAGCCATGATGCAACCAGCAGCCACAGGTTGCATGTGAAATAATTCTGTCATTGTGTTCAGTTTTGTTATTTTCATGTTCTTTTCTTCTTCTTTTTTTTGAACCCGTTTTTATTTTCATGTCTTGTTTTTTTCACAGTGTAAGAATGTTGGAATGATTTGTGTAGTAGGAATGTTGGTTGGAATGACAGCGTATGAATGTTGGAGCGATTACATAACAGGTAAGGAGTGAAGGAGAATGGGGTTTGTAAGCAATAGGGATAAGGATAATTAATGGGGCATATGGGGGATTTTGGTGGATAAGAGTCGTGGATGTGATTGTGGGAGGGGGAGGGAGGATAAAAAATACCATCATTTTGCACAAATAATGTGTACTTGTATATAGCTTTTATTTATATATATTAATTTTTTTAATTTTTTTTAAATGGCTACATTCCTCACACAATTCAGTTAAACTCGGCGTGTGTGCCTACCCGTCGATTCGCTGATGTGTTTAATCGAAAAACAGCATGTTGTACCTTTACAAACATTTTGCATGTCTATCTGTATTATCACGTATCATTTTGTGTGCTCCTTCCATGTCCTTGTAAAGGGTTGCTACTGTCATAGAATAATAAATGTTTCCATTGGAACCACTGCTTTAAGCTTCTGTTCCCATTTCTTCTTCTTCAAACCCAGAAAGAGTTTTATTTTTTATCCCCCGCCAACCAACAAAGTTGGCGGGGGATATAGAAATGGGTTCCGTCCTTCCGTCCGTCCATCCGTCCGTACGCTGCGCTGGGCCGTGCACATCTCCGTTGCGAGAGGCTTAACGTACATATCCCCTCAAGATATAGTTACGAAAATTAAGGTGACGACAATATCGAAGCAAGTGGTGAACTGGTGCCTTTTGGATATTTATTAATTGATAGGGTCACTAGGGTTTGGCAAGCACATGTTGGATTCAAGAAAAATATTAATAATGTATTTCTCTGGAATCACATACCTAACGAAGCGAAAATTTCCAACTATCATTCTCCATCATGTCTGCATACAAGTAAAAATTTGACATCACAAGTCACATGTTTGGTGGCCATCTTGGATAGAAAACAACACCTCATCCGATAACACGAAACTTCACCCACGTATTCCCACTGAGAGATTGGAGCAGAATGTAAATTATATGATTCGTAGGTCACATGATTCTTTAGCCTACTTGGATTGAAAATTAATTAATTTTAAAAAATCTTCTCTCCGAACAGCTGGACAGATGAGGCAAAATTTCACATACACTTTCCCCAAGACATCCTTTCAGAAGTTTGTTAATTTCTAATTGATAGGCACATGGTTTGGCGTTCATATTGAATTTACCTACACTATCAAACATCTTCTTCTCCAGAACGGCTGGTCAGATCAAGGGAAACTTCACATACATATTGCACACGCTTAGGGATATAAGTGTGGTGTAACTATACACGATATTATTAGATTGGCGGGGGATAATGAGAATCTGTCTTCAACGGATGCTAGTTTTTTTCTAAAACTGGAAGTACACTGTAAATGGATTATTATCTTCCAATGGTACCATTTTTAAGTGGTGAAGTGGCTTCAATATTTGGCTATGTCCTTCCATCTGTCCGTCCGTCCGTCCATCCATCCATCCATCAAAAGAATAACCTTCTAACCCACCATGTTTAATTCTAAAGGGTAATCCTAAAGGATAATAAAGGGTAATTCTAATGGGTTCTAAATGGTTCCAAAAGATAATTCTAATGGGTTTGAAAGGGTGATCCTAAATGGTTCTAGAGGGTTCTAAAGGGTTATTGTAATGGGCTTTGTTTATTTCATATGAAAATGCCAAACTGAACTGCTTCCTTTGGACACGGGTGTGATTTTTTATTATCCCCTGACACCGGGAACTCTTTAGAACGAAGCATGCTGCACTGGACAGATTCTTCGTAATAGATGGTGAAAAGTGCAATAATTCTTCGAGTTATAGCTAGCTATCGTGTGCAGCCTGTGGCTGATGGTTGCATCATTTTCTGGGGGCATGGCTGTGCCGCTGATGCAGTGCTCTCAATGACGGTACACTGGTATTCATTTCACCAACCTCAGAAGGATGACAGGCTGAGTCAACCCCACCTTGTGTTAATTCAACGGAAGACAGTGGCTCAAACTCAAGACCCTAAGATCTTAAGCCAGCCATCTTAACTGTAAAGCCAACACCAAGCTTCTTCGAGTTATGGTACTTGTTTTTTGTCATCCAGGTACACTCCAAGTGTCACAGAAGATCATATCAGTGGATGCACATGCAACAACAACAGACTTTCTCAGGAAGCAGTGACCTTGCAAGGAAATGCAGCAGTGGCTGCATCCATTCTCCAAATCACAACATGAAGAATTTTTACAACGTTCCTTCCACACATTCTCACCATGTTTGCTGGCCTGTCTCGAACGACAGGTCTGTCCTCAACAGGTCTGTCCACTAACACCTCGGATCCACATCAAGCGATTTTTGAGCTGCGATCTTAACAATCTCATGCGAAGCCAAGCAGCAGAACAACGGAGCAGTGCTCAAAAACTGAATGCAGACACTCTAGTAAGACAAAGCTCTCAAGAGCATTGCAGAGTTCGGAACGTTTGTTTTGTTGTGAAAATATATGGTGTACTTTTTTGAAACATTGATCTCCCTTTTTCAGCCTGGAAGTGGGGATTGTGTTTCACTCGAAGAGGGATGTAACACAACTGGCCTGCATCAACAGCAGGAAGATGGCAAAGATGTGCGAGTCCTGTGGAAGACTATGCAGCACTTGCCTCGTGAACTTTGGCGTCTGTGCATTTGCAATCTCGTCACATGGTTCACCCTGCTTACCTTTTCTCTGGGATACACCGACTTCATGGGCCAGACGGTATATGGTGGGAATCCTACGGTAGGCTGTGAGTGTGGATTAAGGAACCTTTCTTTGTGTTTTAGTAATGTTCATAATTTAAACGCAAAACAAGGAAATTTACATCCAGAACT